>UFQX01000119.1:482539-531523 GCA_900497675.1 Arapaima gigas
CCCCCCCCCCCCCCCCCCACCCCAAAAAAAGAAAAACTCAACCCCGCCCGCCGTACCTGTGAGCCCCTCCTGCGGCTGTGGAGACCGCGGCGGAGACTCGTCGCATTCGAACAGCTGGTTCACCTCGCCCTGGGCGCCCTCCTCCTTGGAGAAGGAGGTGACCGTGAACCGCTGGCTCATGGCACGGCACGCGCGACTCGCGCTCGCGCTCCCGCCGACAGCAGTCCGCCTTGGGGGTCCGGAGGGGGGGCGGGCTTCGGTGCAGGAATTCGCCCTCCTGATGGAGACCGCGGCCAGTCGGTGGACGGATGAAGCGCTGAGTGAGTCGCCGACAGCCGCTTCTTTACCAGCTCAGACCTGTTTTCTTCTGTTGGCTGAGATCACAGCGCGGCTCTTCTGGCTGTGATGGAAGACGCTGAAGAGCAGATCTCGCATCAACCGGTGTCCGCGTGCCAGTCGCAGCATCTGGGTCCTAGAGCCCGGGATGGAGAGTGGAGTAGGGAGGGTGGGGTGGGGCAGGGGGTGGGGATAGGGGGGGATAGAGGATGGTGGAGGTGGGAGAAGGATGAGGATGAATGGTGGGAGTTGAAGCACAGACGGTGGTGGGAGATGGTGCACGGTGGCGGTGAAGGATGGCAAATGGAGGATGGATGTGGATGACAGGAGGAGGAGGAAGAAGGATGGATGTGGGGTGAAGGGCAGAGGATGGACTGTAGAAGTTGATGGTGGAGGGTGGGAGGTGGAGGACAGAAAAAGGAGGATGGATGGTAGAAGTCAAATGTAAAGGTTGGATGATGGGAGGTGAAGAACAAACAATAGAGAATGGGTGGTGGAAGTAGGATGTGGAGGGCAAAGAATGGAAGGTGGGTGGTGGAGGTGGAGAAGAATAGAAGGTAGAGAGGATGGATAATGAAGGTGGCTGGAGGATGAAGGATAGAGGATAGTGGGAACATGGTGGAGGGTGGAGCCCCTTCTGTGGATCCTCATGTTCATTATTCACGTGGCGCAAGACAGGTACCAACCATCATGCCATGTTTCAGTCAGTCAGTCAGTCAGTTAGTGTGGCTGTGGGATCTTAGGAGAAAAAATGTGTTTTTAAGATCCAGATCAATATGCTTTATTCGCAAAAGGAACATTAGTTTTTGCCTGACATTATGATTATGCAAAATGAGTAGATATGAAAACGCAGCAGAACTGAAATCCCACTGACCTTCCGGAAAGTTATCGCCTTTTAGACTGGCTTTAAGTCTGCTCTTTAAACAATAAAATGCAGGCCTTGGGTTGGGACCATAATGTCTTGCGTCATTTTTCTTTCAGCGTAAATTATAAAGGGTGGAAAACAAAATTAAAACTGTTAAAAATGTGTTGTGCAGGACTTTACTGATCCCCCGCAGGGAAATTTGTCTGTACGGCAGAGTCTGGACACAGAGGAGACATAACATAAGACAAATAACAATAGACTAAGCAAACCAAGAAACAAACAAATAAATAGAGACAATTCCCACAAATGAGAGAAACTAATCATTGACAGGTCCTTGTGTGGCATTAGGGAGCCAGGTGGCGGTCGGTAAGAAGGGCCCCAGAGTCACTTCTCGGTGAACTTCAGCTAAATAACCTGGTTTGTGAAGGAGCTCATGGTGACCACTTCAGTCAGGGTGTGTGAGCCATTGTCTGGAGGATTGTAACTGCCTCCTCATCCCGGCCTCTGCTCTCCTCTGGTAGAACATGTGGAGGAACTTTGCCCTCCAAAAAAGTGCTCCACTCTGCACTTTCTTATACATGGCGTCTGTGTTGGAGCGCTCGAGTTTGTTGCTGATGCTGACCATCTCCACATCTGCTCCCTCGATAGCAACCTGGCGTAAGGGCTCTTTAACACGGCAAAGATCAACCACCAGCTCCTTTGTCAGGTTCACATTGAGGGGGTTTGACTGACACCGCGAAACAAAGTCTTTAGTCAGGCACCTGTACTTCACTCCGTCACTTTTCTGCAGAGCCATCAGAGAACTTCTGCTGGTGAACTTCTACACGCCTGTATCTGTTCACCACTCTCTTATATAAATGTCCACTGCTGGGTCTACAATCAATTCAACTAAGTGTTTATCTTAAGAATTTGGAAAGAGAAGACGAAAAATGTAGAAAATACATTTGGAAGGTAAAAGCATTTTCATTTCTATTTAATTACATAAATTTTGAAATAACAGATAATAAAATAACTGACATCTCCAGTCACCATTTCTAACTGAGCTATAAATGGTATAATACTCTTTATTTAAACAGATGCAGCAAGTTAATCTGTCTCACTATTAACTATGCAACAAGTACAGTTTAGTATTATTATTATATCAATATTATAGTATAATATCATATATAATCAATATAATAGATAATCTGAAAAAATAGCAAATCAAATGTCAAATCCTCAGTGTATTATTGTACCCCAGCAAAATTCTATTCATTGCCAGCATTCCTTGTAAAACATTTAGTTCTGTGAAGGTATTTAAATGGGAATTTGTGAGAAGTAAAAAACCAAACTCTTCAAATAAAGGAAGCAGAACAAAATGTCCACGAAAGGCCTTCAGGTTAATGCGTATCTAGCTGCCCTTGCGAAAAGGACAAAAGTGTTTATAAAAGGCAGCCAGCAAACATATGAAAGAATTTGTAACCTACTGAGGCCAAGCACGTATGTTTAGGATTTCTGTATTTATGGGAAGCTGAAGAAATTCCATCCCTGAATATGTACTGTCATTTAACAAGCTGTAAGGTGGATCAGGACTGAAAATTTATACATTTTCAGTTTAGTGTTTAAAATCGGGGCCTCTGGAGCGGTCAAAACCAACAGCTGGGCCTCAGGAGACATTACTGTGGCTTCGTTGTGGTCTTGATGTGTTTGAGTGCATAAAATAGAAAATTCAGCAGCAGCTCAGTCAGTCAGTTTTCAAATGAATCAATTTAAAAGCAAAAAGCTTCCCAGAAACATTAAGATGAAACACAGGGGAATTACCAAAACATTGACTATGTTAGAAAAGATAGATAGAATAGATTCTTCGTTAGAAAGAAATTTCAGAAAGTTCTCAAAAGTTTTGCCATTTTAAACTTTACATCCCGAGCTTCTTAGCCAAGACTGAAAGGCCCATAAATCTTCCGAGCCACAGAAGCAGCGCTCAGGTGGGTCACGTTGAACTTAAAAAGACACTGACATTTACTGTGTATTAATGGGAGTCTGTATTTAAATGATAAATGTGCAAAATCTCTGGGCTTCCTGACAGGTTGTGTGTAAAGTCAGTGGTGAGACAGAGGGAAATGTGCTCAAGTCCCACATCTGCGTAACACGGCAACAGATGAGGAAAGGAGCGATTCCTCACTTAAATCTGGTCCTTCTGGATGAAAAGCCTTGGTGATGCAGTGACAAAAACTGAATGTCAAGAGACATAAACATATTCAGAGGAGAATTTGAACGGAACAAATTCTTTTCATTTCTTGCTTAAAACAATCGGAATTTCTCATCATAAAAGTGAACATTTGAAATGCGGAAGCAGAAGAATTTCAAAACGTCTGGTGACCATTCTGGAATTCCTTAGCGCTGCATTTGCAGCCATACTAAATACTATAATGTTTCACTTTGTCTGTGTCTTGTTGCAGCCGATAAGAATACTGTTTCTGTCTTAGTTGTTCTGACCATGTGCTGTTCTCTATTTCTTAAAAAGTCATATATCTGCATTTATGATGGCTTCTCTTCAGGGGTTTTGTACTTACTCTTATACACCTGTGAACAATCACTGCATTTCTCACATTTTAAGAAAAAAAAGTATTTGTTTAACACATTTATTACTCATTAAATATTATATATATATATATATGTAGTGTAAACCATTTGTAAAGTAAATCTCAGTTTTTTTAATCTTAAAAATGGTCAGTATTAATATGATCCTTTGTTTCCAATCACCCTGTGTAAGACCACAACATAACCATCCCATCACCTTTCAGCTCTTTTACACTAACATCAGATCTTTTATTGTATATCAACGAGACAAAATAAATCATTAAGCAGTTTCGTATGAAAATATTTATTTCACCTTTGGCTCAGAGAAGCAGTATGACAGCGGATGTTCTGCATATACACGCAGAAATATATAAACGAATTCAACATATTACCACTGTTTAAGCACCATCCTAAAGGCGTGGCGTCGGATTTGTGAATCTTGTGTAAATTTTCGCACCTAAATATTTATAAGCGCGGACAATACAACAGTCCGACTCGTACAGGCGAAATGTCAATAACGCTCCTACTCCGCAGTCTCTGCCGTAACTGTTCGCCTCCTTGTCTGTGTGGTACATAGGGGGGGAAAAACTCCGATTTATTGCGCACACAATAAACTACAAAATAAATGTATATAATCGTTCATCAAAACGACACATTATAACGTGACATGTATAATATTACGCAGCTTCAACCGCCTCTGTTCCAATATCCGTCCGCTTTGCGTGGTGTCCTTCCGCCTCCCGAACCAAACACATCGACGGTATCTTCCGCCCAAAACAATAACATGATTTCTTTACCCCGGCCGCCCTTTAAAAAACATTGCGAACCAGAATTTTTTAAAACCAGTAAGAATCATTGCATAATAAGTACAGGCGCGGACAGCGAGACGAACTTTGTCTGAAAAGTGAGGCCGATAAATGAGTTCCGGTTGGCGTCCTGAAGCAGCCGAGGGGACGTCGATGGCGTCCACCTAGAATGCCGGAGCGTTTATGTTTTTCCCTCCATTGCGGATTCTGAACGGAGGGACGAAGCGGAAACAGGCCGGCGACAAATTCGAGGTGAGATTTTAAAAAAATATTCCAAGGGGCGTGACGAGTGGGAGCGTGTTGTTAAAATGCCTTCTTCTTCCGTGTGGAAGCGGGATAAGGCGGTCTGGCCGAGTCGGAGAGGCCCTCCGGGGGTCCCTCCGCCTTCCATAGGAGTTTGAAGACCGCCTGAATCGAAAAGGGGCCTGGCGCGGAAAATGGCGGCGCGGTGCAGGCACTGGGGTGGGCAGCACCGAGCGCAGGGCAGCTGTCGTTGGCAAAGGCGAGGCTGTGGGGAGCCGAGTCGCGGGTCGCGCACATAGCGGCGCCCTGGCCGCGGTGCTAATGGCGGACGACGGGGGCTGTTTGAAAGCGCCGGTTGCGGTTCAAATGACCTCCCTGAACCTTTGTGTGAGGAAAACGTGGAGCGTGTCGGTTCGGGTCACATTATTGAGCGGCTGACCCGTAGTGAACAGGTTGTTTGAACACGCAGCCGGTTAAGGTGAAAGTCCGTGAAATAAAGAGTGTAAAAGTGTACATTACCGTTAGCCCACATTCCCGCGGTTAAACCGTTTTTACCACAGCCCCCCGAGTCTTTTTTTTCCCCACAGCGCTTCTGGGGTTTTGTGCTGCTCCTCTGCACGCAAAAGAAGACTTTCTGATGTTGAGCTGAAATAAAACATCATAAACTTCATCTAGATTGTTAAGACCCAAGAGACTCGTGTCTTTTGCAACATTTCTGAAGTGTCACATTTGCAATGAGTGTCTTTTCAACATGTGATCTTGCAGTATGTTACACGACACACTTCCATTTAATCCAGAAGCAGGTGAAGTGGTGTCATGCAGCAGTGGTTCGACCGTGGATGGACCAGCACTAAGACTGCGGATACGCTGATGCCCTGGTGTGAGCCCTGCTGTAGGGTCACAACCTGGTGGTTTAGAATTATGGTCCATAAACTTTTTAAAGTGCTTCACACACATTTTGGACACAGTATGGGACCTGAAATACACACACCGGTGTAGCTGATGTTCTGAGGTGGCCCCTCCATAGGTACCCCGTGATTTGTGTATGTTATCCAGAGTGTGTATAGTAATTCCATCCGAGCAGCTGAGACAGCATTAAAAATGAAGACCTGCCGGTTTTCAGTTTCGTCTAAAGGGTCTCAAACCCATTTCTGTCAGAGCCATTTCTCTCCTCACCTCCTGACAGCAAGATAAATGAGTCCATCACCATCTACTATGATCAGTCTGTGTTTCTGCTGTTTGAATATCACTTCTATAGGCAGCTGCTTGAAGGATGTGAACCAACATGATGGGATCAGGCAAACAAACTGCTGCAGTCGTCCTGTGTCTGTGTCAAAATCTCTAAATCTGTTCTTGTTGATGTACCTTTGTTTACTCTAGAGGTTTAAGTCACGCAGAAGAAAAGCAATTCCTAAATGAATATCTGTAACATTTAAATGTATGTGAAAATGCCGCAGGGTTAAATCTTGTCCGCTTTCACTTGGTGAAAGAGCGGAAACTGCCACCTAACTCTGGGGATGCAAATTTAAACAATCAATTTAATTCCCGTCCATAAGCACCAAATTTAAATAACTGCAAAGGTTACAGACACATTGCTATCACTCCCAGGAAATATGGAAATCTTAAATAAAAATCCCTATGACTGATCATGAGTAAAGAACAGTTTAAGGGGGTTTTCTAAATAAATGAACATTTTATTTTGTATAGAACATAGTGTATTAAAAATTAGTTTTATTTGCAAGAAAATGAAAACTGACCATTTACAATGTAGTTTTTACGTGTGACACACGCAGTACAAATATTACCTGAATAAACTTCACAAACCCACAGCCTCCCGTCTGCGTACGTTGTGTCCTCTAGGGCGAGATGGATTCCGAGGAGAACGAAGTGGAGAGCAGCAGCGACGCCGGTCCCTCCGGCCTGGAGGAGCCCTCAGAGAGCGGCATGGGCATGGAGTCGTCGGAGGCCATGTCTGCCGACAGCAGCGACACAGCCGCGATGCCCACCATGGCGCCAGAGTCGGACTCCCACGTGGGCCAGAGCTCCGAGGGGCTTGTGGTGGGTCTCGTGGACGTCGTTTAGCTGATGCGTTCTCTCCGCCCCTTGCCCCAAATCAAACCTCACACAGCTTTACCCAGTCACAGATGTTTTACCCAGGTTCAACCTGCTCTTGGACTGAACTGATGCAGTAAAAATGACCCTGCTTTGTAATTGGGCAAATTACTCTAAGTCACTTACCACTGATAGCTTTGGAGGAAACCCCAACTAGATACAGTCAAACCCGGTTAATGTCACACTCTGCTTAATGTCACGATTTTTTAAATCCCGGCCAGCTTCAATAGGATACAAGAAGGCTGAACTCTGGTTATTGTCACCCCAGATAATGTCATGACTTGGTTAATGTCAACAAGTTTGTTGGGGCGGTAGTTTCATATCCCTGCTTAATATCACATCGATTGATTTCATCAGATGAGCTTAATCATTGCATCTGGGAAGTTAATCCAACACGGACTACTAAGAAAACCGTAACTTGATCAGCGTTGTCGATCAGCAGTTCAAGACTGCCCGTTGTATTAGGTTATAGTTCTGTTCCACAGTTGGAACAGTTCCATGAATATGATATTAACCAGCCTTGACTGTACTTTGTTCAATGTTGGAAAACGAGAGTTCCTTTTGCAGTGTGAATGTCAATCAACAAACATCTGCATTTTTCACCATTATATGTTAGGCCAGCAGATGATAAACTAAGATATGACCTTGTCATTAGAAGGTTCCTGGTTCAAGTGCCAGAATAATTCCCTCTATTGTAACACTGTACTTAAGTATCAGCCGTATAAAAGGGTTAAATGGTACTTTGGATAAAAGTGAGGAACTCGTACACAGCAATCTTCTCGAGTCTCCATTTCCTCACGTCACCTCCTACTTGACCTTGGTGGTATTTTTTTAGGAGCTCGTTCCTGAGACCAGCTCAAGCACTGATGTACGAGGAGTCATCCATCTTCCTGACTCGTCCTCCGTGGCGCAGTCCACCAGTGTGTCCAGCGTCTCTACAGTGACACAGTCCATCCTGGTGTCGGAGTCGGCGCAGGTGCTCGTCCACTCCAGCGTTGTGTCGGATGGAGGAATGATTGTGTCGGACTCCACTGCCTCCACCTCTTCAGATCTTGGTTCTGCTATCGACAAAATCATTGAATCTACAATCGGGCCCGACATCATGAATGGTAAATTTCACATTTTTATTGATTTAGTTGTAACTTTTAATCACAGTGACTTTCCATTTTAAAGCTATTTAGAAATATTTTCCCAGCTGGGTAATTAGCAGTTTTAGTGTAAGTTCCTTGCTCAATGTTGATACACCAGGAGGTGCGGTGTGAACTTTGGTCCTTCGAGTGGATGCTGTAAGCTGTAATTGTTTTGTCACCAGGTGCCCAATTAAATATAATTACTTGGAAAATAACGCTCAAAACATCCACATTTTAGCTTTATGATGGTGTTGTTCAATAACCCTCTGATGTTGCAACATTATTTCTTTTTCCAGTGTCTTTCTTTCTAGAAATGGCAGTACATGCATTCCTTGAGATATGTCATTGACTTCAAGTCTTTGTATAAATGAGTGAAATTATACAGCACGCTCTACCAAGATACAGACAAATATGGGGCTCATTTTTCCCGTTTACAGCTAACAAGCTGAGCGTTGTGGAATTTTCAAAGTGAATTCCATCATTGTATATAATTGTGTCTCTGACTTACAAGATTTCAGGCCGAAAGCCGATTTCCACTTGTAAGTAGGAAAGGCCTGTATTCGCTATTAACCCTGTCTCTATGTCTGCAGGTTGCATTGCAGTGACCAGCGCCGAGGATGGAGATGCTGAGACCACCCAATATCTCATTCTTCAGGGTCCTGATGATGGTTAGTGTTTGCACCCTGTGGTTTTCACATAGCTCTTCTTTTATGTAATTTTATTACATTTGTGTTTACTTCTGTAAGGGCAGTGCATTGTCTGTAAACTGTTGCTTGCCTCAGTAACTTTGATTCGGTGTATTTCTCCTGAGTTTGTAGCCACTGGATCCCGTTTGTAGTAAGTGTTTGAGGAATTTATGCAGCAGGGTATTTTTACCAGAGTGATTCAGGGTAATGGCTATGACCTATGTTTCTACAGCAGGACTCCCTCCTGCTTCCTGAAAGGCACCTTCTTGGTTTTATAGCTGTGTTTGTCCATCCCCTGTTCTTCGCAGGTGCAGCTATGGTATCTGAGATGTCCTCCAGTCGCATCACTATTGAAGCTCTGGGTGAGGGGCCGACCTCTACCTGCTTGGACCAGTCTGATGTGGTGGAAGTTCACAGGGGGGTGCTGCCTGATCACGAGGCCTTGGACCCAGACCTCCCTGACCAACCGGGCCACTCGGGCTATGTTGAGCAGGAGGACAGCATGGGCACGGACAGCACACATCGCTTCCAAGCTCTGGATAGCAGCGGTGAGGGACCAGACCAGACGCGGCTGTCCCACTACATCGAGTGCAGAGCCGACAGACCCGACAACTCAGAGCGACACTCGCGGAGTTACCAGGGTCAGGAGGAAGAGCCTGGCCCGTCACATTGTTCTCGATACACTGCTGGCAGTGCTAGCCCTTCTATGCGGCTACACCAGTCCCACTACTTGCATGGGCTGGGGCCATCCCAGCAGCGCTCACACTACATCAACTGCAGCTCTGACAGCTCGAGTCAGCCGCCAGAGTATGCCGAGTGCGTGACGGGTGGGCCAGACCAGACGGAGAACTCGCAGTACATGGAGTGCTGCACGGACGACCCAGACCAGACTCAGAACTCACAGGAGCAGCCTCACAACTCCTGCTACATTGAGTGCAGCGTGGCCCAGGGCTCCATCTACATAGAGGAGAGCTCCCTGGACTGCCCCGACCAACCACAGCACTCGAGCTACATGGAGGTCAGCGTTGCTGTGGACGACCAACATCCCGATCAGCCGGAGGGCTACAGCTATGGGGACAGTGGCGAGGTTCAGCCCAGCCAGTACCCAACACAGCCCAAGCGGGCTGTCTCGCTGGAGGGAGGAGAACCTCCAGAGGGGAGCGACTGTTCAGAGCCACAGGGCAGTAGGGCTGCAGGACCAGGTCTGCCCACAGGGCTCAGGGACCAGCCCCCGGACCTGGCGGAGCTCGAGGAGATGATGGAAGTGGTGGTTGTGCAGCAGTTCAAGTGCAAGATGTGTCCATACAAGAGTGTCTCAAAGGACACCCTCATCAACCACATGAGGGAGAAGCACTTCAAGAACCCAGGTATGCTTCCGTGCACCTTCCCCTCTATTTCTCTGGGTTCTGATTTCGCACTCCTTGTCTTCATGCGGTCAGTGAAATGCTTGACAGCTGTCCATCTCACGCAGGTGGTCCACCACCGAAAAAGAGAGGTCGAGGCCGACCACGGCGCTGTGACTCGGTCGCCCCGCCCAAGCCTGAAGTGAAAGCGGAGGAACCGGCAGTGGCTGAGGAGGAAGATGATGACATTGTGGACGCTGGCGCCATCGACGATGCGGAAGGTGGGCAGAGACCCCTGGCTTCATCAAAGTAGCCACTGTTGATAACAAACATAGTGTTGACGTTTTTTGTATTTTGTTTTGTTCCACAGATGATAGTGACTATAACCCAGCTGATGAAGACTGCAGGGGGCGCCAGCCGGCCCTCCTCCGGAGTACTCCATCTTCATCATCCCTCTTGCAAGATCGCCCGAGGCGCAGGGTGGTTCGTCCCAGGAAGTTGTCTTACTACGCAAGCAACCGCCGGAGCCAGGGTAGAAAACAACTTAAACTGATTTTTTATCCATTCTCTGTTCTTGCTCTGTTTTGCATTTGGAGTTACGTTTTACGTGTTTGTTTTTGCTTTATTCCTGATTTCAGAAGCGGCAGCCAGTAATAGAGCAGCACCCGAGGTAAATAAGAATGTGGACTCTCAGGTAGCCGAGGAAGCAAGCTCTTCTGGGATAGATAACGGGCCCATCTCCTCAGCCAATGAGAACGGAGCAGAACCCGGCGTGAGCCAGTCGGATTCTGAGAACAAGGATCCTTCGTCAAATACTGGCCAAGAGGAAATGGATTACTATCCTCGGAAACGGGGACGCCCCACAAAGCAGTTTCTTCGAAAGAAGTATAAGAAGTATATGAATCGGAAGTAAGAAACCATGAGTGGTAGGCGAAAAGAAGATTGTTCAATATTTTGGTACACAAGTAGCATTGATGTTTGTTTCTTCTTTTGTTTCCTGCCCAACTTGACAATAGTAGGTATTACAAATCCCTGAAGCCGTTGCTAAGGCCGCACAACTGTCGGATCTGCGGCTCTCGGTTTCTGTCCCAGGAAGATCTTCGCTTCCACGTGGACTCTCATGATGGCGACGACCCCGAGAGATTCAAGTGCTTGCAATGCAGCTACCGGTGCAAGCGCTGGTCATCGCTGAAGGTGACGGCAAGACAAGCTCTCATTTTATTGCTTCTGCAGTAATCTTGTCAGGACAGGAGGGTCCTCTTATGAAGACGTGGACAAAAGCAAATTTCTGAAACAGTTGTTTGAGCCATGGATATGGTTTGTCATTTAATATTGTCTAAATACTGGCTTCTCCACTTACAAAGGCAACATTATAATTGATTTTAAATGACCGAACATGAAAATGCGTCTTCTCCACAAGCTCTTTAGTACAGGTTGTTGACTAATTCATCCCATAAACATGTGCAACACTTGTCATTTTCTCACCAGTTTCAACTTTTCTTTACCCCATTTGCACTTTCATCCCTATAATGCATCTTATTAGTGCTTTTAGAATCACGTTGTTGAAACTGGTTTAACTGTGGTCTCACTCCCTCATTCTGTTATCTTTACTGCCATCTGTTGGCTCAGTGGGGACATGCAGATCACATTTGCTCTGCTCCAAAGCAACATTTTAGAAAACTAATAAGTGAAGAAGTAGCCAATGGGAAAGTGAGTGCCTTTGAAAATTCATAACATGATTGTTCATAACCAGAACCACTGTTTCCACATGTGGCTGTGCGAGTCCAGAGTGTGCTTTGCCTTTGTGGTCATTCAGCCTGACTTGTACTGTTTTCTTTGCACAGGAGCACATGTTCAACCACGAGGGAACGAAGCCCTATAAGTGTGAGGAGTGTGACTACAGCAGCGTCTACAAGAAGGATGTGGTGCGCCACTCGGCTGTGCACACCAAGGACAAGTAAGAGCCGCGTACAGACAACAGTCACGTCTCTTGCTCACGCTAAGAGTTTCCCTGTGCACCCAAAAAGTGGCAGCCTATCAGGCACTGAGTTTTACCTTTCTCTAGGTTTTTGTCAGGAGAACTGAGTGTCCTCTATAAAAATAAAACTGTGATCTATTCCCTGATGGGTCAGTCCATCCTCAATTTAGTGGACTTTATGGAGTTCAGATTTTATGGACATCACAAAAATGGAAAAAGAAAAATCGTACATATTGAAAACCCTGTTTTTAAGCATGATATAATAATTAACACATTTTTTGCTTTTATGGAAAACAGCATCATTAACATAAAAAATTATCTATTAAGTTCTAATACTGTGTCTCTAATAGAGCCATCGAACAATCTCTATTGTTAGTTCCAGAGAGGCCGGGCAGTGCTCACCAGTCCTCTTTATATCAGATTTGATCGATCCAAATTGGCAACTTATTGCCTGCTATTTGCATATAATTCTCTGTACTGGATGTATGTATGTTTAAATGACAGTACTGATTTTGTCACTTCATTAGACGCATTACATGTTCATTACACAGTGCGTTAGGGTATAAAAGTGTCACTGCACTACACAGTGCGTACAACAAAATACTAGGCTTTCAGTTTTCTGGACACCCCCAAATATTGTCTGCTATTTCAAGGACAGATTGTGCTTTTTTCAACATTATTTTGTGAATTTTTGTGTGTGTGTGTGTGTGTGTGTGTGTGTGTTTCACATCAAATAGTGATATACAAAACAAATGACAGAATTGGTGTCTGTTTCTTCTAGCTTCAGATGAAAACAGCTGAATGGAATTCTGTGAAAATAAGATATAGTTTTAGTGAGGCCCTGATTAGAGTGCAGGCTTTGTACTGTTCAAATACTTTGCTTTGAGACCTGTTCAGATCTGTCTACTGCGATTATGTGTGCCCTGATAACAAAAAGAAATTCTATAAATATTTTGGTATTAATTTGATTTTTGGAAAATTTTAATTAGTTTTATGGTAATGTTTGCCAAGAATTAAAAAAATATATATACCCAATAACTTCATGGTAAAGAAAACCCGGGTGAAGTTGGGTTACACTGCTGGTTTTTACATATAATTAACATTCATCCCAGACACTTTGTAGCATATCACCATCGATGGCTAGCATGGCAGCTGCAGTTAGTTCCATTATTTCCTCAGGTTTGCACTGAATTATTGTTTTTTTGTTAATATTAATATCGTTCATCTGATACTTAGTTAATGAGTAATACATTTATGAACATCTTCAGTTCTCTTTGAATCACCCAGTTGTTTACAATGGAATCATCATGATGTGTTCTTTATGCTGATGTACTTTGTTTCTCACTTTCAGGAAAAAGAAGACTGACCAGGTAAGTTTGACACTTGTTTTCACAATCAGGAAACACAGTTTGCTTTCAGTGAAAGAGCATCAGACTCCAGTCACTGTCCGGCATGATGGGGATGGTCGTGAAACACCTGTGCCATATTATATACTGCAGTGACACCTTTATGAACATGTCGCTGCAATGTCAGATTCATTAGCATTTGACGTTGGACACATAGGTGTTTCTCTTACCTACATGGTGTGAGGAAACTAAGTAATGTTACACTTATGTTTGTCCCATGAATCCCCAGTGAGAGTAAGGCACAGTTATTTTAGGTTAAATTGTGAATTATTTTGTGACTTTAGAGGACCACTTTTTCAGTGTTTACTTTTCATGCTACAGAAGGTTGGTCTGGGTCTCTCACAGGTCCCCAGGGTGGTGCAGTACCTGTGCCCGGTGTGTAACAGAGTATACCCCATGCAGAAGCGCCTGACTCAGCACATGAAAACGCACAGCACGGAGAAGCCACACATGTGCGACAAGGTGAGGCACCTTACATGATGGATTGGGGGACTGGGGGGGGGGGGGTGGTTGGTGATGAGGTCAGAGGTGTAGTCTTCTGCTCTGTCTCCACAGTACTGTTTTGGTCCCATTCACTTCAAAGGGACACTTTGGATAAGTGGATACCTGATTAGTGGATAAAATGTTCCACTCCTGTAGCCCATATTCCTATGTTAATGACACTGCTTATATGTATACACAATATTAGTCCCACAGTCCTAGTATTAGATCTGGTTTACGAGTTCCTCGTCACTTTAGAGGACGTGAACTGTGGTGATCTCACAGACTCTACCCTGCCCTCCTTTGCTAGTGGATGTACTGTGAACATGAACATTTTTTCCAACTTCAGACAATTAAATTTGGACATAAAAATTCTATTCAGCACTGTATAGTGGAATATTTTGTGTATAAATAGCAAATTCTAAACAAGTTTGAAGACTAGTACACTTGGATGAATGAGTGAACTACTTGAATTTAAATAAGAAACAACATCTGCAGTGCAAAACTTGTCTTTGTGTTAATGTTGTAAAACTATCAAATTACAGACAATGTTTATAATTTTGTACCTGGTTGGCATAATAGTGACTAAGGGAACATATATCAGCACAGCTGGAGGCGTATGGCCAATGCCCATAACAGATTGTTCCTGCAGATGGTCTCTCCCCGTTGTGTTTCAGTGCGGCAAGTCCTTTAAGAAGCGGTACACTTTCAAGATGCATCTCCTTACGCACATTCAGAGCTACGGGAACAGCAGGTGAGAACTCCCTTTTTGCTCGTGCTTTATTGAGGATGGTTTTCTTGGCGATGTACCTTTGAAATATTTATTATTTTCATGCCAGATTCAAGTGCGAGTTCTGCGACTACACCTGCGACAACAAGAAACTGCTGCTCAACCACCAGCTGTCACACACGAGTGACAAGCCATTCAAATGCGACTACTGCAAGTACTCCACTACCAAGGAGGACTTTCTAGTGTCCCACATTGCCATCAAACATACTGGTGAGCTGCTGCAGGGCTGCCGAAGTCACTGTACGTTAGACACGGGAAAACACAGCTTGTTTGCCGGTTCACATTCTTCAAGTAGCTGCCAAAAGAGGTGACATTCAAACGCAGGTAATTATGGATGGTGTTTGGACTCATTTGTGTACCTGTCAGAAGATCAGGAGAGAAATTTTTCTGAAAGGGAAGGTCTTCAATAGCTCTGAGGGACAGAATTAGTATGTTCCAACAAATACCAAGAAGCTAGTGTTGTACCTCTTGTGAGTGTGACCAGCAGGCACCCAGAGAAGGAGGAGAAGGAGCACAGCCTTCTTTCTGGGGTGTAGTGAGTAATCTGGTGCCATAAGTAACAGTCATATTTTGAAAGATGGCAATAAAACGTCCCATCACTTCCACCACCTACCAGGGGAGAAGCCGTTCTCCTGTGACTTCTGCCACTTCATGACGAAGCACAAGAAAAACCTGCGGCTGCACGTGATGTCACGGCACCCCGATGAGTTTGAGGACTGGCGCATCACACACCCAGAGGAGCCCCCCCGTCGCCGTCGGCCCTTCTTTACACTGCAACAGATAGAGGAACTCAAACAGCTGCACGACCACATGCAGGGTGTACAGGAGGGCGCCCGTACTCCCATGGTAAGGCTGCAGGCATTGAGTGGAGCTAAATGAGTGAGGTATGGCAAGCCTCGTTCACGCCTGCGTTCCGCTTGTCTGCAGGTGTGCCAGGTGCACCCCATCGAGTTGCAAACTCTACAGACAATGGAGAACGCAGCTGTTTCCCAGGATTCCTTGGGCAACACTACGATCATCTACGAACAAGGTCAGTCTGGTCACAGAACACTTAGTGTGTCAGTGTTTGAGCAAAGCTCGGTTTTGGTTGTCAGTAAAGACGTGATCTGCTGAGCTTTTGAATGGTTATAAGCCTCCACATTCTTTTGCTGCACTCCCTTGTAGGTGATGACTCAGAGCTCTCGGCCCAGAACGCGCTTGACCTGCTGCTGAACATGAGTACCCCCCGTGAGCTGGTGGGCAGTTCACTACAGGTACAGTTCCTGGTCTTCGGTGTCCTGTCATCCACGTGGTAGAGTGATGGATAAATTTTGACCCAGAACACTGACAGTAATCCAGCAGAAGCAACACCACAGCGTTATATTTACATTTTGCTAACATGTATATTAAGTGCTCTCACTAATTCTTAAATTGAGCTCCACAGTGACAGTTTTATTCGCTGTAAATTTGTAACCAACAGCAAAATATCTTCCAAAATATGTAACTTGATCATTTGTAACAAGAGGAGTCGGTAATATTAATCCAGCATTTTCAGTTCAGCATTTTAATCTTATATGTTCTGTACAAGATGGGTACAGGCACTCCTTGTCACTTTCTGTGATCCATACTAAACAAATTGTCCTGCACCAAGTCATCATGGATTTGGCCCATAATCACTCCCCAGGTGGCTGTGCTGAAAACGGACACGGAGGGATCTGCCCCAGGTGAGGCAGACTCAGCAGAACAGGCTCAGAAGGTTGTGACCTTCCATGTGGCCGAGCACGGCGACGTCTTGCCAACCGGTCCCGTAGAGGAGGTCCCCATGAGCGCCTACCAAGGAGCTGAGGACTTTGGGGTCTCGGAGCAGGTCGGGGAGGAGATCCAAAGCTCTGCAACCATCTACAGGTATCCCTTCCTGCATAAGGTGCCTGGTTTGTCACCCAGTTGAACACATTATTCACCATATCATCAGATGTTAAGTGAAAGATGAATTTTATTTATGGGGAGCTTTCCTTCTGTAAAGATGTTTTAGCTGATTTGTAGCAAAGCACCTCTTGTCTTGAGTGCTATCTACCTGACCACACCTCTCGTGTGTTGCCATGACAGCAGTGTAGAGGGCAGCCCCAGGAGGTCTCAGTCTGTGGTGGTGAGCAGCGATTCTCTGTCCAGCAACATCAAGGAACATAAGGGCAAGTTCCACCTGACCTCAGGCATTGAGGGAGATGTTGTACAGGTAGAGGTGAGTTTTCAAGTCCCGTGGTCTCTTCACACCATAGAGGAGGGGGAGGGAGCGCTGCTGAAGATGCGCAACACTGACATGGCCTTAAAATTTTTTTGTCTTTTGATTTCTTTTTTCCCCGACCAGCTGAGCACCGATGAACCTGGCTCTCCACCCCCGTCCTCCTCCCCACATCGGCAGGTCAACTCGAAGCGGTTCTCCTGCCGAATCTGCATGGAGTCCTTCCATGGCCGCTCAGACATGGAGAGTCACAAGCGGGCGCATGTAGACCCCAACACCTTCAAGTGCCCCGACTGTCACTTCACAGCGTCCTCCTGGCCAGAGGTCAAGGTATGCCACCTCCCTCTGATTGGTGACTCTTGATTGGTCAGGTCCCCTTGCTGAAGATGTCACTGAGTTTTGTCTTTGCTGCTGTTTGAATGGAGATTCCTGGAGTGATAGTCTCATCTTTTAGGTTAAATTCATCAGATGTACTTTCAGTTCTCGCATGTTTTTAATAATTATTTGGGAACAAAAGCCATCTGTAAAGCCAGTATATTTCATAAAGCACACGAAGTGTCTAGATCATTTTGTTAGTCTTTTAATCCACCTTAAAGTAAACCTTACAGTGGTGCCAAAGGTATCAGAGCTGTGAGAGAAACAGGAAATGCAGAAAATGTCAAGCATAAAAAGAATTTAATTTTATTTTTAAAAAAAAAACTTATTTTCACATCCTGCCTTTCCAGGGAACAAGGGATGCAAAACATAACTATAAAACACCACAGCCAATGTGCCGACAAGTTAGAAATATTAAAAATAAAATGTAAGAAGTGGTATCTGATTGGCAAACCTGCTGTGTGGGTTTTGAACTGCAGACACACATGGCTATGCATGCCTACCTGCGGCCCCACAAATGTGCCCACTGCAGCTTCGCCTCCAAGAACAAGAAGGATCTCCGGCGGCACATGATGACTCACACCAACGAGAAACCCTTCGCCTGTGAGGTCTGTGGACAGAGGTGGGTGGACGCGACCCATTGCTACCCCTTTTGAGGGTGAAACACCTCATTTAAACTTCAATATAAATATAGTAGACCCACAGTGTCCAAGAAAGGAGGTAGTATAGCGGTTTCAACAGTGGAGTTGTGAGCAGATGGTCATTGGTTCTAATCCTGACAGGGGAATAATAGCAGACATTTTAAGTGCCTCTGGATGAAATTGTATGTTAAAGAACTTGATGACACTTGAGATCAGTGTTTCTTGTCTGCTTTGCTTAAACCTGCATTGTTTGAAGTGTAGCGGTGCCATAACTGTGCTGGCCTTCCCTGTGCAGGTTCAACCGCAACGGCCACCTAAAATTCCACATGGAGAGGCTGCACAGTCTGGAGCCGCCTGCACGCAAAGCACGGCTGGGCTCCTCGCAGCAAGCTATCATCGTGAACGCGGATGAGGAGGCACTGGCCAGCCTGCAGTGTAAACACCCCCCTCTCCCCACATCATGTTATTGTGGTGTTATTTCCCAGTTTCATCATTTACCACTTTCACAGCAGTTCATTTTCCTTTTGAAATATGACATCCTGGTAACCTCAGGTGGCTGAACCCTGTACACACCTTTTGAGACACTAGTTGGGATTGAGGTGGGGGGATGGTTGCACGCATGGTAGAGGACGGTACCTGTCACTGTCCCTCTGGGGACTCCGTACCATCTACTGCTGAGCCTGGATCCACTATGATTCCATGTTATTTCAAAGGCACATTGGACATGGCCGGCAATCATAAATGCAGAAAAGAATACAGTTTAGTTGTAATCCTATTCCATTATACGCCTCTTTTAATTCACTACTTTGACTGAAATCTAACTACTCAGTAAGTCCTTCAGCTTAGTGTAGTTTGACCTTCATGGGCTGGCTGAGGGCCATTCTGGATGTTGGTTTACTTCTGTTAGTTATTAGGATGTGGAAATACAGATGATATTTCTTTGGGGAAACATGATCTATTCATATTCTGTCCAGTAGGTAGGCGGTGGAATGGTGGAATGCTGTGCACAGTGTTCACCTCTTTCCTTGAGTTAATCATTTTATAAGCGTTTCTCTAAACTTAAGCAGGTAAACAAGTGGATTCCTGCCACATCTGAGCATAATCATCCAAGCAGCTCACTTTCTTCCCATCCTGTGTCCTCAGCAGGTCTGCAGGCCGGACAAACGATGCTCACCTCAGAGGGACTCCAGCAGGCCTTGGCCCAGGAACACATCATTGTGGCCCAGGAGCAGGGCATCCCAAGCCAGGTACAGCCACAAAGTCCTCCCACCAGTAAGGGGTACTAAAATGGACGCTCAAAGGTCTCACAGTACCTGTTGAATTCCATCTGCTTTACCAAAGATGACTTGGCTGGTCTAATATATGATCTCTGCTGTGATATTGGCACCTGATACCCATGTCAACTGGGATGGAGTGAAGTTCATCACATACCACTTGCAGTTTGCAAGTTATGAACAGCCCAGTTCTTTTTCTTTCTGAGCACAAGATAGAGAGATAAATAGATCGATAGATATAAATATCTTAATAATAGATAGATATAAATATCTTAATATTTTTATAAAAGCAACTCATGGCTTAAAATGTCAAGTTAAAGTCACCCTAGACAGTCACCTTTTTCCTGCAAAAGCTCTTACTGTTCACAGTTTCAAGCCTTTGGCTTCTGCTGTGTTTTGTAGTAACCTGTACACACAAATGAGCGAGAAGAACCTGCCCACAACTCTAGATGCACGAAGGTCACAGAGAAGCCAGCTTAGGTTTATGTCTCTGAGACTGTCTTGTGACATTTCTGCTTCTAGGAGGAAGCCACGTACATCCAGCAGATAACCACGGTGGATGGACAGACGGTTCAGCACCTGGTCACTGCAGAGAACCAGCTGGCTGAGGTGGAGTATAACACCCCAAAGTGGCACTGGCTGCTACAAACTTTGCACACATCTGACAGTTGAACTACGACCTCATGTAACAGTGACCCAATCACACAGGTTTCTGGATCCATTTTTGTTCTTTTAATCAGTCCTCTGTTGCTGGGTTGTTAACTGTATGAAATAACTGATAAAATGGCCTTTTTTTTCTTGAAGTCATTTTGGCCTTTTTTCCTTTTTCTTCTATGTGGATTTTGACCCCTCCTGCTCACCATGGTCACAGGTACAGTATATAATCTCCCAAGACGGGGTCCAACATTTGATCCCCCAAGAGTACGTTGTGGTTTCTGAAGGGAACCACATCCAGGTAAGACACCTTGACCCCTGTGCGCAGACCAACATTAATCACCTAGACCAAAGTTGACCACATCTCATTTTGGCCCGCAGGTGCAGGACGGACAGATCGCTCACATTCAGTATGAGCAAGATGGGACATTCCTACAGGAACAGCAGGTATGAACATTGGGATGCAAACAGCAGATACCAGATACCTCAATGGTGCCATCATTTCCAGTAGCATAACCCTAAGATAAGAGCACTGGTCAGAGCCATCGTCTTGCAGTCAAAGGACCAAGGTTTGCATCCTACCTTGTGCTGTAGTACCCTTGATTAAGGTATTTACCCTGAATTAGTGCAGTAAAAATTATCCAAAGGATAAATAAATAGCTTAACCTTAGGTAATCGCTTAGGAGCAAAGTATCACATAAATGAATAAACAGATGAATAACTGAAAATGAGTCTGTTACATTTCATTTCAGGATGGGATTTATCTTTGTGGTCATGGATGTTCTTACCCAGGGCTTGCTGTTCTCAGACCTTGATGTGAGCGTTATGGCTCATTTTGTCTCTCGTCGTTCAGATCGCCCTAAGCCACGACGGACACATCCAGTATGTGCCCATCAGTTCTGAGCAGCAGATCGTGGGCCAGGAGAATGTCGAGGCCGCTGCCCACTCCGCCGTGACTGGTACCCCGCCCCCTTTTCATTTCACAAACAAGGCGTTGTAGATGAACAGGGCTGAGTTCGGTCAATTGCGTCTCAAGCGTAGAAGCAGCTGCAAACTTTAGTTAATGGGGTGCAGCGGGTAGCAGTATGTTTACAGCTGTCGCCTTGCAGTCAGAAAGTCCTGGATTTGAACTCCACTTCTGCTATAGTATCCTTAGGTAACACAGTATACAGTATACAGTAATTACTTAATTACTGTATAAATGAATGAATAAATGTACGTGCATATAACCCTTGGGCGTATGGTTAAATAATAGTGACTGAAGTGGAACTAGAGTCTTCAGTAGTAGGTAAGGATCTGACTTCAGTAAAAAATATAGGTGAGGTGTGAAAATGCAGCACCTTTGCGCAACCTTTCCTGCTAAAATGTGATGACGAAAAACATTCTACGATTGTGTGACACATGTCCCCCCCACCTCGCAGCCGTGGTGGACGCAGCCGTAGCGCAGGGACAGGCGGTGTACGCGGCCGAGGCCACAGCAGAGCAACTCGAACAAATGCAGCAGGACGGCATCCACTACAACGTCATCACCTTCACGGAGGAGTAGCAGCACACACATTCTCCGCTCTCGCCAGCCCGGCTTAAGGACACATCGTTGGGTGAACCCAACACCAGCTTCCTGTGCTCCTCAGCTGTACTCGGTTTGCGAGCGTGATGTCTGTAATGAAGGTGAGAATGGCCTTTTTTTCTAGTTTTTATAGGTTGAGAATGCATCAGGCTCCCAAATACAGCGATGTCTCCCCAGCCTTTTGGAAAATTTCTATTTGTGGGATTTTCAGTGTAAAATAACAGTTAAGGAAATGGTGTAAGTACAACTCACCATGTTGGAGGATGGCGCAGACAAGATATCTGATCAACGATAATGATTAATAATGTTGCCGCCCTCTGCTTTTGATCACTTCTGTACTTTGGTTTTATTTGTTTCGTGGGGCTTTGGGGACCCCTGGTTAGTACAGGCTGCCCTGAAGTTAACAAATATATCCATGTTTTTTTTTTTTTTGTTGTGCGTGTATGATTGTTGAAAAGAATCTCTTTTTGCTGGCTTTGTGTGTTTGCAAAATTTGTTGACATGCACACTATCTCCAGAAAAAAATACATCACCAATTAATAATGTGGTTTTATATTTTGAGTTCATTGCATAGGAAGTAAAAGCTAATGCCAAAGAATTTCATTTTACAACAAGCAAGTGGACACTAAAAAGTGATTAAAAGGTTACAATACAATTTCAGTTCACATTCAAATTCCAGATATACTTCTGTTGCAAAATTAAGTAATAATCAAACATATCCTTTAAAAAAAAAAGAAAAATAAGTTTTATTTATTTGGACTATTTAGTATCAGCAAAAAATGCAAATTTTTGTATATACTTAGTGAAATTTATGCTTTCATTGATTATCATCTGCAGGTTGTATCATCATTAATGACAAATGAGTTTTGTGACACATCATGAAGTTTAATTTCTGTAAAGAGTTTAATTGTAAATAATAATCCTTGCTAAATGACTGTATTGCATTTTCTTCTGACAATAAGTCCTTTCTAGTTAACTTCAAAATGGGGATACCGGTGTCACATTAGCGTTGCATAACAAAAATATTTTGTTGTCAGTAACTAGCAAACTCACCCATTCAGATGTTCCTAAAGGGTCTGGTGCTAAGTGCAACCAAAATAAAATATTCCATGGGTATGCTTTATGACTTTTTTGCTTTAACATTGATTTACAGTTTGCATATTTTAATATTATGTCAAGTGTAATGGAAATAAATGGGTAGAATTTAACAGTTCAAAAACCTGAGTCTACAGTATACTTCTAATATCAGAAATGAATATTTGTCTGTTGATAATAGTAATGGTGAGAGGAAAAAATAAAGGTGTGAATTATCATATCACAGATAACTGTAGGACGTTCAGAACACATGTGATGTTTCTTGGAATGCTGCTGTACCCCCAGAGGGTGGCTAGATGTTGGACCCTTGAAGAAGAGAACCTCGAATTCTTTGACGAACGAAGCTGGTAGGAATCCACTCCAGTCGTTGCTCCAGAATTTCTCGTGAAAATGCAACGAACCAATGGTGTTTCACTTCATCCTGCTCTCCATGAAGCCGCTGGCGAATCTATAGCGTTACTGTCTCAGGAAACGAGTTGATATGCTGATCCTGGGCTATGAACTGGTAATCGTTCACCCGTGCGGAGCAACAACCACACCCAGTGAGTCCCATGTGATGTATTTAACACGTTTTTGTACTAATGCACTTACAATGCAGGCTACACCCTATTTAGCCTTTTTCACACTCCTAGTTGTCACATTTTTCTTTCAAGTAAATTTACACATTTCACAAAGTGCAATTCAATTTACTGCAACTACTGCTTCTATCATTTAAAGTATAGATTTTAGTTTGTGGTTTATTGTATTTTATCATTTATTATTGTTCAGTCTCCTTTGGAATTAATAGTTTTTGTTCATTCATTCACTAAATTAAAATCTAGGTAATTTATTTAATGTATTTTCACATGATTTTTCCAATATTTTTCCAGGCCCTGTGCTCTCCAGTACGTTTCACAGCTTAAAAAAAAAAGTGGTGCATCTGAAATTTGATTTGAATAAATGGTTTAAAATGTGAAAAGGATGAGGTCAACAGAACCACGGACGTCTGGAAAAACTGCATGAGGGGCGGACGTGGGAGTCTTGGCACTAAAGAGCCTCAAACCTTATACCAGTTTTACTGCAGTACAGATTTACAGTAGATGTCCGATTTAGAGGGACTTCTCCATGTGCAGCACAATGATTTTGGTCAACTGGGACAACCAGACTGGTAATTTTGCTTTGCTACAGTTGGGCGTGTATTCGAAGCCAAGGCGGAGGTACAGGGCAATCGCAGCTGTCTGCACGGAAGTGGTGTGCAGGATGATCTTGGAGAACTTCCTGTCCTGGCAGAACTGGATGGCCGTCTGGGCCAGTTGTGTGCCAAGACCGGTGCGGCGGCAGGAGGACAACACGATCATGCGGAATATCTCCCCATAGCGCTCCTGCTCCCCGCCAGCCTCCCTGGGCCGTTCGCTGCTACCTGAGGTGGTGCCCTCCCTTTGGTCCTGTCCTCCCACATTCCTTCCTGCCACTGCAACCATTCCCAGAATTCTCGGCTTCCCGTCCACCTGGGCCTCGACCACCCAGAAGCAGCTGTCAGGGTCAGACAGGAAGTTGGCCTGGATGTCCTTCATGTCTGTGCGCAGCCTTTCTCGCACGTAGCCAGCAAAACGGTTGTAGCAGCAGTAAAAGACAAGGCCTACCCATGATGCACCAGCCAACACAGCCAGGCACCAGCAACACCCGCCAAGCACGTACACTGTGGCCGAGATGACGACGGTCAAGGCCAAGTTGTCAGGGTGGAGAATGGCCTGCCGGAACGCTGGCCATATGTGCTCTCTGATGCCCTCGCGGAACACCGCGCACACGGCATTGTGGTCCGATGCCTCGTACTGGCGGATCACCCGCTGCACTGAGGGAGGGAGGACAGCGTTACCACCGACCGGCAATCAGACCCAAACTACCGGCTAAAAAACTAGTGTTTAAAAATAAAATGTACTATAGATGGTGTAATAAGTGCTGTATTATAGATTTGAACATTAAACTCATTTCTAGTGTAACTGCAGCAGGGTGGGTAGCAGCTGGAGTTGTTTTGCAGGTCCCCCTCCTGCTACAGGAGTGCACTTCCCTTGAACTGATACAGTAAAGAGCCCTGCTCTGTAAATGGGTAAAACACTGGAAAGGTGGTTGCCTAACACTGTATGTTACCTTGAATTACGGTGTCAGATATGCAAGGAAAGACAATAAAGATAACAGGACTGTAACCAGAAGGTTGCTGGTTCGCTTCAAGGAGGAAGGTTATTAACCCGAATGACCCAACGGTTTGATAAGAGCAGAGAACGCAAGGTTTAATGTTTAACACTATCCATGTAAGTCACGCGGTAATTTTTATTGCCTTGTGTCAGTATCACTTCCAGAGATCATGACTGACGCTTATAATCTATCAAAGTAACAACTTTGAGGACAATAAACTGATTTTACTCACATCCGTGTAGTGGACATATAAAATGAAGATTGTTCTTTACGCACCGGATACTGTTTTTCAAGCCACAGACTTTTAATGTAGTATAGCGGCACCTCTCCCGCTACGTTAGTGTTTGTGTTGTGAAGTTTTTTAGACGCCAAAAAAAGTTATTTTGAAAATGTAAAAAAAAAAATCGACCTCAGTCCCACAGAGGAAGACGTAAGGCGTCGCACGTAGCAACGTCACACCCAGAGTACGTCGGCGGGCCCCCCACTCACAGACGGGCGCTGTGCGCCTCACTGACGGTACGCGGACGTTAGTGTAAATGAAACGTGTTAAGAATTAAAAAATATACACGAAACACACACGGTACTGCACACATCAGTGATTCAAGTAAAGTTCCGAGTTTCCTTCCCGCTGGACTAGAACTGTACTGAATAACGAGTTTAAGGCTAAGGCAGTCGGGTGGTGGTGGAACGTCACCTTAACACAGATACTCTGGTCGTAAGAGCAGTTCATGAAGACAGAGTAAGAGTGATGGCGGACTCGGGGGTCCGAGGCTGGACTTTGAGCGACAATGTCCTCAGATATAAACAAAAGACGATGCACACCGACGGCGTATTCAGTAAAAACGAGTGTTTAAAAAAATCACTCGATGCCGTTTGTCGCACAACTTTGAATGCAGCTGTTTGTCACCATCAGGCTCGTGCGTGACATCAGGCCACAAACGCGCGGTTTAATGAGCGACACTTACTGTCTCACTGCGACACCCCGCACAGCTGCACACAGACTGGCTGCACCGCGGTGAACTGTGACGCACACGCGCGCGCACACGGACGCACACACGGAACATCATAACTGCAGTGATCTGAGGTTTATGATCTCCATGGTGATCCACACAATACCGACAATACAGGTCAGATAACTTTTCAAAGTCCAAAAAACTGGTAACTTGTTCCCTTTGAATAGTAACAAATCACAAGTTATATTTTAATGTGTGATTTTTCATCTGCTGTGCAGAGTGTCGCAGGTTTTCATGGAAGTTATTTTGGGGTTACGAACTAAAGTTTCAGACAGACCTCCAGGTCACACAGGTGCTGAAAGGAGGACAAATGTATGCAAATTAGCTCAGAAACAGACTTTGGGTAATTGCTTAATATTCGTTTGTTCCACATTTTGTGGATTTGTTGTGCTGTAGGGCAAAACACATGTGGGGTTCATGTTTTGTAGAAATAATTACTGCAATAAAATTTATTTTGGAATGATTGCTTATTCAAGGCACAGTGCAAAAGAGACAACTATTGATATTTTAAAACATTTTTTAAAAATATAATTAACAATAAGAATTTAAATAAATATACTGCAAAAGTGGCAACATGTACAGTCATTGCCTGGTTCATGTCAGGTTTAGGAACCAAATCACTGCCTGTAACTGCACTTTTACCACAGTGGTTGGTGAACTGTTTCTCACTCTGCTTTAACCAGGCAATTACTGCATATTTAAAGTCATTCTCTCAGAATTTACCTGTTTAAGGAAATATCTGAAACATTTTTTAACCCAAAGACAAAAAAATTGTTCTGATTTTTACCTTTACCATTTACAACAGAAGTATTTTGTATTTGCTTTAGACATTAGTTATATATTCTGTCCTCTTGAGTTACAGAGCTTTCCTCCAAAATGTACACATTTTGTATATATTGAGTGGCTCAAGATAATGCAAAACAGACATTCAGACTTGAGAACTAAACTGCAAATGATGGGGATAATCCTTCCAATGGACTTGTTTACAAGCTATTGAAACAGCTGGGCAAAGAGAAAATTGGAAGGGTTATGGAAAAACAACAAAATGTTCCTGATGCTCCAAAAACTCTCAGTTTTAAGGTTCAGTAGGAGAGTCTCTTTTATCTGTGTGTGTGTGTGTGTGTGTGTGTGTGTGTGTGTGTGTGTGTGTGTGTGTGTGTGTGTGTTTACTTGTCTATCCGTCTTCTCGTCTGCAAGCTTTCCTCATACAGACAGCTGTTGCAGGAGTAGAACTGGTTTTTCTGGTTATAGAAAGAAGAAATAACAATGTTAAATAGAACACGAGTTCAAATTCAGACAGTGTGTCAACAAAAATGAAATAAGAAAATTGATACGTTTCTTGCAAACATTTTGAATGACTCTATGGACAATAGATAGTGCTGGTCTATCCTTAGTCTAGACTAACACTCTCTGTTTAGTGTAGAAACTAAATTAGTTTCTTTATCTATATGCTCCAAATCCAATAGCAGTTGAACATTCCCTGCTGCTTTCTGTAGAGGAACTAATACTCCGAGAACTGTCCAGCTACGCTCTGCTGAGCGACGAGGCCCCCCCCCAGTACCCCCCCCCCCCGATGAGCTACAAATACAGTCTTCTTTTGTAAAACTGCATGTGGGAGCAGTGAATCCAGTCC
Organism: Arapaima gigas; assembly: GCA_900497675.1. Classification (NCBI taxonomy): domain Eukaryota; kingdom Metazoa; phylum Chordata; class Actinopteri; order Osteoglossiformes; family Osteoglossidae; genus Arapaima; species Arapaima gigas. Next base: position 509,916 of record UFQX01000119.1, read on the forward strand.
TCAGGAGGAACTTATGGGAGATGCGCTGCTCGGCCAGCTCCGTTGCTCTGCTGCAGACACGGCCGCCGCGTGCATCTTCGCGTAGATGGCCTCCCCTTCCCAGGTTTGGAAGGTGAACAGGCCCTCCCCGGTGTCGCACATTCTGGGAGAAGCAAGCAGATGTTCAGTTTGATGGACAGGGTCTCAGATCAGCTACTTGGAGCTTCGTGGAAAGAAGGAGCTCATCGTTGTTGTTGCATTCTTAACGTTTTTGTATTTTAATGCAGTGTTTTTTCACTACGGTGCAAAGACGTTCAGAGGACGATATTCTCTGAACTCGGACATCACCCCCTCGTTTCAGCGAGCCCACCTGCCGGCCTCGATGGTGAACCACGTGTGACCCTGGCCGTAACGACGCAGGCCACTGAGCGGCCAGGACACGATCTTGAGTGGCGGGTCCAGCGTGTTCCACAGGGAGATGTTCTCTGCTGTGATCTGGAGGACACACTCGCCGTGGAAATCCAGGTTCTGGCAGGGTATCAGGAACACATGGAACTGCTCTGGAACAGGGTCATATGTTAATGCGTCAATTTGTGTTGATATCTCATAAGTAATTGTGTGGATACTGGATATTATTTGGAGCTTTATTACATGGATTATCTACAACTTCAGTGTTGTTCTTTATGTTCAATAACGTGTGGCCTTCCACCATGTCAAATTCCTTGTAACTGCAAACATAGCCGGACATTAAAATTTTGTTAAGTTTTTAAACTGTCCAAATGTATTTGCACTTTTTCATTTAGAAGATGCTTTTTCTCTACAGCCATTGTTACCTCCCGCTTATGTTCTGCTGTCTTTGACGTTTTGTTTATCTGCCTACAGATTCCCGGTTACCAGTGGTCCGTCATCCTGCCGGTCGTCGTCGCTGATGGCATCACAGCCACCCCGGTTGGCCAGTCGGATTCAAGGCGGTATGATTCCAATCGATTGCTCTTTGACTCTGAGGCTTCGCTACTTGCGTTTGCTTTTTGCTTGATTTGCGATTTGTTTTTGTTAATATTTGATTTGTATGCATTGAATTACATTCTTGCATGTCCAGTAGGTTCCCTGTTCCAGGTTGTCACCTGTGCTGCTGGTATGAATTTGTGGTTGACTGTGACTTGGAGAAAGTGAACAGGTAGGGTGACGCACACCTGCACAGGTAGGTTTGTTTCTCTGTGTGAACCAGGTAAGGGGCGAATTATCTGTGTATTTGGATGCAGGTTAGTTAGGGTGACACTGAAGGTGTTTCTCTCGGTTTGTGTTTGTTTAAATTAGTTAGTAAAACTTGCACTCCGTCAGCTAGCTGGTTTCAATTTGATCTGTCTTTTCTTGATGTCACTCATATATATACAGTCAATATAATTACTGACCACATTCCTTCACCTTCAAAATGATGAGCCTATCTTGTGAATAACATTTTCAAGTTAAGAATAAAAAGTCATGTCCTGAGTGGAAATAATGAATGAATGATATATGTGTGGGTGTGTGTAATATTACTTTTGCACCAAATCCTCTGTTTTTTCCCCCCTTTCTTTCCATCCCAACAGTTAATGCCCCCCCGACAGTATAAAGGATAACAACATGGAGCTTTTCACAGTTTCCATAGTTTCACCCAGACAGTTAATGAACTTTAGAAAGAATATACATTTTTAAATATAAATTTTTTGGCAGGAGTGTAACAAAGTCACACTGCATATTACACGTTTTCATTTCATGCTAAAATGCATTTTCAGGTGTTCAAGTGCCACTTTAGCAGGTATTTTCACCTACCACTTCCATCTCTGTATACACCAGGTGCCAGCAGGTCTGGCTCTGCCACGTTCAAACCGCTCGCTTTCGCTTCAAAACATTCGATATGCAGCACTTTGCACCAGTCATTGGCTTCTAACTCTGTAAGGCAAAATTACAAAAGACCAGAACGTCACCGCCTGTCGAAAGGTCAACATCCTAAAGACGGTCGATATATATACTGACCACATTCCTTCACCTCCAAAATAATGAGCCTGTCCTGAGAATAACGTTTTCATATTAAGAATAAAAAGTCTCGTCCTGAGTGGAAATAATGAAATGGTTTTTTCTAAATAAGGAGGTGCGTCACTCAGTCTTGCGTTTCGCTAAACTCACCTGACTCACATGCAAACGTTTTAGAAGAGTCATCACAGAAAACCACAGTAAGCGCGTGCTGCTTCACACCTCCAGGGAGCCGTCGAATATCCCTGACGTTGGTCAGCTCCGTTACCTGAAATAAAGCCCATTAACCGTCACCGCTGCCCGTCACTCCCTGGTGTTCCTAGTGACACTGCTGACAGTGACATTCTAGCTTTTGCTTGAGGACTTTTTTCAGTAAATGAGATGAAGGTAGTCTGGTCATCATATGATAGATGTTGAGTGGCACATGCCTTCATTGTAGTGGGTTGTGAGCATTTTTGGCAGCAGAGAATAGCCGCTGTGAGCATAACTGTCCCATCGTCATGATCCGCTTAATCCTGGTCAGCAGTTCAGAACCTATCCTGGGATCAGTGGGCTTTGAAACTACGTCCTGGACAGGACACAGGTACATCACAGAGTAGCCACACATTTTGGGCAATTTGCAGTGACTAGCTAACCTGAGACACAGGTCTTTGGACTGTTGGAGGAAACGGGAACCTAGAGGAGACCCACACAGGCAAAGCGTGCAGACTCAGCGAGACTCAAACCCACACACTCCAGCTGCTGTGAGGCAGCAGCACAATTTGCTGAGCTGCTGAACCTACCCCTCTCTCTCTTTTCCTTTTTATAACACTAGTACTTTATTAAAACTAATTAGAAATAATGGGAACACAGTCTGTGACATTTTGAACAGATAAAATGGATGAGTTCTGGACAGGGCTGCTTTGAAAGGTGGTTCCATCTCAGAAATGGTCATTAAGAGAAGGACGGCCTTCATTCGAAAGGAACACAAAGTCCATTCTGTGCAGCTCGCGTTTACTTTATAACATCTATTGGCAAATTATTCTAAAAAAACGCTGAACTTTTCTATAAACTCAGGCTGGATGGTTGAGGGTAGAACCTAAGCAACTGTTGTTAAACCTCAGTTTCCCGTTTTCACCGATAAATTCATTAATGAAACTGTATTTCATGACAAGGTGTGTGCTAATAAAAATAAGTCATATGAACTATTTTCATTAAACTTTGCATAAATGTGCATATATTCTGCTGTATGTAGCAAGATATATACGACAGAAAAGCAATAATAACTGTTTATGTCTGGCAAGTACAGTCCATCGTCAATTTAGCAAAACTTGATTTTACATATTTGTAATTTTTCAGACTGATGCAAAAATATTGCAGAAAATCAGAAATATTGAAAAAAAAATCACATTTCAAGTGTAATATGAAGAAAAAGAAACATCTAATTATGTAGACGTATAATAATGTAACGTAAATAATGTTTTAAACTGTTTTGATTCTGCATCCACAAAAGAGCCGTCCGACTGTCTGCATTGTTGGCATCACGGCGGCACAGAGACCCCCTGCAGCGGTGTTTCTGTTCGCTGCCATCTGTGTATAGTTCCCTGTTCTGTATGTCTGCTTCACTTACAGAACAGACTTTATTTCCATTTATTACCCACATTACACGTTCATCACGCCGCATTAGGTTACGTTACACTGTCACTATAGTACATAGTGCAGTACAATATGGTGCCTTAGTAATAAATATTGCATTTAAATTAGGAGGAAATTTTCCAGGCCTTCACCGTATCCGGACACCTCCCCCCCCGTGCATTCGGGAACAGCGAGGATGGACTGTAGTAGGAGTTATAACTAAGGTTTCTATGACCGTGGCCATTGTTAATCCAGAATCCCCTCACAGCCCTTCCTGCTTTATTTGCAGCTTAATCATTCATTTTTATAAGTCACCCCCAAACAATCGATCAAGAAAATATCACTGTTCCTTCAGCGTTCCTCCAGAGATGCAGGCCTTACTTTAATTCCATTTATTTGTTTAGCGGGCAGTTTGAAGATTTTCACAGCACAGCTCGCTTGTCTGCTGCCTCGGGTTTTGGTTCGGCACCCGTTTCTCACACAGCCGCCCTGAATTCGCCAGAATTCCCCGTCGTCCATTTGTTTCACTTCTCTGCACAATCGCATCGCCCCTTATGCACAGCTCGTCTACGTCTGTTTCACTTCCCTTAGAAAGGGGGTCCTTGTGGGCTGCAGTGTTGCCTTACAGCTCCCAGATTGTGGGTTCGAATCCTGTCACAGCCCTGGAAGCGTGCTTGCAGACTTGCCTTGTGGTGACAATGGAAACGTGCTGCTTGTTCATCCAGGAACTTCTCTAGTCTTTTTGGGCCTTTACTGGATGCCTTCTTTAGCACCAACCAGCATTTCTGGTAGATCTGCAAGGAGAAGCAAAGCCGTACATTTTAAGGTTACAGTGGGTTACATTTTAACCTTTAGTAGACAAGAATGAACAAGAGACACGTGAGAATTTTTCCACCTCCTAGCTGGAAAAGCAAGATTATTGTTGTCACACTGTTTATCTGACATCACAGCTGAAAACTGCGACCGACTGAAAGTAATTCCAGCAGCAAATCCATCTGAGTTGTCTGTAGTGTTTGAGGCCCCCCGTCCCACCAAGGGGGAGTTTCACAGGCTCCGGCCGGGTGGATCTGGGACGGAGGGGCCTCGAACCCCACACCGCCGTGGCTCTGGACCCCTATATACACCTTCTACCCAAACTACAGTAAACATCTGCATATTGGTTAGATTGGAAATGCAAATATTTACCACGTAAATTGCAGTAGGAACTATTTATGTTGCAACCACAGTTTGCCAAGCTGCTGGTTTACATCTTACAAATCAGGTCGGATTTCACTCCGCTTATTTTAATCTTCTGTTGAATTACAGGCCCCATATTAGAACCCCGCCTGTAAGATGAAACCGAGAGGTGCGCAACAAATATGCTGTTCGGTCCCCACGCCACACCGGACCTCACCTGCTGTTCCCAGCTTTAAGGCTGTGATTTAAGTTAATTTCAGTTTAACTCTCCGTTTTTTACGCATACAACCCGAAATGTAGAAGCAAACTATATCTCCGGATGTCCAAACACGCACCCAGATTCTTTATACTGTGCGGGAAAAGCCTTCCAAAGGTTCGAGGTGTGATATTGAATCAGTTGGCGACACCGCCCCCTGCTGGCTGACTTCCAAATAGCCTCAGGTTTTGCCTCGACGTTTTTTGCAATACAGTGCAGTACGTAAATAATACAGTATATAGTACTGAACCTAATACAGTATTTGCTTGAATGAATGGGAGGAATTCTTACAGGGAGCATTTCTAGGGGCTGTTTTAAATAAAAATTAGGAAAGCAGGTCGTCAGTGTTGTGTACAGAAGTCATTGAAATCATTATGTTCCATAAATGTCCTCCTGTTTTTCAGTTGCTGCTGCACAGCTGGCACCCCCAGCAATGAGACTCGCAAGGTCCGTCTTTATCCTGTAAGTGACTTGCGGCCGTTGCTCTTACAGCACAGAACAACTGAGGGTAAATGTCTTGCTCAAGATACTTATAGAAAGTGATGGGATTGAAACTGGAGCCTTTAAATTGTCCTTTTCCCAAGGGGACCCTCCACTCCCACAGTAGTTCCTTCTTTAAATGCAGTTCATCCAAAAATTGCACCACACCTTCAACACAGAGTCCCAGACCTGGTTCAACTGGCTCCCATTTGCTAGTAACGTTACTCCAGATGTGGGAAAGTTCAACCACGGAACCACGTGGGGTTTTTTTTTTTTTTATCTCAAAACCCATGGAGTTTATATTACAGCGGTTTGCTTTCGGGTGTTAAAAAGCTGCAGGACTGGTTTACTACTCATTTAAGTTGCTGCTATACCCTTTAACAAAAGGTAATATTCTTAAAATGCCTAGTCAGAAAAGAGTCCAGATGTATAAATGATGAGAGTAATGAGCTGGAAGGTCGGCAGTTTGTTTTTATAATGCAGTCGTAACAGTAACAACAATATGAGTGAATTAGGTCCTTTTCTATGACGTCAAGTTCAGTTCTCAGAAATTTTTAATACTGTTAAAACAAAGCAGAGAGTTGCCAGTGTTTGCAGACAGCAGTGAAATAAGTGGGGGCAGAGTGACTAAATCCACCCCCGTTCTGAAGAAAGTGGCTCTAACTCTGTATTTTGCTCCCCTCCTAAAAGTGACAAATCATTAAGACTAAGGCTAAACTCTGAAATACAACTTTCTTAATATAACTTCCTTTGTCAAATTCTTTATACAAGATTACAGCGATTTAAAAAATATGTCCGAGTCTAATAGTGCGTTACTGCTGTTTTTAACACGATGATGACTGTTTTTCCCCGGGTGTCTTCTCTCCAGCCCCCAAAGGTGTGAATTTGACAGAAAACTTACTGGAAATGAGTGGTTACTGGTTCTGGTTAGTGGAGCAACTGAGTGTTTTGATGCTGCAGCTCCGGTGGGGAACAGGGGCTCAAACCTGGTGCATCGGATGCAGTCATAGCCACTGGGTGTTAAATATTGCTGCTCTTTACAAAAAATGTAATTATTATTCTCACGTTGAAGCGTTTAGGGTCCAAGTCCTTTATCGCTAGACTGCCGGTTGTCCCTTTGGATTTATTTTCTCACAGCATTAAGAATCACATCGATGACAAAGACAAGAAGGCAGATTCTTATGATTAAAAAAAAGAGAAGCCACCAGTTGTGAAGTTCAGTTCCTTTCTGCTTTCATGAAGACGGAGATGAACTCATTTTTTTGAATATATGTATATATCATAATCTTGTCCTGTAGGTGAGTATGACAACGATCATTTTCTCCTCAGCTTCTTGAGACAGAGGAAAGTAACTCCTGGCCAGTTTATGATGACAACACCACCGAACTCCATTTATGAATAAAGCCGTGAAGCAGCTTGTTCTTCTTCTACAGGGAAACGGCAAAAGGACAGAACAGCGACAGGTAGTAAGGAGAAAAGCGAGCCGCACGCGAATGCGACAGACTCACGCGAAAGCGTCTGCTCCGAATTCTCACGTATCCCTGCTTCACAACGTCATTGAAAGTGGAGGCCATTGCCTGGCGCCGTGTTGCCCGGCGCAGGGTCGTCCTCCTCGCTGCACTTGTCCCACAGCTGCCCTTTCAGACGGGAACCTAAAGCCAGCGGCTCGGCCACGTTGGAGCGGGAGCCGCACGCCGTGCCAGGTCAACATCCGAGTGGACGCGCGGCGCCTGCGGGGTCTTCGTCTGAGGAGAATGCGCCCACGCGCCAAGATTGTAAAAGGACAGGAGTCGACACCGGGGGGGGGGGTGGGTGGCGGCTTGTCAACTGCCGGCTATTTCAGCATCTCACGGAGCTTGAGTGTAACCTTCCCGATCTGCAGACTTTCCCAAAGGTCAGTACTCAGATGCCACATTTCCTATGAATACATTTGTCCTTTTCTCTTCCTGCTCTTCATCTCTTTTTCAGAATTGGTCGTTTGAGCGGCAAAATGGGGAACGGAAACAGTTCACCGGCAAACTGTGATTTTGTCCACGTTCGTAACGAAGGGCAAAAGGTCAAATTTTGCAGGGTTTTGCGGGTCAGGTCACGTGACGCCGTCTACGAGGTCTGCAAGGGTTTCCACACTTCAGTCACCAACACGTCGAAATGCTCAGGTTAATGTCCCCCGCCAAGTACCCTCATCAGCCCGTGTCCCCTAACGTCGTGGAAGCACACGCTTTTAGTTGAAGCTTTGGGGATTTACAAAGTACACAAACTGGAAAGATTGATGTTTATATTTGGCAGTTTCACACGCTCAGCTCCTCAGCACAGTTGGCAGTAAATGCTTCACCTGAACTGTATTTGCATTTTGTGACTGAAGGCTTCCAAGAGGTCGCTTGTTTTTATTCTCGACAAAGATCCCGATTCCAGTGTCCTGTTGGAACAACCTCAAATTGTATACTTTATACACACTGTGGCCAGCAGGTGGCGCAGTGGTTTGGGCTCCTGCCTTCCCATTAGAAACTGCCAGGTTCATATTTCTCCTGCCATTAGAACCTTTATCACAGCCATTCCTGCATTAAAATGCCATGATATATAAATGAGAACATTATTGCGCAGTTGCTTTTCTAATTCTGGATTTGCTCTGGTCAAAATAAAGGCTAATTTTATATGTTCAGTGTAGAGGCTCAGATAGCCGGCCGCCGAGACGGAATAAACCCGCCCGGAGCCGCGGTCCTCATCCTCCTTTCTGGGGGGTGTAAACTTCACACCAGTCAAATATAGAAACGCGCTCATCTCGGGCTCATTGACAGTTAATAATAATCAAAGCCCCCCCAGGGCCGCCATCCGCGCGCAACATTCCGGCGGCACGTGCTGTCGCGTGGCTCGCGGGGGGGTCTGCGGGGTCTGCGGTTTAACGATGGACTGAATCCAGTTAAACAACTGGACCCCCAAAATAACACAGTCGGCCGTGTTTAAATGAATTTCTTGCCGTATTTACCCGACTGCGGGCGACTCTGCAGTTGCTGGTTGCGTGAAGCAGGGCGGGATCCCGCACGAAAAGCAACAGTTCAGGGACTCGAGGTTCACGGCGTTATTGGTATGAAAATAATTCAGGTTTGAAATAATAACCGAAAGCGACAGCATTCAGCGACACGACGCACGGAAGCGTGTGAAAACATTTAAAACAAAAACTTCAACAACTGAACGAAATAAAAATACTTTTATTTTCCTCCATCCCACATGCATTTGCAGGGCAAAAGGTATTTTAATATAACGAATACTTGTGTTTTCCGACTGTTACACTGAGGGGTTTGTGGGCGGAATAAAAATACCTGGTTGTACGTCGTAAAGCTCATTGTTTATTAACACACGAAAGAGCTGGAAACAGGTGAAGCAAAAACTGATGTTACCTTTGTGACCCTCCAGGGTCTGCAGATGTTCTTCAGGTCTACCAGTATAAACTCGGTATTAAATACGACGTTTTACGGATTTATTTTTCTTGTCATTCATTTTAAATGAAGGCGCTTTGAAGTTGCATTTTCAGAAGCGGCAAACTGAGGTTCGCGGGGGGCCTCCCGGTGGAAACACGGTGGTGAATTTGCGTGGTAAATGAGCTGCCTCTTTTTGCCGAGTTGTGGATTAAACGGGGTTATAAAATGAAGCGATCGAATGGTTTTTTTAATTTTTTCTGTTCAGGCGCGGAAGTGCGAATAAAGTTGAAATGGCGAGTTTGCGCCGCAGTTTCTCACTTACGTCGCTCGTGCCGCCCTGAAAGCGTCCGATTCCCGGCTGATCTCGGAAGCTAAGCGGGGTCGCGCCTGGTCAGTACTGGGATGGGGGACCGTTTGTGAATAGCAGCTGCCGTAAGCCTTTGGCGCCCGCCAGGCGGCGCTGTTCGCCAGCCGACTTCGCGTTTCTCTTCAGATTCCTCTAATGACGTGGTTGTTTTTAATAATTCTTTATTTTGTGCACTTATTTATTTACTTCATTTACTTTCTTTTTATTCCGCGGCTCCCAGATTTAGTGTCACGCAGCTTCACTGAAACTGACCAATCGCTGACCACAGTCGATTGCGCTTAATTGTCCCCACAGGTGTCAGCTGCCCCCAATCGCGCCCCCTGGACGCGGCAGAGGCGGCCGGTCGCCGGATCCACAAATGATGCTGGGACAGCTGGTGTGTTCGGGACCTGCGGGTTGTTCTTTCAGTTTTGTTGGAAGTAAGTGTGATATTTTTGATTTGAGCTTCAGGGTCTCTAACGTGGTGAACTATGCTCGTGGTCCCTAGCTGGCTGTCTGTGGGGTTTGGTCGTTCCGGGAAAGTCGGTGTGTTCACAGGTGAAGTGACGGTGCTTCAGGTTTATTTCAAGTGGCTTTTTTTTTTTTTTTTTTTTTTAGTTGCTGCTGTGCTGTTCTGTTTGCTTCACCTCAGGCTGATAAACTTGCATCTGCGCCTCCATTTAAACCCGATAAACATTCTAAGTTTATCAGTCCCATTAAACTTTGTTTAAAAAAAAGTTTGAGTGTTTTGTACCACTTGAAAACTGCTGTATATCAAGTATAAACAAAGTTTAACTTTAAATGAGAGGAAAGTACTGACATCAAAGTGAACGGTTGTGTGGTTTTAACCCGCCCAGAATTACCGGACGGTTGATGTTGGAGATGAAGCCGTGATCGGCGATGTCACCACCTCTATTGTCCTTGTTCAAGGTTCATACGCTGAATGGATGTTGTTTTTTTTTTTTTTTTTTTAAAAAAAAAGACCCAAATATACAAATGGGTAAATAATTGTATGGAGCTTAATGTAAAAACGTAACACGTGACGTGACTTGGACAAAAGCGCGGGGTTAATGACGATGTTAATTCGCCTTTGAGAGGCGACCGTAGCAGAGCTGTACTGGGGACTGGCCACTAGGGGGCGCTGATAGCTGGGTATTCAGCGGCGGCGTCAGACCTCCGTGGGTCCGGGCGCCTTCTGAATACAGTCGAGTCCCCTGAAGTGGATAACTTGCTTAACTGAGTTCTCGCTCCATGATGCCAGTTTGTTCCAACTTCCGAATTTAGTGATACGTGGTTTTCATACTTGGTTCAGAACTCGTAGTGCTTTAGTTCCAGCTCTGGATCACAGTCTTCATTAGAATGACGTGGAAGCTATGAAAACACTGTCGAGCTGCCCTGTGGGTAACCTGGCAGGTGTTTAGTTCAGAGCCCTTCTGATGTCCTTAAGTGTCACTTTCTACAGCTGTGAGACGTCTGATGTTGTGGTTATGCTGATGCACAAGGAGGGTTAGTTCTTCAAGAATGTGGCTCACACCCCTCAGGATGTTTAATGTGAGGCCTTGGATCCCCGCAAGCCTTGTGGTGGTGTGTTTGAATACGGATGATGGCGGGAGCTGTGGGTCTTTATCAATTGAACTCGTATTTCTAGAAAACCATCCAGCTTAAAAGTGTAATTGAGGGGTTTGAGCTCATAAGTTCACTTGTCACTCTATAAATGAGCTTCAGACCAAAGATGGCCTAAGTATAGGTGACTGATGGGGGTTTTCTGTGCACAAAAGATCCATAAAGAAATGGGTTTACTGAGTCTGGTGTGTAAGAACTTTCCTTCAGACTGGGATCCAGACCCCATCAGCCTGATCTCACTGGTGCTCTTGTCTGAATGGGAGACAATTCCTGCAGTCATGTTCCAAAGTGTAGTGGAAAACCTCAGAAGAGTGGAGGCTGTTGTAGCAGCAGCTTCATCTTAATGTCTGTGGCTTTGAAGTGTAATGTTCCATGTGGGTGTGGTTTTGGTGTCCACACTTCTGATCATGTACAGTATAAGTGCAGAAGGACAATGAAGTGACCCCACTTGACTGTTGGTGAATTTGACCACTGAAACCAGCAGAAGGTGCCTGACAGTGAAGCCGTGTTTTAACCGCCTGCTGTAAAGGGACAGCGGTAGCTGCTGAAGTTCAAAGAAGATCTCGTGGTGTGTAGGAGAGTTTCCAAAGCTAACTGAAACCAGGAGATGTTTAAGGAGTGAAAGTGTCTGATACAAAGAATTTAAAATCATGCAGTAATTTTTTCCCCCACTTTTATTAAGTTGGGATTTAAACTTTTCTACAGGAGAAGGGAGTTCAGTAATCTTCTCGGTGCCTCCCACACACTAAGAAGCCCCCCCCCAAACGTACAACAGCGGAGTTTCTCTTGTGAAGCAGTTGCCAGCTCACGAGTCCTTAACTGCAGTGCTTCTTACTACCTGGGAGCAGAAATTGGGTCTTGGTCGGCTTGTTCGCACCACCCAGGCACCTGTCACCCCAGCGTGCTGTTGCATCGCTGCTGAGGAGCTCTGGTGCTTCCACACACACCTTCTGGAAGCTGCAGGTACCTTTGGACCCTGAGAGTTGGGAGTAAAACAGAAATGAATGAATGAATGAACAGGTTCATCTCAGCCAGGATGGAACACATGAAGTTACACAACCTGCCTGATAAAAAGTCATTATTGTAGTTCACCTTCCATATGTTGCTTTATAGGAGGCTTAGGCTCCTCCCACTGTGTGTGTGGGTGTGGGCGGTTTTACTTGTTGGAGCTCAGTTTGAATCCCACCTCCTGCTATTGAACCCTTGACAAAGTTAAAATGGGTAAATGATTTTAGCAGCGTGACTAAGTTGTCTTGGAGAAAAGTGTCGTTTAAATGGGTAAGTATAGATGTATTTGTGAGGACACTATGGTGGGGTAACATGCTGGCAGTAACTCTGCCTCGTTGTCTTTTGATCTGAGGAGAAGTGGGTATCGAACACAGGCTGAGGAATGGTTGTGAAACTGATCTGCTGAGACTAACAAACCTCTTCAGTCTGGAAGCGTATGGATGAGTGTGGCAGGTGGCTGCTGACACTCCTGCTGGTCAGGACTGTGCTCCTCATGGTGGTGCTGCTGGAAGTCTGGGACAAGCGATCTGGGATGGCGAGCTTGGAGGTGGTGGACGAGCCCGTGCCCCTCGGAGACAGTCTCTTCCTCATGATGAAGGCAAACTGCTTCTTCTCCTCGTTGAGCTGCCGCAGCCGGTTGAGCTTCTCCTGCTCAAGCCTCCTAAGCGTCTTTGGGGGAAGGACAGAGGTGGGAAAAGGTCAAGGAGACGGTGATGAGTTTTCCTTGTTGTAGGTTGGTGTTGGTTCTAAGGATCTCGTTGACAACGGGGTGTCTAGTGATGGACGAGCAGTTGCACCGCTTGCTCATTTGCTGTCCTTTCAGCTTCTTGGTTTCTGCTATTTGTCTTTGGCTGCCGTGGACAAAAGACGCCACCCGGACAAAGAGCGTTTCCTCATCCTTTGTCACTTCACACTCCCCCCTGTAGCCTCCCCGCCTCGGAGATTTGAAAGCGGCCAAATTCCTGACCTCCCAAGTTGGGTTACTGCACAACATCAGACAAGGCAGCGTGTCAGGGTATCTGCTGGAGTTGATGTGGAGGAAATTGCTCATCCTCAGTTTACCCTGTAAGTACTGTTGTCAGGGCTGCTGGAATCAGCATCACTTTTCTTCCTATAGGAAAGACTTTTTTTTTTATATATAATAATGATTTAAAAACTCCCGCGTGTTTTAGTGGTTCCAGGGTATTCGCACGTGCGCTGTTTGATCTGAGCGGTTTAATGAGTTGTCACTAGGAGACCACCCAGTCAACCCAGACCTCCCTCCCTCAGTCTGGTTAGTCTCCGGCTGACTGATCTTTCCTTAAAGAGAAAGTCGGCATTTTGCACATTTCCACGCACAAGCTAAAAATGCTCAGTGGCGGAGGTACGTTAACTTGTATTTTTTTTACTTATTTTTTTGAAGACGTTACAATTGACTTAAAGGAAAGTGGTGGGACTGTTGTAACGGATTATCCATTCGGGTGGGCGAGCTCCTTACCTCGGCGAGCTCCTTCTGCTCCTTCAAGAAGCTGTTGTTGACTTTCTGGGAAGCGCTCATCAGATCGGGGGCGCAGAGCGAGTAAATGGGGTCGTTTTTGTACAGCAGCAGCAGAGAGAAAGCGGGGTTCGCGTCCATCGTTGCCCCCCGTGGCCTCGGAGATGCTCGTGGTCGTGATGTGGCGAGGCAGGTCACTTGTGCCCTGTGAAATGTTGTACTTCAGCCGAAAGCCCCCACCCCCGCCCTGGGGGGGGGGGGGGGGGGGCAAGAGTGACGGCAGCACACATCATAGGAGAGTCCACAAGTCCTGCCAGACGTTGTCATACTTCCAACCCCATCCAGCGTGCACCAAACCTCAGACAGGTGGTNTCATCGCATTTCATCACAAAACGGATTTCCATCAGAATGAAGACCATCCTGACGAACAGACCCGTAGAGCAGCGCGCGATCGTCCATATTTACCTGGTTGTTTACCTTATTTACCCGCGTGTCCGAGTCCGGACGTTGTTGTTTGCGGGTGGATATTAAGAGCCGCAGTTCCGGGGTCTCGGCTTATTCGCCTTTATCGTCCAGCCCCTTCAGTAACCAGAGAAATGCGGGTTGAAGGACCTCGGTGGGCGCTGGTGTCATGAGTTGAACAAGAAGCTGTACAAACGCGTGAAAAGACTAACTTAAAAATAAATGTTAATGTTCCGCATCAGTCTTCGGTATAATTTTTCAAATATTTTACTCTTGTTTGGGGGCAAAATTATAATCGTTACACGATACATGGAGGGGGGGGGGGGTGTTTAGGGGAAAAATGATAGATCCTGCAGATGGACTGAACAGTTCTGACCTGTTGGGGGGGGGGGGTTTCTCCCCCCCCAGAAAATCCAGTACATCTCAGACTGGCGGGACGGCCGGATGGGGACAAAGCAGGACGATGCTGCTGTTGCCACTGGTGACCTTTGGCCTTGCGGAAGAGAAGAGATGCTGTACATGATGGCCTCCTACTCCTCTGTGGAAGTGTATCTGAACCCAGATATCAGGAGCTCATAAGGCAAGTATGCAGGACAGTGGGGGGTCTTTCCTGTGGGAATATCATGAGTTACTATAACACTGAAAATATGCTGCCATGTGTGCAACTGGGTGAAAGCTTGAAGTGTAACCGTTTCCCCTCAGGATCTCACATCTGACCCTCAGATGTCCTCCTGCACACCAATGTGGTTTGTTGAAATAAGGCTTTAAAAAGTTCTAACTGAACCCCCGGGGCCAAGGTATAAAAGTGTGGCCCTTAGTCGTCACCTCTGAGCCTGAAAGACCCAGCTTTGAATCCCACCTTCTGAACAAGGTACTTGTTTGCGTAATGAATGCAGTAAAAATTATAAAGCTGTATAAATGGGTAAATGACTAAGCTGCTTTGTGGGGCATCAAGACTGATTCCAGACTCTCCTCTGTCCAGCCCTGGTCCTCACTCAGCCTGTTTAGGAGCTGTCCATCATAGGGACCCTGCCCCTGCCAGGTTAGTCCCGCCCACCAGCTCCCAGTGTAAACTCACTTTTATAGAAATGAAAACCCAGGCACAAGCTTGTATTGCTGCAGGTTTATTTTTAACAAGATTTTCTGGAATCCTGAAAAGTTCTCTCATGGTTAAGAATTACTGATATGTACAATAAACATCTGAAGCGCCCTGTCCCACAACACTAAAGTGCACTTTACCTCGATTACAAGTTTTTACACATATCTTCAACACAAGTCAATGAGAAACCCAAAAAAAGCACTGCAAGGGTTTTTCCAATAGCTTTTTCATGGCCGCACTTAGTTACCTTGTTTTCTTTTGAAAAAATGAAAATGTTTCAGTGGCAAATTTTCCCACTATGGCCATAATTTTATTTTAGCCACTTTTAAATCTGAAAGTCCATACATCACCCAGAAATGCAATTGCACACATTGTTTACAGCACAACACATGTACAGAGAATTGGGGGGGGGGGGGGGTGGACACACCTTTTCTTCTCCACCAACTACAGGTAGTCAGTCTGCAGGACAAACACCACAGAAAAGCTGTTTAATGTAGTTAGTAGTTTGTGCAAAAAGTGACTTCACTGGTTTGTCATGTAATTTTCCAAAAGCGTTTGTGCTGCAGTTGTTCAACTGTATTACTGAATGTCAACTGTTAAGAGGTATACAGTGTTTACACACAGCATAGTGTCTGTATGAAGTGCTAAACTACAGCGTTAACCCAGTTTCACTTGGTTAAGCTCTGGTACACTTGTTTCTCTGCTCATTTTAGGAATCGTTGGGAAGCGAGAAGAACAGTGAGGTGTAAAACATCACACCAGTGCTGACGCGGTAGGAATAAGGGCCGCACACATTCACAACGGTCAATTGGCTACAAAAAGGGCTTCGTTACAGCATCCTAACCTGCGGTGTTGGATGAAGGGCCGGTAGAGGCCCACCCCCCCCCCCCCCCCCCCCCCCCCCCCCCCCCCCCCCCCAACCTACCCCACCNTGCTGCCGAGTTCCGCCAGGACTCGCCCCCCTCAGTGGGCCCCCCCCCCCCCCCCCCCCAGGCGTGCAGAATAGTCTGAACGTAGATGTTGGCCATAACACATTCGCTGTGTTGCAGGACAGGGTGGAAAAGCAGGATTTAACAGGGGCGGCTCCTGCACCCTTTAGCGTTGCTACTGTCTGACATCGTGAGCGACCTCCCGCCAGGCCTTGGCTGGCTGAAAGGGGCAGAGCTCTCACCGTTTCCTAGGAACACAATCGCTGGTGACAAAGGTATAAAACGATGACAGGTAGCAGCCCAGATACTCAGCTCCAGTGTCTGCAGGGCAGCTGAGCAGGTGGGTACAGCCGCACCTTCTGCACACTGGCAGCGGTAACGTGACCCTCCACGCTCCCTCAGCGAGACGAGAAGCTCATGCAAATCCGTTACTCGTACAGGAGCTGGAGATGGCCCCCTCCCTCCCAAAAAAAAGCTTCATATATCATTTATCTTCATATTTTAGTATGGTGTAGGGTTTCAGTACTTCACTTATACACTAAAGCATTGTTATAAACACTTACTTTAAACCTTCTGAATATTGATGCTGGTACAAAGACTGGATTAATACAAAAAAAATTGAGGAAAAAAGGAACCTGTTTGTTTCATTCCTTGATGGTGGTAAAGTTTGCCTTTATTCCATCTAAATGTCAAGAAGGTGGAGCCCCACGCGGCGGTGTCGTCGGCAGCAAAGACCTTTGCAGGCCTCTACATCAGGCTTCTGACTCTCCCTTCTTCCGACTGTCCTCCCCCACGTCGCTGTCCTCCGACTGGCTGTTGAGCACCACGAACTGCTTGTTAGACGCGGCGGTTGCGGCGACGGGCCGACTGGAGGCGGCGATCAAGCGGCTCTGCTCCTCCAGGTCCTGGCGGAAGCAAAGGTCAGACTTCTTCCACGTCTCAGGTTTCCAGCTGTAACTAAAGGTGACAGTTGGATCACAGTGATAGATAGCAGCTTCCTTCCTATGATACCTTTTCGATCTGCTTCTGCTTGCTGAGCTCCTCTTGCTGCCTCTCCTTGGCCTTGTCTAGTTCCTTCTGCCTTTCGGTAGCCTTGCGATCCTGGCAGAGAAACAAACCGCTCAGTTTACAGTACACTGCCTGCCCAGAAAAGGTTAACTAATTCACAATGCAATAAAAGTAAATAAAAGGTGGCTGCAGCCAAGAAGTGCCAACATCATAGTAAAACAGTAGGCAGAGCTCACTTTTCCTTACCATCTCTGAGTGGAAGGCAATCTGCTTCGCCAAGCCAATGCTGTCACATATCTGCAGGTAAGAAAGGAAGATGAAACCCATCTTTCACAATCACCTTTGTATATTGTGTCAAGTGTACAGGCAACCTTTTGCTTTAAGCTTAGTTTGACACCTAAGTCAGTTAAATATGTGCAACCATCTTGCTACTCGAGGGGGGGGTTTGGCAGGACATCAGCAGGGGGGACGGAGCAGCTGCCTGTACCTTCTCCCCGTCGTTGTTGGACTCAAAGATGTAACAGACAGAGCCGGGCTGGCCCTCGGACCAGCCGCCGCTGCCCGTCTGCAGGACGAAGCCGAAGAGACGCTTATTCTCCTGGTGAGATGCGCAGCGGACCACGCTGGAGAGGGGGAACTGAGAAGACAAACTGATTCAATCGACAACCGACCGCTTAGTCACGTTCAGCTCTTAACTTAAAGCAGCTCCTCTGGGGCAGTAATAAAGAATATGTACAGAGATATAAAGTTTGGTCTGATAACTAACATTACAAAAGTTACATGAACTAAAGAGCTGTTACTGACCTCAGAACAGCAGCAGGTTCTAGTTTCATCAAAATAAACTGTTTAAGATAGTTTCTACTGACTGTGCCAAGGCCGTTAAGGGCGGCTGGTGGTTACAGAAATGCATCTCGAATGAAGTCACACACAACAGACCAGGTGGTGTTGAGCCTCACCCTGAGTCGTGTGACCTGGGTCTGGGGGTCAATGAGTCTGGGGAAAGAGAGCAGACAGACCTTCAGTTTAAAATACTGGCCAAGTTTCTTAAAAATGCAATCGATTCGGCAGATGCTGCTAAAACAACCCCTAAGGTTCATTAACATTTCCTGAACATAAGAAATGAGGTCTCACTTGAGGCAGTCGCAGGTGACCAGGAGGTGGGACTCTGTCATGCGGAAAATGTTGTGGATGGCACGGGCGGCCAGGATCTGCCGCATCGTCTCGTAGATGACATCGGAGCCATCTGTGGCTCGCACCTCCATGGAGCCCAGGAAGCGCACGATGTAAAGCTGGTGCAGGATGGAGTCTGGGGAAGAGAGGGGATCGAGGTCAGTTCTGACAGCGTGTGGGGCCCATGCAGGTCCGTAGACTATCTAGCCATCTTCCAACCCTGAGAGAGCGCTAAACAGCCAAGCACATATGCAGATACTACCCCATCAGGACCTCATTCAGACATATTTAACATGATATAGAATCTGAAGAAAACATAAATACTATGCAAACAGTCCTTACTAAGCAGTTGCTGATGCGTTAATAAATACGGAATATGCATGTGCCACAGGAGGAGGAGACACGCAGGAGCCTCTTACCTGAACCGTCCTCCGACTGAGCGTCCCCAGACTCGCCAAAAGGGTTCGTCCTTCTTTCGGGAAAGAGCGAGAACATCATTCATACTCGTGTGAATGCAGCGTGAATTTGTTCTTCTGCGTTAAAGCCGGTGACTAATGAACCAACGTGAGGAGACTGCTGCGTGCCGAAGGTAAAAACTCTCGCGTGTACGAGTGTGTGCCACGTGTAAGGAGCTGAGCTGTGTGTCTGCACACGTGTGCCGGTGTGTAACGGGCCAGACCTGCCCCCCTGCCCGGTGCTTTTGGCCTGGCTGCCGGTTTCCTCAGTGACTGGCGAGATGATGTCAAACTGGATGGGCGTGCTGGAGGCCACCAAGGAGTCCAGAGACAGGGAGGAGAGAGCCGGGGAGTCGGAGCCCTGGCTGCTGGTCCGAGACGTCTTGGGGCGGCCTTGCCTTGAATCGACAACACACAGAACTCAGAGGGGGGCTCACATGCAGCCTCAGGCAGTGTAATACCACTAGTACCCTGCTGTGTCTGAGAGCTACAAAACAAAATATTACAATTTCTACTTGTATTTAAACCAACAGCCTTAGATCAAAAGTCCTCATCGTGACAGATGCTGCCTATGGTTGTTAGCTTAGCCTGTGAGAGGTGGTGTACGTTGAAACTCAGGGTGCAGGATGATTTGCTGAATTTGAGTGTGAAAAGTGGAAAAAACTGATCTGTAGAGATCTATTCCCATTTTTTCCTCCGTATTTACATAGAAACGATCGATTGTCGACATCGGTTCAGAATTGGCGTATCGGGGCCTCCCTGCTTGGTGCGGTGTGACACTGGAGACTCACATGCCTGGACGTAGGCTCTCGTGCCGCTGCTGGAAGGAGGGGGAGGGCGTCACGGCCTCCAGAGCAGACTGGTTCACCCGGGCCGCAGTTTCCTGCCAACGTGGAGAGCGTGTCAGAGCAACTTAAACATCTCCTCATCACGAGAAATTCAATCCAGATCCCTGTGTTTCTGACACAATATGGCACTTCCGGCCCCGTACCTCTCACTCACCTCAGGGTTTTCACTGAGATAGATGCGCTTGGAGATGTTGTTAATGGTGGCGATCCACTGTAAGCAGAGGAAGACGTTACGCTGGTCTATCAACAATCCGCTCTGCTGCTGCTCAGATTTGATGTCGATTCAAACTTCTCTCTAAGCAGGACAATCCTACCTTAAGAGTTCGGCAAAGTTACCCGCATAGTGAGATTCTGCTTACTCGTGACACATGAGCAAAATTCATTGTTACCGTTGTTTACGCGCCTTACGGGGCTCGGCACGGATGCACACAACGGGGTTTTCATCTCACAGTTGAGGCTTTTACAGGCAAACAGCCACGAGGCCGTAAACAAGGGGCAAACAGGCTTTCGGGCGAGAGAAACAGCCGAACCGTCGTAACTCCCGTCTCACCTCCTCACAGTCCTTCCTGCTGTCGGCCTGCAGAATGACCGCCCTGCAACAGATACACAGCGTTTCAGGGCAGAGTCCCATCGCAGGACTCCAGCTGGACCCTCTGCGAGTGACCAGCAAGAGTGTTGCTCTTTTCAGCTTCAGTCCTCAGTTCATTAGGGTCTTGGGGTTAAAGGTCATTTTATACCAATTTAATATCATCATACACTTAAGGTCACCCTGTCGCCGACTCACTTTTTGCCGTCGAAGGACGTGATCTGGAAGCAAAAGCGTCGGTCCTCGCAGTCCACCGCCATCACAGAGCAGTTGTCAATGTCCATGACCAGGCCCCCGGCCACATCCCCCCGTGCCTGGCTCATCAGGTTCCCCCCCTGAGTGAAGAAGTACTGTCGTTCCCAGGAGGACGAGACCAGCCCTGTCTTGCTGGTGATGCCACATCACACACACACACACACGCAGAGAGGAATGAAACATTACATTAGTTAAGCAAGTGAACAACAAGAGAAATAACTTCAGCAAGGAAAGAAAGGCAAAGATTAAAAATGAACGAATTAAATATTATAAAACGACAGGAAGCTACTCAGCTATTTGCTTATTCTGGTTATTTAATGACCAAGTGCTATAATTTCATTTTTTTTGGCTATAATTTAGTAGTTAAGCGGTTTAAAGACTGTCGCTGCCTCGTTTTTGGATACATTATCCCAAAGCGCCTTCTCACCGTAGTTCATCTGTTCTCATCCACAATAACTGTCAATTTCACCCAAACTTTCCATGTTCCAGTTTTAGGATTTCCTTCAGTAATTCATACAGTAAACAGGTGGTGGGAAAGCTGTCTTACAAATAACCTGAGATAATACATCTTTATTTGAAATAACAGTGATAATACTAACACACTCTTCTAAAGCACCTACAAAACTCAGCAGCAGCAGAAAAAAAAAATTATATATATAAATAAAATCTCTCTTTTGATGATTTTTTCCCCTAAGAAACAAAGGAGAAGAAGAACGGCTGAGCCTTACTTGCGAGTGTTGAGGTAGCCGGCCTTCTGCGTCAGGTTACGGTTGACGGGTATCGTGCTCGGGTCGGGGTCCGGCAGGTAGAGGAGGTCACTGCCTTGTTCCAAGTCCTGGATGGTCTGCTGCATCACGTTCACGTCACTGTCCATCTCCCTGCGAACACTGATCAAAAAGCAACATTGGGAAACACGGCCTCTTTGCATTGTGTAAAATTAATAAAAGCTTTGAAAGTGAATATTTTACGCACATTTTAACCAGGCCCCACACACCTACACTGACACCTACTCGCTGTCCACATAAACACAGGTTGCTTTCTCTCAGATCCCAACGGAAAATTCAGTACATCAATCAGTGATGAAAAATGCCTATGTTTGAAATTCACAGCTCGACTGTTTGTAAAAGTAGGCTGTACTATAACTAAATTGTACAACTGTAAAAACCAGTGACAAACTGAAAAACCAGTGAGGCCAGCAGGGCCACCCTTACTTCTGCACACTTGTACCAATGTTGGTCAGGAAATCCTCCCACTGTTGAGTCAGGTTCTCCGAACCCAACTTGAAGAAGCTGATCTGCCAGTGGATGTTAAACAGACAGGCGGTTAGGCGTTGAGTCACGCTGCTTCCCTCCACACATCACCAAACAGACGACCAAAACCAATTTCCGATAAATCCCCCCCCCCCCCCCCC
>UFQX01000119.1:531554-613167 GCA_900497675.1 Arapaima gigas
CAATTTCCCAAAAATCCCCCCCCCCCCCCCAAGGCCAGTTTTAAAGTTCAAATCAATGGAAACGTGTCAGTAGAGCATCACTAAGCTCTCGAGCTGTTCCGCCGAGGCTTTACAGAGTATTACCAACCTTTTACACTCTAATACACTTTAACTTCCATTTTAATGAGTACATTTTTAACACAGTTGCAAAAACAGAAAAATAATCAATATTGAAAAAAGGGAATTCAAGGGGAAGTACAAATATTTAACTAGTTTTAAACTTTAAGAAAATAACCTCAATGCATAAAATATCGAAGGCGGTCAAGCGCCAGGTAGCAGAGTTCTGATCCAGCTGCACTGGCACCCACTGCACTGCTTTTTGCACATAAGTTACTGTGCTGTATGAATGTATGTTTGGGAAGTGCAATTTTAATCTACTTATAGTGTTTGACCTACTCGTAAAGTAGAACTGTATTGTATAAAATACAATTGTTATAAAGGCAACTGTTCACGTATGAATTTAGGGTGAAGACTTTGCTAAAGGGAAATACAACATGAGCAGTGATCTGTTCCTTTGGGCGCAAGACAGCGGCTCGAACCGCTAGTCTGCAGATCTTTGAGCTCTAATCGCGCCGCTAAGGTTTGAGAAAAGGAGCCGCGCAGACACGTGCGCTCGGTCTTCCACAACTGAGAAGAAGAACAGAGCTGCTCTCTGGGAATTCGGGGGTTCTGGGAGTGGGGCTAACGCACCTGCGCCTGCATGTACCCCAATAACGGCTCCAGCAGAGCTATCTTCTTCTTGTACTGCATCGTATTGAGTGCCGTGAAGTAGTGCATCATAGTCTGGTGCTGCTTCTTCCGGGATGTGTAGACGTCCTCCGTCACCTCGTTCCTCACCTGGGAGCAAAGGAGTAACACAGGTTTGCGGAAGATGCACAGAGGGTCCGTGTGTGAGCGCAAGGATGTTACGAAAGGAAAACACCGCAAACAGAAAAAAAGTCATTTTCGCTCACGTCCACAACCGCGACAGACATGCAAGCAGAGACTCTCCAATTTACTCAGTAATTCATCCGTCTCTTATCAATAACCGCTTGTCTAGCGCAGGGTCTCGGTGGTGCAGAGTCTATCCAGAAGCACATCAGTCCATCTCAGCACACTCACACGCGCTTTCGCTAGCTGGACATAAATCTGTGTCCAAACCCACAGCCCAGGGGTTCCTTTCTGCTGTGCCAACATGCCGCTCAGCAGAACATCACTAAACAAACTCCATTAGAAAGGAAAAAAAAAAAAAAAAGTGAAGAGCACAGATCACAATATTTCCATCCTGGTGAACTAGATCAAGGGTGATGTATTAATTACAGTTTGCAGACGTTAACATCCGTTCCGCCGGACTCAAGACGCGACCCGTTTCCTCGCATTCCTGTCGAATTGCTCATTTGCAGCTTCCTCAATTCTTGCAAAAGCCACTCTAGAACTTCAGACGTAAACAATTACTGACCAGCTTGGCTTGAAACGGTGGAGTGCAGTTGGAAGAACAAAGATGAATTCATTAAGCCCCTCGTGATAAAAGCCATGCAGTTCACGACAGGTTCGGCTGTTGCGCCTTTGAACAAGTCAGTTAACCCCGTAAGGTGTCCGTAAATAAACACTGAGCTGCGTAAAGCGTAAAACCGCCCCAGGTTTCAGAAGTAAACCTGAGGTCACAAAAACGTACCTTCTCATTGTCCCTCTTTTTAGACAGCCTGCTGTATCTGTGGATGGCCGTATCGTGATCTACAAGGAAATACACAACTCGGTCAATTGTTTTTATGCAAAATATAGCGACTGCTGCTTTCTTATTTTCCATCCATCCTTGAGGAAACCCTCTGGAGTTATGGAGAGAGCTCCACCTCGCTGAACTGAAAGAACCCACACAGCCAAAGACAGGATATCTCAAGAAATTCTTTGCTCACCATCACTGGCGATCTGGAAGACCTCCTTGAGAGTGAGGAGTTCTGCAAGAGGAACAACAGAAGCTCAGATTAACCATAATCACTACCTGATGATACAACCCAGGTCTCCGCCACAGAGCCTGCAGAGTCTCAATCTGTCCCAGCATTCAACTTGCCAACAGGTCACAGTTATAACCTGCAGACCCCGATGGTCCACCCAGCGACGGACAGCAGACCAGCAGGCTCGTGTACCTTTTAGATCCCTCTCCCTGAACTGGGTGATGGGGAACATCATCGCATCTGCCAGCTGTGTTGACAGGACCGCGTGACAGGAACTGAGCTATGGGAGGAGGAGGTTTTGAACAGTCGCTTTAACTTATCATCAGCTGCAACAGCGGGGCTATCGGGCCATTTTGGCCAACGTTGGCAGGCCTGCACACACCTCATCGATGACCTTGGCAAACTGCTGCAGTGTCGAACTCATGACCTCATCGTCGCCTCCTAGAGGAAAACGCTAGAAAGACATTGCGAGGGAAGAGGCTCAGGAACAGTGGTCTTACCCCCTGCTCAGGTTTTCAAACACAAAACATTGTAGGGCCTCCTGCTACATTTCGAACAAATCTCCTCACTTCACAGGTTATATATATTTTTTATCCACAAAAAGAATTATACACAAAAAGTGCTGAATAGGGCGTCAATTTGGCTTCATTTCACGATGGCTGGATGGTTCCTTACTGAGACACAGTAGACACTATAAAACATCATTTTGTGCATTAATTAAATTATGTTCTCCAAAAAAAAGCTAAAAAAAAATGTTAACCATGAATATCAAAAATATAAAAGCAGGTTCTTTCAGTACTAATGATTTTTGCAACACCCTGTAAAATCAAGGTCTACTAAACCTAGGATGGTCCTGCATCAAAAATCCAAACAAGTTGGTCATTTATACATGTAAAATATGGTTGCTGAAAACATTAACTCTCAGAGTAAGGTAAACATCAAGTGAAAGTCAGAGGTGCTGCAGTTGTACCTGTTTCTCGTACTCCTTCAGGAGCTTGGAGGTCAGGTGAGTGGCTGCACTCAGTTCATTCTGCAACGCAAAGAAAATTCAGAAACTCGCTGTCACGTCACCCACTCAAAATAAACATTAATACAGGCGTTTAGGTGTCGATCTTCTTTACCTGGTAATGCAGAGTAAAAAGGGCTTGTTTACAGCAGGTTAAGCGGGGTACGGCAGCAGAAGGAAAAGGTGAGCCAGTGTTGACTTTCAACACCCAATTCATCATCATCGATGCATTTTGATAATAATTAACAGAATGTTTTATGATACAAATTACACCTGTTACGTTTACACGAGCATGGCGCTGCGGAGACACCTCACCTGAGCATCGTAAATTCTCTGCATAGCCTCGAAGAGTTGGCTGGTGTAGCTGGAGATAGCCGCCACATCCTCCTCGAAGACCCCCAGCAAGGACCTCGTCTGGAGCCGGTGGGGCGAGAGCAAAAAACACAAAACGTGGGACAGATCAGATGACGGCAATTACAGAAACAGAGAGCACAGGAACCCGATTATTGTACCTTTGACCAAAGTCCCAGTGGTAGTTTGATAATCCCCGACAGATCAGTTTACCATGGTAGATATTCCCTTCTCCATATTAAAAAGAAACAATGAGGGGCAGTTCTCTGCAAAGCAAAGGATGTGAGGAGGAGGTTTGGCTTTCTCTCCCTGTGCTTCTCGCTCACTTCCTCCACTTCGGGGTGGGGCAGCAAAAGGGTTTCGCTCTTTGCTAATGAGCTAAATTTAGAGTCACACTTAAGAGACACTGAATCCAGACAATATGTGATCAAAAGCAATTTGGGGCCTGAAGACAGGTCTAAAAAGTTGGGGGAAAAGACGCTCCTAACGTTTCTGACTTCGGTCGTCTTCCAGGGGACTCACTTTAAGCAGACAGCAGCCAAAATACGGTGACCTACAGTCACCGATCCAGAGGGAACCGGTCGGTCCTGTCTGCTCGTTCTGATAAAATGACTGCCGTGTCATGAAAACCGATATTCCACATCTTACTGGGACTTTAGACGCAATGATACGATTCAACAACACAAATTACAAGTTAGACTGAAAAACAGGTGGAGATGGAGCTGTTAGAGGGGCAGGAGGTGGTCCACTTGTAATGCAAACCCTCCGAATCCCACCTCCTGCTGAACAAGTACTTACCCTGATTTATGCGGTAAAAATTGCCCAGCTGTATAAACGAACACATCGGTGTACATCGCCCTGGAAAAAGGTGCGTTTCAGGTAAATAATGTTTACAGGGAGCTCACACACACACGCTCTGCACGTGTATTTCACTCCTTTGGTTCAGTGTTACATCACATCTGCTGATTTACTGCTTTTTTCACGAATGAACGACTGGGCTTTTTTCTGCCAATCCAGTCGTGTGTCACACGGTTCTCCTCCTCGCAAACGGAAGCCCAAGGACTCCGACAGGCAGCAGGTGGCGTAGTGGTTAGAGCTGCTTCGTTGCCATCAAAAGCAGTGGGTTCAAATCCCACCTCCTGCTTTAGTACGTCTGATCAACTGATGTAGCGAAAATTACAGTGTGTGTGTGTGTGTGTGTGTAAAGGGGTACTAAGCGAATTCTGTAAGATGCTATAGAGAAAAGTATCAAATAAACAATTTTTAAACGAAAACCACAAAAACAGACCAACAGAGTCTCTTGCCAGAAATGGGAACCAAAACGAATAATTCATTATACGGAGAGGGGCTGTCGCGCGCGTCGCCCTCGCGACTTGTAAACAATACGAACGGGAGGGGTGGGGGGGCGTGGGGGTGTACGAGGGTTCCCGTTGCGTGCCCAACCGCCCATTTTAAAACAAACGGTCAGTTTACAGGAGCAAAAAAAAAAAACAAACCAAGTGAATCAGTTTTTACAGCCGTTGTGCAGCGCAGCTGCGACCTGCCCATGTCGACGCCGACCAACAGACCAAACGCGTCCACTTACCTGAGGACTGTCGTCCAGCGCCTCTTCTATCGGAAGTTTATCTATTCCAGGCATGTCTTAAAAAACAGCACAAAAAGAAACGAAGCCCCAAAACACGAACAAAACGGCACGACTCGCACTGAATGCAACAGTTCTCACAATCCCACAACACCTAACCCTACCCTGTCCCAAAATGCGGATGTCCCACCCCCCCACTCACTCACTCACTCACTCGTTGCTGATTGGATAAAAACGCGCAGCTACATCGTCTTAGTGAAACGAATGGTTTAGACACCTGTCACGTAAACTGCGGAGGGGGAGGGAGGGGGGACGCCATTTTGGCTCTAAAGCAAATTGCTGTCACGTGATACGCTATAGACTTCAGATAATAAACATTACGGAAAATAAGGTAAACAAACAGATGAAGACAGCACACTGAGGATTACCTGTGTAGGCACCTTCCAAACACGCCCCGTTAGAACCCCTGCAGTCGTTCTCCATTTATAAACCGGACCAATATAACAACACCTACTTTTAAATTCGCCAAGTGATCTGTTGTTTTTAAGACGTGCCCGCTGCGGTCTCTGCAGCAGTCCTCCAGGCTGCTGCTTCAGACAATCTCAGTACTCTCCCGGTCTGCAGCAAAAATACCCTTCAGTCGTCCTACAGACAGGAACATGCCACAAAAATTTGTTTTCCCTTTTTTTGCTCGTCAATAATGTTAATGATTTAAAATGTAAAATAAGTGTTTAAGAACTGATAGAATCGATTCGATTAATTTCCATCGATTCTATCAGCGTTCTGCTCGTAAGGCCTGGAGAGCCAACGCACGTTTAATCGTACAGGTGGCGGAAATTTAGCGCTTTTCACAATCAACATAGAAAATTATTTTATTTTTATTTTCCATTATTTCACTTAATTTTTGTCAAGGGCGCACCGCTTGGGGCTCTTGGAGACCCACTTGCCGCTGACTGGGGAACAGGACAGATTCTGGACACCAAAACCTTTGAGTTGGAGAAGCAGTTACGACAAAGAAAAATTAACATGATACAATACTGGCCGTAAGGTTGCATAAAAATACTTAAGTTTTACAGAATATTTGCGCTGACGTGCTTTTTGTGAATCATGTACCTGTTGGCACTTTTTAACACAACCCTGAAACACTTGGGAATAACGGTTTAAGTGGTGTGTAAAGCTGTTGCCTTGTAGAAGACAGGTTGCTGGTTTGAATCCTTGCTCCTGCTGATACAAGGTGGCATCTTATTTACCTCAGATAACCTAGTTATACCAGGGTAAAATCATCTCACTTTTTAGAAGAAAGTTAGGATAACCTGAAAACCTTAAATTAAGTGAAACATGTTAGACAATCATATCCACACAACCGAATGGCCTTTGAATGCTATATTGGAAAAAAAGATGCTTCAAATTCAAATAAACTATTGGCAAAAGGACATTCTATGTAGAGGGAATAAGTAGCTCAGAAGAGATGTTCGTCTTTTACATTTCGTTACAGATGAATCAGGCTTAGCATCGCAACATCCCGGTTTTCATTCACGGCAAAAAAAAATAATACAAAGGAGTTGCAATAATGCTGTACCAAAAGAAGCGAGTTACCATCATTAACATTTTCAAGGGGACTGGAGACTTTTGGATTTTACCAAAATCCTCTGTTTTTTGAGGAAGTTGCACATGAATCGTAGGAACATGGACTTAAAGCAACAAACAAAAGACTAAACACACACAAGTGCAGCCAGTTAACACAGTCAAATTAATGATGAGCTGAGGCTCCCAGGAACCAGCGCAGCACTATGGCCCAGAAACTCATTCACTTCCGATTCCGTCATCAAATTACGATCATCCTGTGTGTTTGGGAAACAGATCTATTCAGCAACAGGTCTTAAGAGCCAAAGTTGTCCACGGGAGTTTGACCAAAAACAGTAGCGCACAACCAAAATTGGACTCAGTGGTATGTAAATACACAACATAATATATATGTGTATCACAAATGCATTATATATATATATATATATATATATATAAAAATCAGAAAAATATTGCCTGTCCTGTTGCTCAATATTAAGCAGCTCCAAGCAATTTATATCAACACTTCCTCAGCACTGTGTGAATGAAAAATACAGCACACGCATGTACACTTAATAAGATCATTTATGTTATTTTACAATCTGCATTTATAACAAATAATAAAAAAGATTAGTAACATGTACAGTATCACGATGGTCTTCTCTGGCCTGCGCAGTCCGTCTGAGTCTGTGTCAGTCCGGTGGAGGGGTCTGAGGAAGTGAGGGTTCAGAGCCTATATGGAAATTGGTTCAGATATGGTTCAGAGCTATAGGGAAATGAGCTGGTGCAGGACAGAACATGGGTACAGACCTCACAGAGTCTTTGATAGAAGGGGGGAGGGGGGCACTGAAACTTGTTGCCTGTGTGTGGAACAGAGGGGAGGAGGAAAGGAAGGAAGCGAGAAGGATACATGTATGAATGGAGAGGGGTATGAAGCCCGAAGACAAGCAGAGGGCGGGTCAGTTGCTGTACACCTGGCCCTCAGGCGGTTGGGGCAGCTTCATGTTCTCCTTGCAGGTCATTAGCCGCCGCAGCTCCTGCAGGACCACGCGGATGCTGTACGAGTTCTGCCACTTGGCCAGTGCAGACACCGCCCGCATGTCCACCTAAGGGGGGGGGGGACCATAAGCTCACCGACTAACTAACACAGAGGAGAGAACTCCAGAGCCCAAACCCTGCTGCTGCCCCCCAACACATTTCATGCTGGCATTGGGAAGAGCAGCCGTTGAGAAGAGGTGACTTACCACCCCATTGGAGGTGTGCACTCCGTTCAAGTTGATCTTGGTCACAAATCTAACAAAGGGGGGAGTCTCTGGATACCTGGGCCCACATTCAACCTTCAAGCTGTACATCCTGTTCTCATAAATCGTCTGCAAAGGACAGAAACACATGACTTTAAACAACAGGTTCCTTTTGTCTGAAAATTAACTGCTGCAATTTTTATATCCATTTTGGTTATTTGCTAGTACAGTCCATCCTCAATTTTCTAGACCATGTAGTGGGGGGAGGTGTTTGGAAAACTGAAAGCATAATTTAAGTGTAATATTTTTTATTTTTGTGTCATATAGTACCGCACTTACTTCAGTAACAAATACAAAAATTATTTTATGCATTAATGAAATTATTTTCTCCCCCCCAAAAAAAACCTAAAAATACTTTAGCATACTTCAGCATTAACCCTTATATTATGCTTAAAAATAGTTTTTTTTATTATGTATTATTTTTCCATTTTCTTCTGGAATATTTTTAGGCCAGTCCGTAAATTGCAAAATCCATCACATCGAGTCCACTAAATCAAGGAGAGACTGTTACCCAACTTATAAATATTTAATGAAAATAAAGCCTGCTTTTGTCAATAACACCGAAACCAAATAAATAACATAAAACCGCAGCTACACCGGTGCATACAGACGTACGCAAAGTCCAGCGTAAACCAGGTAGCACAGAGAGCCCCCAAATCCAACTGGCACAAAATGCACCCGTTACAAAAACTGTCACACGATAAAAAACGCGGCGACAGAGAACATCTCAGCCAGGTGTTCGAGTGGCCGAATCAGACCCGGGTGACAAAACGCTACAGCCGGGGTCAGGAAACCAGAGAACAGACAAACACAGACCAGGTTGGGTTCAAACCACCCACATCCTATGCAAAGAACAAGCCCTATGGATCGTGTCACCCGACAAAAATGCGTCAGCTGTCTCTAAAAACGGACTAAATCTTCTGCATAACTAGTTACTTTGCACATTTCCCAGTGCAAACTGACATTACGTCGGTAATTGAAGGGCTTTCAAAAGCAGCCGCACAGTAACACCGTGTTGCCTGAGGTCAGAGTTACCAGAGAGTCTGAGCCACAGCACCGCCAGACACCACTTTCAAACAGAGCGTCACGGCGACCTCAAGCGCCTTTTCAACGAAAACACGGATCACCTGCATTTAAGGCTGAAACTAGACAGCACTCTTTCCACACACAGCACATTTATGACCACGTCTCTCGAGGCTGAGTTTGACATCTTCATATCGCGGTGCAGAGGATGTCCAAGTGCCGGGTTCATGCGTCTCACTGCACAAGAAACAGAGGATCGGGGGACTTTTGATACAAAATGAAACCTAACCCGTTTCCTGTGTTAAATGTCAGTTTTACTTGCTGCGCAGTCGCCTCGTGTAACGTCAACACAACTGCACCGTTTCCTTTTACGCTGTGAAATGTGACAACTTGAACTTGAAACCGTTCTGAAACAAAGCTCACTGTAACTGTCCTTTAATGTCTGCCAGCAGGACAGTTAGCCGGGACTGTGTCTCCAAATCCGACACCTTTTCATTCATTTATGGAAGAAATATTCAACATTAAAAACTGCAATACAAAAGCAACAAATACAGATCTAACACTCTTGCTGCATACAACAGTAGTACTAACAGAACCATCACCCTGCTAGTAGCACCAGTTCTTCTACTAATCGCAATGGTAATAACAGCGATGATGATGATGATGATAACAGCTGAGGTGTGACACAGCGCACTCACCCTGGGTGGGCCAATGATCATGCCCCTCCAGCGCGTGAGGGTCATATCCTCATCGTCCTCCAAGCCCCAGCTCACTGTCCCATCTCCCACACCCTTCTGTCCTTCTTCTAGCTCTTCCAGCAGACGAAAGTTACGGGGAACCTTCACGCCTGGACATGCAGACAGACACACACAAGCTGACACTCGCGTCACACACCGTGAAACACACACACACACACACTTCTCTGTGTTTCTCAGGAACCGTGATGGACAGGCTCATTTTAAACACACAACTTAAACCCGAGTGCAGCGCAGAATAATTTCTACTGCCACAGCAGTTCCTTAGGAACGGCAGTGTTGTGAATTTTCAAAAAATAAAAACTTTGTAGTGTTGCAAAAGCAATCGGTGTTTACATGTCAAAATGCCAGATGACAGTAAAACACCCAAACAGAAGAGGAGTGTGGGACCACCTCATGTCTGGCGTCCCTCTGTACTGGGGACCAATAAGATCACAAACGTTAGTTATTGGATGAATTGGTCAGCAATCAGCACTGAACAGGAGCGTGTGGAGAAAAGTCATTTCATTTTCAGCCAGTACAATTTTAATTTAACATTGTTCAAAGTTAATTACATCTTTTATAAACCATGCAAAGAATTTTTGGTTATATCTATTCTCAAGATACTTACAAAACCTAACGCGATTAAATCTAGGAGGAACTTTATTCATTGTGACTTGGGGAAAGTACGGCAGACGGAGCGCCATGTGTGAAACAAACAATGCATGAAATAAAAAAAAAAAAAGGTTCAGTTAGTGGCCAATGAATGCTTACACTTACAAACACGTGGTAGAACCAAGAACCAAGAAGGAGAAAACAGAACCAACAAGCAAAGTAAAACCTTGACCAGCCAAACAAAGAAGTGATAAGCAAAACAATGCAAATGAGCAACACGCAACGTGCCGACTCAAAAAGCGTTCGTTTGCACATAAATGTAGCACAAAGGAAACCGCTCCTTCAAATATAACGTTGTAATCTGCACGTAAACTTTTCTATTTTTATAGTTATATAGATTAGATTTATAGTTTGCTTACTACACTGGTTATTTTCGATATTCTTTTATTGTTTTCCCATGTACTATTTAACGTACCGTGTTGCAATTTAGTCAAGCTTTTCACCTTAACAACGTAAGCATTACCCGTTTGTATTTCACCTACGAACGGACTTCTGGTTCCGACCGCGTTCGCGAGCTGAACAAATCGCAAAACGCCACAAATGCTGGATGTCTGCAAAATCGGCTCAGTTCGGGTGAAGTCGGCTCAGGCCAGCTTTTCACACAAGGGTGTCCCCGTCCACGTTGAACAACACGGTCGTCAGAATAAACAGTTTATGCTGGACATTCGCTCATGCAGCCAGTCTCAGCTGTGCCGGTTCCCTTGTGTGATAAACTGGAATTAAATTAAATTCACGTTATATAATAAACACTTTTCAAAGTCAGACAGGAAACATTTCCTCTCGGTCGGGTCCTTTACTGCCTGTCGCCTCTCTGACGTTCTGCTGCCGGTGACCATTTCTCTACTAACCGAGACAACCACAACTAACCAAGTTCAGATGTGAAATATAGTCGCTATTGAAGTTAAACAGCCATAAATTGCAGTTTCCACCGCTAAACATGGACATTTATTATCAATATTCAAGGGAGGCCGCAACGTGTTTGGGACTACATGAATGGTTAGTCAGCATCTAGCCCTGAGATCAAGGGTATACTACAAACTAGCCGTCTTTAACTAGTTTAAATGATGGGGACTAGTTAGTGTGCGGCAGAGATGCCGTCAATATCTACAGTGTCGTCGAACTAGTTTGCGCACTAAAAGCGGGGAGGAAGTCTCAGCAAGACCCGCTCAGCGGGGGGGGGGGGCAAAATGCGATGTAAAACGACACCAACATTGCTGGACAAACAGAGAATTATTTAGAAATAAGACGACGACACAGATGTGGATACACACCGGCGGAGCGTCTCGCAGCCGCTGCATGACAATGCAAGAGACATATCCCTAAAAATCCGACATAAATCGCTCACAGTTGCTCAGTAAATCATCTATAAGCGCCATATCTACGCATTTACATTGGTATTAGTGAACCGCTTTAGTTCTGCAAATAGTTTCTATTGTTTCCTTACAGCTAACAAGGTACTTAGGGGGTTAGTTGTAGACGGACGTCAAAACATTGGCTATTTTACAATATGAGCACAAGAATCAAATGTCATACACGGTTAGCATTATTGCTTAAAACCAACGCGCTCAATATTGCTCGTGTTGCTGTTGAAAAAATAAACGCTTCTTAATAAAAAGACTGGATGTTGGAGGAACGCGCACCTGATCCGGCGCCCGCCGCCATCTTGTCGCTGTGGCGCGGGGGCGCGCACGCAGGTCGTGCGCCGCGTTGGGGCGCGAGGCGACGCGACGCGACGCGACGCGACGTTCGGCGCGCGATCGGGGAACTTCTGCTGCGTGGAGATGGGGACCAGTGGACAGGCAGCCGGGACTGTGGCTGACGCTGCCATTGTGCAGATTCACACAAATTAAAAAAAAAAACGTAAAGAAATTAAAAGACAGAAACTTTAAAATCAAAATTCCAAGGAGTTTTTTTTGTTACATTAAAAGTTAAAGAGCTGCGCATAACACGACGGTCCCACCCGCTTTAGCGCAATGTAACTCTCAACCGGAACATGTTTGGATGCTGCTGACACTACAGGCGCAGTTTGAGTCCGCAAAGTCTGGGTGACAATTCTGTGGAGCATAATGGTGGGGCAAGAACCACCCCGAACCAGCGGATGACACGCAAACCGCGCGTACTGGATGGGATCCGAACCAAACGAGCTGGGCGCTGCGGCTCTGCTCTGATTTCAGCACAAAAACCAATGAATGAAAGCAAAAGGGACTGAAATTCATAAATATCACACCTCATTTCAGACGTTTCTCTTTCCATTTAATATGCTACATCTTTTCAGAATTTCCTCTTGTGATTTGATATCTTTATACAATTTACTTTTAGTTTCAGTTGTTTTGATAGCTACAAAAAGCATGAAATCTCTGCAACTGGAATCTTTCTCTTATTCATAGACACTAGATTATATTTTATGTTTGTTGCATCGTGTCCAAAAAGAATAAACTGCTAAAATTATAAATACATGACTAATGCAGCCTTTTGTAACCATTTTGGCCCAAGTGTGTATCTCACAGGTAGTCCGTGCAGTGTGTTTGCGAATTTAGACTTTTCAACGATATTTAGTCTCGTTATGAATCGAATTTTTAAAAACCTCAAAAGTACTGTTAATGTTGTCTTGTAAAATTATCTGTTTCTTAGGGAATTTCTCCCGATCGTTTGTTGTTGATAATTTACCACTTGTCTCCGCCAGGGGTCAGTAAAAGCGCTTAAAGGCAAAAATAACGCGACCTAGTTTTTTTCTCCATAAATATTGTGTATTGTGTGTTAAATTGTTACATTTCGGCGTTTGAAACGAACCGTTTAAGCATTACATGCGCAAAAACCATAAAACAGTAGTAAAACTTTTAAGTCACTTAAATTTTTTTGGAAACGCTTTTAATAAGGCACGTGTCCACATCACTTTTGACCAGCAAGAGAAATGTTTAAATAGTAAAAAGTTTCTTTCGGTAGCAGTTTTATAAAACTGGAATTCCACGTCGGTTAAAAAAAAACGTTCTTTCTTGAAAGGTAAAACACACCGTAAATGCTGTATAATTCTTGGGCGATTCACGACGCCAGCTGAAAAGTGCGCCTTTTTGCGGGTCTCCTGGAAGGAATACAGGGGGTCTCGTGTAAAATGAAGGTTTGCTGGCTGATTTCGAGGCGCGTGGACAGGACACGTCAGGAAACGCCGCCCTCTGTTGGGGGTTATATAAACGCAGGCGCCCATGTGCCGCGCGACAGTGAAAAACTCCTCCAGTCGGGCACAGCGGGGGATCAAACCGACTTTTTCCCACCTGTTTTCCATACCTGTTCGTCACTTTTCCCTCCCCCCTCCCCCTTCGCTCGGTTTTGTTTCTCCACCAACTTCGCGCGGCCCTCGAAGGAGCCCAGATCGCACC
The DNA here is from genome assembly GCA_900497675.1 of Arapaima gigas. NCBI lineage: Eukaryota > Metazoa > Chordata > Actinopteri > Osteoglossiformes > Osteoglossidae > Arapaima > Arapaima gigas. Next base: position 545,134 of record UFQX01000119.1, read on the forward strand.
CCCTGCAGTCCAATGGTCACGCACCCCGGCAGGTGTTAGGATCCATGGACGCCGCTGTGTTCTACGAGGGGGACTGTCCATCCTTCGGCGACAGCAAGGCCACGCACGGCCACAACCCCAAGGTGGGGTGCAGACAGTCCATGACGGAGCTGGTCATCTCAGACCACGAGAAAGCCATCGACTTCAGCGCGTACCTGGAGTCCGGCGTCCCCGAGCGCCGATCCGTGCGCGCCGCCGAGCCGCTGCGCCGGGAGGACCTCTTCCCCACGTTCGTGGGGGGCGAAGACGGCAAGCCCCGGCGCCCCTCCTTGGACAACTACCGCAGCTACTTCACTTTGAACACTTTCGGGTCCTGCCAGTCCGGCACCCCGGTGGAGGCGCCCCTGCGCGGCTACTCGGAGCTGTCCGAGAGCCGGGTGGAGGTTGGCTCCGTCCCGCAGCATCCCGCGTTTTTCAAAGGACACCTGAAGCAGGAGGCCAAGGAGGACCCGCGGATGGAGAGCCGCACCTCCAGCTACGAGGCGAGACCCTACCTGCCCTACCAGTCCACCCCCAGCGTGGGAAACGTGTCCACCGCGTCGTCCTGCTCCAGCCCGCCGGGGACGCCGACCACGCCGGACGGGAGCCGTTCGTCGGGGCGCCAGGGCAAGATCGGCGGCGGCGGAAAGGCGAAGAAGCGCCTGGACCGGGACAGCGAGGAGTACAAGCAGCGGCGAGAGCGCAACAACATCGCCGTGCGCAAGAGCCGCGACAAGGCGAAGATGCGCAACCTGGAGACGCAGAACAAGGTGCTCGAGCTGTCGGTGGAGAACGAGCGGCTGCAGAAGCGCGTGGAGCAACTGTCGCGCGAGCTGGCCACGCTGCGGAACCTGCTGTCCGCGACGGGTCGGTGCTGACCCCCCTCCCCCACCCCCGCCCCCCTACTGGGGGTAAAATCTTTAAAAAAAAAAAAAAAAAGATGAAAAAAAAGACAATGAACTTGTGCACCGGCGCGCAGGTTAACCGGCGCATCCTGGGATGGGAACGACCGTTATTTCCGTTAATAAGAACAACGATCGGACGGAACGAACGGTTTAATATCGCGGCGAAACGCGAGCGCGCGGGGAGGCTGAAGAAACTTTACCCGTTTTATTGGTGCCTGAACATGTATGTAAGAAGCCACTGTGAGACACGGTTGTGTTTTGTTTTGTCCCCCCCCCCGCCCCCGTTTTCTTGTTTATGTTTCTGCTGTCAGATTCGGTGTTATTATATTTATAATGTAATGCAACGGCTGTCAAAAAAGAGAAGTGGATTAGACATGTATGATGCAACCCAATGTAACAGTATTGGTAGGCAGTGAAATGATCTGTGATAGATGCATAGCCTACAAACATGTGTTTTTTAATGTAGTTATGAAACATTTTATATTAAAATGTTTTGTTTTTTTTTACCAAAAAAAAAAAAAACAACCCATCGCCCAGTTTCTGGCGAGTGGTCTTTGCCGGACTGCGACTCTCCGCTTTTCCAGACATACAGTGAGCTGTAATTCAGGACTGTTGTGTTTGTTTTTTTTTTTTTTTTTAATATGTCATATTAAATAATACACATGTTAGCAGCTGGACTGGAATATTTAAGGGTATAACTGAGGAAAAGAAGCTGCACATGAAACATTGAAGGTCTGATAAGTTAATTGCATCAGACCGCAACGCAATGATGCTGCAAGACCCCGATTTTATTGCACTACTGTATATTAAAGAAGTCTTAGCTGCAGTGAACTAGTCTGTTTTGGCCCAGACACATGTGAACTAGTTCCTTCTGCACTAACATGTTTTAACCTGAAGCCACTTTGATCTGCTCGTTTTTCTGCCCGTTAGACCTCCGTCTTCCACTTCGCTCGTTTCAGATTTAAATCCAGTTTACGAGGGAAAACTCGGTTTACGGAGGGAAATATTCGTGCAGGTAGAGAACGCTGTGAAACTTTTATTCTTTCGATGTGGTATTAAACTCGAGAAATGAAACAAAACTAATAAACAGGGAATGCGGTTCGTTGCTTCGTTTTCATTCTGGTTACACGGAGCAAATAAACGCCCCATAATGCAGGAAAAGCCGTAAATAATAAAGTGAGCAAAAAGGGTCGCAGGTAACCTTTTGTATTAATGGTATTTTTAGGAATCCGTTAAAAATAACAAGCAACATCTAAACGCGCAACTGACTGGTTTATATATAGGAGCCAGAAAGGAGTGGCGGTTTCTGTCGGGTTCATAATCTCTTTGTCTATAATTCATTATTCCGGGATCCGGCTGATATTAAGGGAAGGAGTCCTAAGAATAGAGATGAATTAAAAAGAAATGAAAAAAAAGACAAAATTATTTTCATGTTTAGGAGTAACAGTGACAGTAACCGATTTAATCGTTAGCGAAGAGCAGCCGCAGGAGTTACACAATCGCAACGCATAACTGATGGGGTAAAGTAACAGTTTGCAAAGAGCACAAGAAAGCAAACATTAAAAAAAAGTCTGTCTACACAGAAAAAGTGTGCAGAAATGACCCGCTGGCGCAAAGCTGCTGCCTATTACTTCACTGCTAAGTTTATACTCATTTATTAGGTCCAGTATTTTAGAGGAATTATTGGGGTAGTAAAGCAGGTCCCCCTTTTTGGGGCTCGAACCTGCTGCCAGCTGATTTATTCTTGCACGTTCGTTCTGTTTTTATTGCAGACCCCACGCAGACTGACAGAGCGGGGGGGGGGGGGGGGGGGAAATGGGGTTTATGAAGAGCTCCAGCTCTCACAGATATTCAAGTTTTGAAAACCAAATNGGGGGGGGGGGGCAAATCGGAACCCGCAGCCGCACCGTTTATATTAATGAAAGTGATAAAAACACAATAATCATCATCGCTGTTACTGGTTGAGTAAGAATCCTTTTTTGTGACAATTACTCAAATGCTGCTCTTCTTATTGACACCCACTTAAAAACAAATAACTTACAAAGCTGGAGTTCCACAGTGGAACTGTACGGCGTGAAGGTGTTGCTGACACGAGGAACTAAAATAAAAGCCTTTTTAAATGAGCAAAACCAGGGAATTTCCACTCACTTGTGTTAATTTTGCAATTTCACCCTCCAAAACATTTTATGAATCTCAATCTCCCGATTTCATCCTTCTTTGCCACCGAACAGCCAAGAGTGTCAATATTGGGGAAAAAGGCCCAAAGCTGCGAGACATGTCAAAGGAATATTACTTGTAACCTTCTTCTGATAAGAAAATAAGCAAAGAATCGTGTGAAATTGCATACAGTTACATATGTAAACAAGAAAGACAGCAGGTCTGACTGCAGAATAATAATCACCTTTACTGCTGTTCTGGTTCTTAAATAAGTTTCACAGGGCAGGATTAACCAGCAGACCTCCTTTAAAATTTAATGCCTTTGCCAAATTGAATTATTACACCTTGCTATTTTTGAATAACAGGCACAGTTTTTTTTTTTTTTTTTTACCTGGGACCCAACACTGCACCCCCCTTCAGATGAAACCCGGATTAACTAATCTCTGTCTCGACGTTCAGCCCACTCCGTTTGGGGAAAAAAAAAAAAAAACGCACTGGCCGCCCGAGAAAGAAAATCCACGATGTGAAGCAGAAAGGGGAGGAATACAAATTCTTTTGCGGTGTCTGGATTCTTGGAGTGCCGTGGTGAAACTGCGTTACTGTGTTTATGAAACTCGCACCTGGGATATTACTGTCAGCTAACTGGTACTCGAGACGAGGACCTCCTCAAACAGGCCGCCGTCCCCCTTTCTGCGGAGTCGCGCTTTGCGTAAAGCCGAGGGAGAAGACACGGGCGCTGGAGGCCCGAAAGGTGCTGGTGCACGACGGCAAGCGGCCGAACCCTCTGCTTTACCAACCGCTGCTGGCCGTTGCACAACACGTCAAACATCCTGTTTCATCTGTACCTTCTGTTTCTCTGACGCAAGACAAAAAAATGCTGTTTCACAGAGGCGAAAAAGGCCGCTGCGTTCAGGTTTTGCAACTAAAATAGACACACAGTTCAGTAAATAAAATTTCTGCACAGTGTCCGCCGGTGTAAAAGTGTGGGAAGTCACAGCGAGGCTCCAACAGCATAGGGCTGGAAGCAGAGCACACAGGCAAGATCGATTTTCCAGCCTTTTTTTTTTCCCCCATCTGGATTGACGTCAGGCTAGCTCCTGGTAAGCAGTTTCTCAGTTCGCAGGAGGTGCATGACAGAGGAGGCCAGTATTATTCATCCTCCCAGCCTAGATTCCAGGCCCTCTTGCTTCCTCACACTTGCAGCTGAGTGCAGATCAGATCAAAGCCCCCAAAGCCGCCCGTGCAGCTTGACTGACCCGCTTAGTAATTCCTCTATTTCCTCAGTGGCCCAAGTGGACACCCTATTTATACAACTGGAATTTCCCACACAATCTTTTCTGGAAGTAAAACCCAGGCACCATTTTTTCCTGTCCAACTTACGGTCAGCGAAGATACGCTTGTCTGTAAATTATACATGACGTAATCCTCACCGCGTGGACTTAACCTCTTCCACACCAAGCCTTCACCCTGCCTCCCACACAAACATGTGCTTCACTTCTCCGCCCGGTGGGGAAAATTCCACAAAGACAGCAAAGCCTGAAATCGGGGTGGCCGTAGAAGATCACGGCAGCCGAAAAGAGGGGCTCCTCACGTATCCCCAAATGACGCCTTGCTCGGTTTTCTCCTAGCCGTTTCTTATCCGCAGCGTTTTTGCGACACCATTGTTAACCGCACTTCTCTAACAAACCTGTATATGTTTACGAAAAACGTCATAGTGGCAGCTGATCAGTTAATGGGGAACCAAACCTCAGTACCTCATGGGGGGTCAAACAGAGTTTGTGGAGCACAACCCAGGTCTCTCATACTTGTTAAAAATACATTTGTCATATCCCATTAAGCTCAACTTCCCGCTTTTCCTGCTAGATTTGTAATGGTTGTCTATGCAGCAGCTGACCGCAAAGACCAATGGGAGATTTACCACGAACGATATTAAACTGCCATGACTGTTGGAGTTTGAAAACGAATATTAGAGCAGCAGTTCCTTCCCCCGCTGGTTTTACTGCATTGCGTAACGACGTGTCTGCTGCCTCAGAAGTGGTGAAGGTCACCCGCCATCCAGCTGGAACGGGTCAGGCAGTGCGTGGTCTTGGTCGCAGCCACGTTTGGCTAACTACATGGAGATCTTCACCAGTCCTACGAATGCTTCACTCCTCCCTGGGCTCCCACGTTCGGCGGGACCGTGTGATCACGTCGCTGCGGTTTCCATCTGATCGGTGTTGCAACATATCCGCTTACTTTGTCTCTTTTCTTTAGCTCTTGTGGTCATCAAGGAGTTGTCATAATGGAACCGGTGTTGAGAAACCGTAGAATTTCTTCCCCTCGCCCAGGGGAAGCTATAACCTAATGAAGGATTTTAATAAAAAGCTGCGGGTCCCTCTGAAGGTGCGGCCAGCAGACGTCTGCAGAAAAGCCAAAATAATCACAAACGTTTGTGGCAAAACGGTCAACTCGCTCGACTTTTGAAGAAGAACAGATGTCATTTTGTCTGAGGACCTCGTTCCTCGGATGACGATGCGGGCATTCCACTGGCCCAGAGAGGTGGAATTCGCTGACCAGGTCACGGATTCCGGTATTTGGAAGTCCTACCACCAGCAAAGTTCCCACAAAGAGACAGAGGCACGTAGGAGTGACGCACTGCTATGTAGAAAACCTATTAAGATGAAGCTGTTAAGATTTAAAAATATATATATACTTTGATGGTCCCTGGACATCAGTATCAAATTCTGATCTTTTCTCACCCACTATGAAGATCTCACACACAGTCACATTGGGTTGTTGACCTCCAACCTGCAGAAACGAACATGCCTCAGCAGACAGGGCATCACTATTGTTTAGGGACAATGTAGTGTGACAAACAATTTCTTGCGCTGCACATTTGGAACGTTCAGCTGGGAAGTTCCAAGCTAATTATTAACCCCAGGACACATATTGGAAGGAGCTGCAGGGCACAGTCAACTCACCTTCCAATGAGTGTCGACGTGGAGGGTGAAACAAACTGAAAAACAATGCGGCTGCATTAACTACAAAAATATACACTCACATAGGACCTACGAAAATGTGTTGCGAAATAACTTCAGTGAGATCGAAAATTTATTATCCTTCAAGGGTGAACTTCACAAGAAAACATATGACACATAGTACTGGATACTCAGTTCCAGGACATGTGCTTTTTGTGGGACGAACAGGTAGTCCACTGGGTGAAGAACAGGCCTTGTTTGGATTGTGGGCTCAGCTCCTAGTCAAGGGTGAGTTATCGTACATATCAAGTTACTGCAGGTAAAATCAGGCCGAACGAACAGCACATAAACCTCGGCACGTCGGGCTTTAATTGAGATGTTTCTTCTCAATTAAGCAGAGCTGCACTTTGCCCGCTGTGTAAATGGAACCTTTAAGATATGGGTGGGTCTTGAACAGGAAGGACCTGCCATGACTATCAATATATTACTGAACTGCAATATATATGAACTGCATTCCTTCAAAAAAAAAAAGGGGGTGGGGGAGAACCCCAACAAGTTGGCCAAAGTTGGTTTTCATTAGCCAGCGCGTGCACCCTGGGCTTGACGTCAGGGAGCCGTTTCCAGCATGTTCTCCAGAGCCCTTACTGTGGACTGAGCCCCACTCCATAGGTGGCTGTTTTCCTGTGCCAGCTGCCCCAGATGTGGCACAGCTTGAGCTGGACAGTCATTACAATTTGCCTATAAATCTGGGATAATTATGCATTATTATTTATTTAGCTCATGTCGTTCTCCAAGATGACTTACAGTTTTGGACGAGCAGCGTTTACGCTTTTTCACTCAGCAGGGTATTCCCTCTATCAAGGGTACAACAGCAGGACTGGGGTCCGAACTGGGGACCTTGGGTCAGAAGGTGACGGGTCTAACTAACTCCGTATCGCAAGCAAACAAATCTGTGCGGTGCGACCATCTTGTGTGAATACCTGCTATGATGAGAAGCAAATCATTTTAAAAGAGAAAACAAGGAGGGAATAGAACAGCCACAAAAGGGGTAACAAGTCTGAAAGAAAATCTTATACAGATAATATGATTCTAGGCAAGAATTCCAAACAATATTAAGAGGAGGAATTTTCGCTAAAGACTTTTTAAGATGTTTTGAAGCTATACACAGACCGACACCTCACGTCGTCAGACTTACGCAGCCGAATGGTCACGCAAAGGGTCAACCTGACGTGTAAACAAAAAATCTTATATTTCTGTACTTGAAACCTATTTTTTCAAGTGTAACATTTCTCAATTGGTATGTGAGAAGACATTTTTTAAGAGCCACAGGAAATAAGACAGGGCCACCTTGTGGAAATCACACAGTCCTGCAGGCGTCACGCAAAACACTTCGCCACACTGCGTCAAAGTAATATTAACGTACATACGTCGCCGCATCTTAACTGTGTTCACAGGGTATAATCCCAGTCACAACGCTGCAAGAACTGCTTGGGAGCGATTTTAAAAATTCAGGCAAACCTGTTAATAAAACGAAGAGTGATAGACATGTGACCTCTGACCCGGGCAAGTGTCGCGCCAGCAGCAAGTCAAACATTCGCAAGAGGGGTCAAGAGTTGAAGGCTAACTTTGCCTTTAAAAACACGTTCAACTGTAACTCCTGTGCCAGAACAACCAGTCTGGGCGTTTCAGCTGGAAGACATACAAGTGAACCTTAGAACAACCGGGTGGGCTTTTGAATAAAGCTCCGTAAGTGAAGCGCATGTTTCGCTGACCCGACGTTGCATTACCACGGCCTTTGGCCTGATTTGACAAGTGATGACAACTCAAAATATATTTCTGTATTTCGGGGGACTGTGAATGCCAGACATCTTTAGTAGCCATTGGAGTAAATGAAGCGTTCGGGCGGCACAGCAGGTAGTGCTGGTGCCTCGCAGCGGCTTGCCTGTGGGATCAGCTGTGGCTCAGAATGCTGTTCAGTTTGTGTGGAGTTTGCATTTTCCTCCTGTGTCCATGTCACTTTCCTCCCACAGTCCAGAGACAAGTGTTTCAGGTGGACTGCTGATGCCAAATTGCCCTCGGCGTGTGTGAACGACCTGCAGAACCCAGCCTCAAACCCGAGGCTTCCAGGTTAGACTCTGGACCACCAACATCCTCATTTATACAAGCGGTTAGAGACGGACGACCGGAACCAACGTTTGGTTTCCAGTTAAGTGACGGGAAAGATCGTCGGCATTCAGACCCCAGTCACACGCAGGATCATCTCACTGCTCCTGGACCCCAAATTTCCTGTATCCTTTGCTCTGTCACCTTGTAGCTACACCGACTTGATACAATTTAAATATGAACTGATTTTTTCACCATTTTGTGATGCCAGGAACGCTGTTTCTACTCTTCTTACAATGTAAAGCAGACCTTATGCCAACCACTTTAGGACGACAATGTACAAATAATCTAACCCGAATTTAATGTTCAAAGGTCAAAGGTCTCTTGACTCCTCTTTCTCACGTGACTATTTAAGTAAAAATTAAAGCTTACGGATCATTATTTTTCATACTGGACGAATTCAGAGACAATACAATCGTTGGCCCCAAAATTTGTAATGATTTGGAAAAAATGTTTTCTTATTACTTGGATCCTACCAGCAGACACAGAAAGGATTTCTGAAGGGCTTGAGAGCCTGAAGAGAGAGAACAGGAGACCACAGAGCGGCACCTGGGTTGGGTCCCTTGTGACATCAGCACTGCAGGTTGCAACCATCCTGCCGAACATTCTCAACTAAATATATCCCGTTCCCTCTCGGTGCACTGCAGCTTTAAAAACAATTAAATGCAGGATACAAAAGCATCTCATTCTGCTCTATGACCGTGTCCTTCCGACGCTTTTTTACGCCGTTTTTATTCATTTGTTTTTTTTTTTTTTAACAATACTGCACAAGGCTGGAGAGACTTCTTAGAAAACAAGGTTGAAAAAAAGTGTAAAAAATGGCTTGATATAAAAATAGAGGTAGAAAGTAAAAATTATTGGAGTGTCTCTTTTTGATCGATGGACATGTCGGTAAACTGCAGATACAGATGAAAAGACTGTACTTTGTACAAATGTACAACCTCACACAGATACTCCGAACTATTTAAACAGAACGGTTTGCTAGACCTGGTGCCTCCTGGAGGAACGACAGCAGGGGGCACTGGTGAGAACCTCCTTCAGGTCTCCTCCTTTCCCAGTCTGGCAGGCAGTGGAGGCACGGTGGCCTTATGCACAAACTGGGGGGGTCCAGACAAAGGACACCTGGGCGAGGTCAGTGGAAAGCAGCACGGCAGTAGAAATAAACTCCCAGGGCCAGGAGAGAGCCGCTGCACACCACCACCAGCAAGGGGCTCCACCTTCCTGCCAGGCTCCCGATGTCCCCCATCACACGATCCGCCACGTCTTGTTGCTGCACACGTGTCCCGTCTTCTCCAGAGCTCAGTTCCTTGCGGCCACCCTGGGCCTCCTTTGTGGCGTCACCGGAGTCCGGAGAGGCGACTCCTGTTGGAAGCCCTTCCGCTTGAGCTGGGTCTGCGACCCCGTCTGCAGCGTCGCCCACTGCCCTCCTGCGCAGCTCAGTCTCCGGAAACTCGCTGTGGGGAGACACAGGTGAGCCATTTTGCAGGGATTCTCCTGGCTGGTGAGTCTTCTAGAGATGCCAGCCAGACTCTGTGTGATTAGCCGCAGCACAGCCAAGATCCAGTCTCCACGTGAGCCGATAACAGTTGTTCGCTCGAAAGACTTTTTTTTTCCACAGACATAACCATTCACTGCACTGTTTAGCACCTGGCTGAACTTTTCACAGGAGATCAGGCAAAAACTTAAAAAAAAAAACCTTCTGTACACTTCAGTCTGCATCTACTGTTGCCAGATGATGTGAGATGGATCACGTCTCTTAAGCAGCGATTGTTTTACCATCACAGATATCAGACGACAAAAACATTTTTGGCAATATGAGAGCAGGCTTGCAGTTTAGTACAATGACGTTTTTACCCGGTTGCAGGACCACTTTACTTTCACAACGGGGATTTTATTCACTGCCTACTGTGTCTTCCACTCTGCAACCCACTGAGACACTGAGCTTTCTGCAGAAGAAAACCAGCTGTATACATACTTCCTATCAATCTCAACGTGCCCCAGTAAATATAATATCACAACTGCAAAAGACAAAACCACATTTTACGAGTAATTAACACAGAAATGCAGGTACTTGCACTGGGTTCACAAACTTTTTCTCGCAACTGTTTTCATTTTATCCATCCCATTCATTTTAGATTCATCACATGAGCACTGCAGCACAGAGGAACAGGCAAATGATGCAGGCGTTCAGATCCTGTAAAAGTTCCTTAAACTAAGTACTTCCCATTCTCGCTTAAAGCGCACCAAAGAAAATTTCTGTAATGCGAAACCCAGTGCCAAAACTGCAGTTATACTGACGCAAATCTTTTACCTGCACAAAAGCAACGTACGAACGCCTGCGATGCTGGGTGGAATAACGACATTACTTCAAGTAAAAGCAACTGCACGAAGAATGCAGAAAATGTTCATCTGACAGAAGCGTTATGGGTGTGTTCAGCTGTTTCAAGATGTTTGCCAGTAATAACCCTTTTAAATTAATTAACTACATACTTGTTCAGCATTTCTGAAAAGAGGGTCTTGTAAAGCTTGTAGAAATCCACCAGAGTACTACTTGGGCCATTATGTATTTATTCAGAGTAAAGTGGATTCATTTAGTTGTTAAATGGAAAGTCCTGCAAGTTTGGAGTGGAAGGTGAACTTCAATCATGGCAAAAGAAACAGCAGAATACAGGGATGCATATCACACTTCATACCTGGTTATGAGGAAATTGGTACCCAGGTATGTGGAAGCTGTTACCTGGGTATGTGGAAGCTGTTGTGCTGCCTCACGATGTGCTCATCGTCCAGTCTGGCTGTGGGTACAGAGAAGAGGAAGGCTGCCACCCTGCCATTGTGGGAATCCACCCCAGACCTCTTCGGGGGTCGCGGAGGAGGGGGGGTAAACTCCGGTGGTGGGTCCTCCTCTTTGGAAAGCTCCTTCCAGGATTCCTTCAGATACACACACAGCAGGAATGGTGTGAAGTCCAACACTGATTGTCCAGGGTCTACTTAGAAGGTTATAAATGTTAGGGAAACGTAGTACTAGTCAAAAGCGTGAATTGACTTGGACAACCTGAGCAACACCTGTCTGGGATCAGACATACACAAACACTCATGGTAACTCAGTCACCAAATACCCCGTAACACATCTTTCAAGTGCCCGACTGCACAGTCTAGCCGCTGCAATGTAAACGTGCTTCCCGTTGCATAGTGATAGTAACAAAAATGTACAAATAATGTTAAAACTGATAGATCTCTAAGCTGTTGATTCTCATCCATCAACTGGCCGAGAAATTGAACAAACGTACGATATGCTGATCAGAAAATGAACAAACAACGTGAGTGATAAAAACTTTTTGCAGCTGAATTTGCAGAGGGAGTTCTGTGGGGCAGCGCACCTGCACAGACGTGTCGCCTGACGTGAACCTGGCTCCCTCGATGACTGCCAGGTATGAGAAGCGCAGCTGATCTGGGGTCTGGATGAGGCCCATCCGGTAGCGTCGCATGTGCAGGAGGACGTCACGGAGGCGCACCGATGACGGGTCCTCCCGCAGGGACATCTGCAGGGTGCAAGGTAGGTAAACACACCTTTGCAGATAACAAAGGTATGATGGAATCTCACACAGCCTCCACTAACCAGCAGCAAGCAGGTGTCCACCAGACAGAAGGTTCCAGAGCGTCCGATACCGGCGCTGCAGTGCACCACCGCTGGGCCCTTGTCCAAAGCCAGGCACCCCGATTCCCTGACCCGGAAGAGGAAGTTGAGGAAGGAGGCGGGGGACTCTGGCACGCCAAAGTCAGGCCAAGTGGTGTAGTGGAAATGCAGGACCTCTCTGCTCTCCTGAGTCTAAGAGGCACAAGATGGACAGAATCGGAACTCAGAGTCATAAGTCCAACTTTTTTCCAGTCAAAAATCAGCCGATAATGTAATACATAAATCATAAGGATGTACAAACAATAAGCAAGGTAGCTTTCATGTATCTCTATGTTTTACCAGCTGGTACACTTAGATAACACAGGGTGACGTGAAATGACGCGATAAATCTGCACCCGGTATGTACTTTGCCGTCAGAGAGGCTCACATTGGACAAAAATACCAAAGTGGTTAAGATAGCTGACCCCCCCTAGACAGGAGAGGTACCCGGTGAGAAGCTGGTAGAACACCAAAAGTTGGTGGCTCTTACCGACAGATTTTCAAGTTCCAGCCAGCGCACAGTGTAGTAGGACTTCACATCTTCAGACACCAAGGTCAGCTTAAAGTTCGTGTCCTCAAAGACCATTTCCCTTTCCCCTCCAGAGGGCCAGTACTGGGCACATTTCACCTGAATAGACACCAGAGAAACCCCCTTATGCGTAATCCATATTTCCTCCCACCTGGTGTATAGCAAAAGGACAGCAAGAGCGCTTTCATCCTCGCATAAAGCAAGGAGAATACAAGCACTTACAAGATGCTTGTTTTATCCTCAGAGATGCTTTCAAACTTTGAACCGAGTTGCAGTTCTTTAAGTCAAAGGCCTGCAGGGAGGACAGGGGGTTGGGGGGGGTCTACTTACAGAGCCCTTCTCGATGACGCGGTTCAGCATCACCACGCCGCTGCTCCTCTGCTCCCATACCATCTCCCAGAAGTGGCCGCACGTGTTTGGCAAGGGGCCCTAAGCAAGAGATCCCACAAGAAGCCACAGCATCAGAATCTACGTACACAAAACCTACGTTCCTTCACACCGAGATCCCCCCCAAACTTATTCCATAAAGTCAATTCAACATACTAAATTCAACACAAGAACTGTCATACATGCAAACATACATATGAATCACTGCTTAAATAAAAAACACAATCCATTCTTCTCTGCTAAGCTCTCAAAACAAAGGTGATTTTATCACAAAACACATTTAAAACCTTCCATGTGCAAAACATGATAAAACAAAATTTCGTCAAATGACAATTGAAAAATATGAAAAGTAGCATCATATATTACATTTTGTTCCCTCTTATACGTAGCAATAGCAATGCACACTTAATTGTTGGATTTATTTTTAAAAATAAGACAATATAAAAGCAATAAAAACAAATGTAGTGACTGTAATGGGCTGCTACTGTCATGAACTGTTACTGACTGAGCAGACATCACGAAAAGACAGACTGCGTTTGACCACGAGCCACACGAGGCAGAGCCTGAGATGAGCGATGCGGGACACACTGCTGCCACTTCGCACTCCTCCTCACACCAGTTTCTAAAGTTGCCCTCATGTCACTCGGCTTTGTTTGGATGTAGTGCCCGTCATGCTGGGACTCGGATACCGAGTCGAGCATCAATGCAAACCACTTGTTATGTAAAGAAGTTGAAACCCGGGAGCTCGAATACTGGGATATAGGTATATTTTTACATTTTTTAATAGTTACAGGCAAGGTTTTTACATAACCTAACAAGTAAACAAATCAAAGGACAACTGCATGATCAAGCTTTTACTGAGCATGACAGTGGGATAAAAACCCTTGGATTTACAAACAAGTTGCAAACAGACTTGTGATCCCAATTGTGTCCGTGTGTTTAAAAATAAGCTCAGCTAAACAAACCAGAGACCAGGACAGTTAGGAGGGCAAACCTAAAACCCTGAAATGAACTGAGTAAAGAAGTCAATAAAATTGAACCCTGGGTGACAGATCCTTCATGATGGTATGGTGTGTCATCTTTATACAGTTCAAAGCCTGTGGTGCTGTACCTTAAACCACCTTCAGCAACAGCGAGGGCTGATTTTCACAACAGCAGGTACAAGACTTCTTGCATCATCCTGGTGCTAAAAAACTTACATTAACTTTGTGTCTCGTTTACTCTGACTTTTCCAATATTTTTTCATCAAGGTAATGAAGCTCAGCCTCCTCAGCTGGGAATCAATGGTTCTGTTCTGTTGACTATGTGCATCAAGATATCTTGATTTTTAAGTCCCCATGATAAGAATCAATGTGATTTCCTGGCTGAGCTAGCAGTAGATGCAGTGATATCCACGGGATTAGATGTGCCATGCAGCACAACACAAAGCCGACCCTCAGCTGATCCAGATGTTATACGACAGTACGCAGCAGTGTGTCACGGTAGAAGTTCGATTTAAAATCCGTACAGGAAGCAGATACAAAAATCAAAGCCTTGCGGAACCCCAGAAGTAACACGTTTTTTTTCTGATGTGGATGACCACCGTGAGCAACATAAAGACAGCTGCTGGTTAGATATGGTTTAACCCTAACCGATTAAGCCCTGTCTGACACCTACCCAGTTTTAAAGATCAGAGAGAATTTTGTGGCCACCACACTGGCATCTGCCTCAAGGAGCCATTTACCCCTCCAGAGCTGTGATTCATATGCACAGCCCTCCACACAGACTAGTGGAAAAAAACAGGAGCACAAGAGAATTCAATCAATCATTCAGAAACACAACCTTGTAAGTTTTGCTCATTTTTCTAAGAAGAATCAGAAAATGGAAAAGAAAAAAAAAATTCAGCTCATTTTTTTGTTAGGAAAAGCGAGACCCGTGTACAGTGCCAGCGTTGAGGATCAGGTTTGGACCAGCTTTCAGCACCGAGATAACAACTGCCAGCAACAAGCTGGGGCACGACGTGAGGCTGTCTGTAGAGAACTCGGATTCCACAGCCACGGCGCAAAAGTGACTCTTTATTTTACTGCTTAGCTGATACTCAAAGTGACATAACATTTTACAGCTGGACATTTTACTCAAGCATTAAAGCAAATGTTTTTTAAACTTCCACTTCAACGTCTTCCCCATTTGTACTCAACTCTTCCAACCACTTCTTCAATTCTTAAAAAATAGTAAAAAAAAAAAAAAAAAACGTTGCAACAAACATACGTGGGAAGAAAAACTAAAACTGAAAGGTAACTTTTCCAATCAGGCCGCTGGGCTTTCTTCCTTTAAGAGTTTAGACAAAATCAGACCAAACTGACACAGCCCTTCAGTCCATAAAAAAAGGAAAATATTACAACTTTTCACTTGCCTCAACAAGATCATCAGACATGCTCTGCATAGCAGAGTCTGGTTCTTACTGTCACAGCAACACCCCTTAGGCCCCCTCACTGTCTCCAGAAGCAGGCGCAACACCCTCTGCCTGGACCAGGACGCCTGGCTGACCTCAGCCACGACCCTCCCTTAACCCCCCTGTGTTAAGCCCCCTGTTTTTCTGACCACATGCGCTACGCAGGACCCAGGAAACAGTCCATCAGCACTGAAACCACATTAGGAACCACTTCTACCCAGACAAGCATCGAGTAAACATACCCCGAGGCAGAAGCCTTGGTTTCATTCTTCTCCTGTTGTACACAGTCTTACAGTTCCCATAATTCTGTGAAGACGACCTACTTGGGTTTGAAGTGCTGAGTCTTGGAAAAGACAGTAAAACCCTGAGCCACCTAGAGCACAATTTCAGAATCGACTGTAATTTGTTTTGTTGCAACTTGAAATGAAGTTTAATCCCAATGCACTTGTGGGTCAAACAAAGACCCTGTATTGAGAAATTTCACCAAAACTAAATAAAGGTAAGAACTGCCACAGATGAGACCAGACTGCGATAATGAAAAACATTTAAAAAAAATAAAAAAAAGACGACGTGCCATGTAATGGGAGGTGGAAAAAGCGTGTGAGTCACAGTGTGTGTATGTGAAAGTCTGTGAGAGACGGACGTAATGACTTAATTTATGGTAAAAGGTATGAAATACACACCTCTCGGCTTAATGGTCTTTAAATGGAAGTTGTTACCTGCGTCAAAATGTAGCTCCTTCCAGTCTCCTCCATGGAGATCAAACTGGCGTTGATGTAATTGTTGCTCCCCAACTGCAAACGTATCCTGCTGTCATCAACTGGAAAAACAATAAACAATTGTCGTTATGGGAAGATCTGGTCCTTTTGCTCCTCGTCCTTTTCCCAAAGTGATTTGCAACAGAAAAACACCAAGGTGGGAATAAATTCAGAGTATTAACTACATGCAGTAATTCAGGCTAGAACAGACATCATGTTAGATGAGTAAAAAAGAAAATAAAAGTCTTTGTCCTTTTATGTGTATTTCATGTTTCACAAAGATACCAAGATAGTTTAGTTGTTAAAAAAAAACACCTTGACGTAGGTTAAAAGCAATTCACCTGAACCGCCCAAGTACAGCTTTTAATATGGCTGTCGTTTGAAGCGACACGCTATTTTTTACAGATCTAATTTAGCCCGCCTAACATGCCAGTTAATTGAACAAAAAGAAATTCAACGTGAGGGCAGAAAACATTTTGCCTTTGAATTGGTCTTATTTTTCTTAACACAATAAGGATGCCACTTGACATACTTAACAGCTAGTATTTCGTTCGCTTTGGCAATTGAGTCCATGAATCAAACAAAGATCCAGTGAACATTCTGAATGTCTTCGTTGTTGACAGACATAAAGTTCCGCCGTCGAAGCCACACCAGCACCATAACAGTGTCATCCTTCTGCAACTCAAATGCATCTTCTCGACATGGACAACCCACATTAACTCCTCAGATAATCGAAGGCTCAGTGAGACTGGGCTCGACCCATAAGGCCACTTTGTGGTCCCACTCAGGAGATGTCCAAAATCTGAAATCTGTACGTACTCTCACTTTCCGAGCCATTCCTCTAGATGCAGTGATCTGATCTACTGACAGCTACATAAACTTCGAAACTCATATCATCTGAGCTCCCAAACCATTCCTCTACCTGCATTTCACTTCTGTATAAACAGAAGATATCAAACTCATATTTCATATTTCCTGGGAGACTGAATGCATACAGTCTTACCTTGTTATGTCACCCACATCTGTCTAAAAAACTTTTGGACAAAGGAGAGGTTGGCGACTTACCAAGGGGATGTCAGTATGGTGAGAGCCCCATAATCCAGAAGATGCACAGCAGGGCATACAGTTCTACACTATGATTGCGGAATTGAGGACTGGAGCAGCAGCACGTGGAGGTGGACATGCCGGAAGACATTAAGTCAGTAGCACGGCACCAGCAGCGACTGGCAGCTGTGAGTGGTGGCATCACAGGGTAGAATTGCAAAGGCGATGATATTCCAGGCATGGCAAAGGTGAGAGGCGAGGTTAGCGGCTTTTAGAAGGAAATAACATGGCGGGAAATCTGTCGAGCCACAGCATGAGCCGAGATGTGAGGTTTGTGAAGTAATGGGGTCGGGTTAAGGGTGTAAGACTATATTCAACAACCTGAAAATACCTATTAGTGGTGAAATGTCAGAGAAATGCACACTCACAGGGGCTCACATCTCTGTAGCGATTCCTGGCTTTGTTCTCAGGTAGTCTGGCGATTTGACAAGGCAATTCAATGGACTGCTCACGGATTTCCTGAAAGGAGAACAAAATATTTATGGGATACGGTTCCTTAATGACATTTAGGACAGCAGGGCTGACTGTAGACACTGAAAAGACTGAAAAGGCTCTCCTGCCAACCTCTAGAGTTGTTATTACACATAAACGCCTATACACACACACACACACTAACAAAACTGAATTCATTACCCGCTAATACAATTTATAGAAAGACTTTTTGTTACAAATCTGTCTCCAAAATTTTTCTACAGTAAATGTAATTATTCATTTGTGCTGAAAAATTAAAAACCAATTTAATTCATGGGGCTGTCAAGACTAATTATGAAATGGAAACATGACACCCCTCTGAGTGCAGCCCTCCACAACCATGTCAGGATGAGACACACACACACACACACACAGTCATTTCTCCTCTCATTACTGACTTCTGCTGTAAATTAAGTCATTTACATGTACATCTATATGTGTATATATCTAGTATAAACTCCCTCTGCAAAATATGCATTATGTGCATTTCAAGTTTGCTGTAGATCAGCTAGTTATTACTATTAATAATGATAATAATAATAAAAATAATGCAAATTTTGACAAGTAAATTAAGTCCTTTCTACATACTGTACTTCACTGCAGCACTTTACTTAACTCTGCTGTTCCAGTTCATGCACGATTGAGTTCACGTTCTAACCTTCTTTAGAAGGTTTTTAACTTTTATCAGTTGCTGATACCAATAATTATGACCTACTGACCCATAACAACAACTGGCTGGCGCGCAGCCGCAGTGACTGACAGCCCCCGTCTTACTGTAACAAATTAAAAAGTTTAAATCACAGTAAAAGTGTGCAGGAACGTGTCCGGCGCAGCGGGGCGAGGCTGTTGTGATTTTGCTGCAGGTACTGCTGCCCCGGTGGGGTAGTTTACTGTCCCCGGACAGCGTACCTACCTGGTAAATGTCATTCCAGCTGCCGCGCTCGTCGATCTCCTGAAACTCGGCCTCCATCGCCGCGCTCCACGCCGTCGATCCCGCCACTAAGTTCATCGCACTCGATTATAAGCGACTATTTTTTGAAAAGTTTGCGCCCACGTGCTGCGCCCTGCGAAGCCTCTTCATTTGGCAGTAAAAAGAAGCTCCCCGGCTGGGTTTCACTTCACGGAACCATTCGGCCCCAGGTTAACGGCTCAGCAACCTTCTTCAACTCGAAATATGATTGGTTGCGGAAAACCGGTTCTCGTTTTTTCATTGGTCAAAGCGGTGGGCTGAACTTTGTAGTATTTCTCGATCAGGTACGCTACAAGCGTATGTTGCCAACGATATTTGCGGATTATACGCAAATGACGTGGACAACGTTTTCGAGAAGTTATGTCGTTTTCATTATATTCTGGTAAAGCTGTTTGGTGTTTTACCCAGACTAAAAGTGATACATTTCCTAGGAAATCCCAGCGAGTTTCAGTGCTTCAGTGTAATTCCCACCTTTAACTTACTCACTTTTCACTGAGGCAGACCGACGAGCCGTTACGTTTCCTGTAACCAACGCTTATAACTGTACACTAAAATATATTAGTATATAAATATATTTTCCAATAAATATGTGTCAAAGGCATAGATTTATTAGATAAACCTGCATAACATTCCTTGCTAATTGCTCCGTTGCTTCCCATTAAATGAATTATACGACACAACCAAAATGGCCGACAGGCACGTTCCGGGAATTTCCTACACTTCCCACAATGCCCCTCTCTCTTAAAGCAATACTTTCACAAAATATAATTTTTGTGCGGCCGGACTGCCACCATACATCTCGTCTTAAGGCTGCTTAAGTGAAACTTTTGCTGTGCAGATTACTGATTTTATTTACGATCTTAACCGAGAAGACTTGTAAAGAATTATCACCTTAGTCAGCTAATAAAGAAACAAAACTTCCCTGTTATGGGTTTTAAAGCCGTGGAGGACAATAACAATACATGTTTTATAGTCATTATTGTGGCGCGGTGGCATTTTTGACAGAAAATTTCTGGCTGCAAACAGGGAAATCATCAGCTTCCTCATTCACTGACACGTTTTTGTCATACTCTTGCATTTGCATATGCTGGTTTTTGCACATGTACATTTTAAAATACGTATAATTTCCTCTTTCAAAAATAACAGTTAAAACACATTGGCATATGTTTCAGAAAAGTCTGTTCTAATAATGACAATTTAGCACTGAAACCGCAGAAAGTCTACAGAAATACAGCCACAGCTCTCCAGTTCGTCAAAAAAGCCCACGAGCCCATAAATTTGGTTATATCAAAAAGTTACCAAATTAAAAAATACACCAGATTCCACTTTTATAGACAATGAAATGTCATCATATCACTGAGAATAACAGGCCTCATAGCTGAGGTCTTTTTCCAGATTCCCCAATGTAAATACAATGAATTCGCTATTCATTCAGTAAAAATACGATTAAGCTGGTACTCCCTTCCAACCCGTTAGTCTTATTTACTGTCTGAATCCGTCTAAAATAAACACCTTCCAATGTATTATGATAATCATAGATGTCCAGCAGAAACGCTGCACTTCTATAGTCCAAGAATAAACAATAGTAAACTGAAGGCTAAATGTAAAAATCCGTCTCAGCCATACAGTCCTGTTATTTTAACGTTTATGGATTTTGTAAAAGCGGGGAGTGTTAATTGTAACCAGATGAATCAATGTCCTTTAATGAAATGCTATTTTTTTAGCCTGCAGTGAAGTCTTGTAAAAACATTGAGTAGTTCAAGAATCTTAATGGCTCATAATTTATCTTCAGCCTCAAAACAGTTTTTACATTCCTATTATAATTGTCATCACTACATTCCCTGGCAAAATTACTTTTTTGGGCAATGTCTCATAATAGTTTCTATTGTTTCTTAACAGAAACATCAGAATAATTCACAACCCTTATACCCACTCTACAAAAGAAAAAAAAAAGACATTTAGAACCTTATAAATACATATTTATTTCTGTGAATTTTATTCGTATCAAAAGTTAAACGTTTAAAAAAGAACTATAACACTAAACTAAAATGGCACATCTTAAGGGCATATATGAAGAATTATTCAAGCCCCTATCCCAATCCGGTCCCCTTTACAAATACAAATATAAATATAAAGATTACTTAGAGGTAAAAATCATGATTGCAAAATAAAATCTAATTATGGTTTTCGATTCAGATCGTTATTTAATAAAAATTAAGGTAACCCCTGGGGAGATACTAAAACATATTTATTGTCAACTATGAACAGTTGAGCATTGTGGGAAGTTATTTCTGTTGTATTTACATGTTTGGATACAAAATCTGTAATGCTCACAAATTACTGACTGAACAAATCAATGGTAACTAAGTGGATACATATAAAAATTCTCATATCGCATATCGGGTATAAACATTTTGAACAATTACATTCTCTGTTTGCCTTCTATGTGCACAAAATAAGAATGTATATTTATCAATATATGTCAGCATAAATATGTGTGTTGCAAAATAGGTGGCAAAATCACATGATGTTTTATTTTATTCTCTGTAAATTATAACATCAGTAGTTTTAACACAGTGGTTCTTTTAAATGAGTTGCTTTTAAAAGTGCTGCATTTATTAAATTTGATCTTTAGGATTATTTTTGCTCTCTATCCTATTTTATAGTGACACAAGTTTCTCAAATGTATTATTTTATCCCGAAAAACCCCAGTTCATAGTCCACAATACAAAGTGTTATCCACAGCTGTTTCAAGCATATTTTCAGTTATCAAATGGGGGGAAAAAACTATTAAAAAAAAAAAAAAAACAAAAAAAACTTACCCCATTGTTTGAACTGAAAGTTTTCAGGAGTCAGAACACAGCAATATTATTACTGTAATGACACCTGGTAACAGAGCATTTTCTGGCAAATATTGTGAATGCAGCTTTTTAAAGCAATTAACTGATGAACCTGAATGTAGTGATTTAAGGTACAATTAAAACCACTTCAGCTTCACAGAATGATACTGAGTGAGCATCATTTATAGATCCTAGACAGGTAAGAGACTGCATTGAAACGTCATGTTCACCCATGTCGTTTACTGGAGTCCTGTAGACAAAGAGGCAACGAAATAGATGGTGGGGAATTAGGAGGGAGGGAACATCACATCAAGCTTAGAAGGCAAAGTTCTCCAACGATGCCGGCAAATTCCCCCAATGCCGAAGCTTCTGGAAGCCCTAAAGGTTCTCGCCTGGCTGGTACTGAGGCTCCGTGGAGGTGAAGTAGTCCTCCAGAAAGCACTGCAGGTACTCGAAGGTGGGCCGCTCCTCAGGCTCCCGGCGCCAGCAAGTGAGCATGAGGTCATGCATTGATTCAGGACACTCGGCCGGACAGGGCATCCGGTAGCCTCTCTCCACCTGCTCCAGCACTTCCCTGTTCACCATTCCTGGAGCAGCAAGGAAAGGTTGCAGGGCAAAACACATCAGAGAGAGCTCATCTACCCTTCATAACTTTCATAAATGGGCTCCTTATCAACATACACCTCCTTAGTACTACTGTAATGATACGAGAACTAAGATTCTCCCTTAACTCCACAATACAGATATCCCCAAGGTACGAGTCTTTATGAGTTTTCACCTATAGGAGTGAAATTATTTAATACCCTTTACCATGTTTTGACCAAATATGAAGCTGATTTTTTTGTGCATACAAGTAATGAGCACCGAGCATGGGGGAATGGTCCCATATGTTTATTTAATTGACACGCCCAAAATGGCTGGCAGGCACTTCTCTTGAACACACTCGCACCTTCCCACTATGTCTCCCGGTTATGAGATTTCACCCCATGAGCTGACTTCATGGAAAACATTATGTTTGCAAGGAGCTGGCTAGCTGTAGTCCATTCTGTCAAGTGAAGCCCGCTTAAGCAATAGCAGACCAACAACATACATGGGCTGTGAGCAGAACAAGGCAGCCTGCTGACAATCAGCCAGCGGATGGGGGGGGGGGGGTACTCTGTACCTGGATATGGTACCCTGCCTTTGGTGGCCAATTCTGTGAGCAAGATCCCGAAGGACCACACGTCAGACTTGATGGTGAAGCGGCCGTACAGCGCTGCCTCTGGGGCCGTCCACTTGATGGGAAACTTAGCTCCTAGTGGGGGACACATGAGACTGTTCACATCCCCAAATCCACAAAGTCAATGAATGCAGCGGATTTCAGCTGAAGTAATTACGGCAGATGTTTCATAGATCATGTTTGAATTATGCTTTTTGTGTGAATTTTCTGATAAAGGCAAGGTCTTGGGGGGAGCACGGCGGCTCACGTAGTTAGCACTGTCACTTCACAGCACCCAGGCAAATTGGGTGTGGGTTTGAATCCGGTTCAGTCTGTGGAGTTTCCACATTCTCCCCGTGTCTGTGTGGATTTTACCTGGGTGCTTTGGTTTCCTCCCACAGTCCAAAGACAAACGATTCAGGTTAATTGGTCACTCTAAGTTGCCTTAGTGTACATGTACATATATTTGTAATTAACAGACAGTAATGAACGGTTGTGAAGGCAGATTTAACGCAATGCAGGAAATAATCCCCGGTTAAGCCCACCTTGCCTTGCCGTGTACTCGTTGTCCTCAATGAGACGAGCTAGACCAAAGTCAGCAACTTTGCACGCCATCTTATCCCCCACAAGGATGTTTGCTGCTCGTAGGTCCCTGTGCACGTAATTCATCCTCTCCACGTAGGCCATTCCTGCTGCGATCTACAGGGAGGCAGCCAGTGGCCACTTAGTTACAAAGTTTTTACCCGTTTACATAACTAGACCTTATTTACATTTTAAAAAGATGAGCTGGCAAACATTTGGCCATCAGACTACAGCTGGAACAGGACTTTCATTGTGTTTGGCAGATTCCTGAGGTTGAACATCTCTCTCTGTTTATCCCTTTTGATAACGTGTGTGTCTGTTGATCGTGCTGCTCACCTGTGAAGCCATATCCACAAGCTGCGGCAATCGCAGCATCCTGCCTGCATCACCTTTAAGGTAATCCAGGAGACTACCTGTAACAGCAAGGGGACATCAGCAGCTGTGACACTACATCCAACACAGGAACAGAACCATAAAAGGAGTATTAAGTTTGATATTTGAGCAAGAGAGAGAGAGAGAGAGAGAGAGAGAGAGAGAGCAACCCTCACCTTTGGCCATATACTCAGTGACGATATAGATGGGTTCCTCAGACACCACAGCGTACAGCTGCACCAGCTTCTCGTGCCGAAGCTTCTTCATAATCTGGGCCTCTTGTAGGAAGGCCTCTGGAGACATGGTGCCTGGCTTGAGGGTCTTGATGGCCACTTGTGTCGTACCATTCCAGGTTCCTGCGTGGTCACAATAACGATTTACCCACAATTCACAACTCAAAATTAGCAAACTGATCCACAGATTGGGGGTAAAACTATAGTTTTCCCAAAGATTACTCCGACTTAAATGGGTATTCTGTTTCATCGATATAAAACATTCTCTAATTTGGTTTGTAGCTGATTAATTGATCGACTAAATTTTTGTAATGTTTAATTGCTTGGTCAGGTATCTGATCATGTGACAAGACGCAAGCAGTGATGTCAAAATGCCTTTTCTTTATTTACAGAAGTTCCTTGAGTGAAGAGCACGACAACTGAGTGGCATACCCATCCAGACCTCTCCGAAGCAACCCTGACCCAGCTTCACATCCAGCCGCAGGGAGGCGCGAGGGATTTCCCAGGCATCTCGGGACAAGCCCTGTGTCTGGGGCTTAGTAACTGGGCACACATCCGACAGGCAGTGGCACAGGCCGTCTGCATGCTCTGGGGCAGAGGGTCAACAAGAGAGGGTTCAAGGCCACAGATATGGCTGGAGCAGAGATGGCTACCGGATCCATATTTGGAAAGCTGCTCTGCTCACAGAGATGGAGGAGATCTGTGAAAGGACTACGTTCAAGTGCTAATGCCAGCATCTCAGTGCACCTTTCAAGTACATACAAAAACTACACCCATTCCCAATATTCAGTATCCCTATACCCTTTTTTTCATATACTAGGTCAGTAATTATTAATACCACTTATCATTGGTCCAGATTTTCACACTAGGCCAGCGATATTTGATCCAGTAGTATAAACTGAGAACACATTTGAAAGTTGCACCAGTTCTGTGAGACTGAGACTGTGCGTTGAGGGAATGAAGTACCAACATTCTCAGTTGCGGTCCTGCTATCCATCATCTAGCTTGCATATCTGCCTATTTTATCTGCATCCTCTTGTGCATCATTCTGATTTCATTTTCTATCTGTCTATGACAGCAAAATCTCCTATAAAAGAAAAAATATAAAGCGTTTACTTTACAAGTGGCTAACAGTTTGGAAAAAAGCTGGCAGTGTTAAAGTGTGCAGAGTGGCGAAAGCCAGAAAGATAGTTCTGTTGTGTTAGGTTTGTCTAAAGCCATAGTCCAAACTATTTATGCTATGTAGAGTCAAAGAAAAGCCAGAATGGAAAATGTCACTCTATCCATCACAGTTTCCACCACCACTCACCTCCCATTCATCCACCAAACAGCACTGGCAAGCCAGTCCACGCAAACTATCACCATTAAACTGTATGAAATCATTATTTTTAAATTTATGGTACTTATAACTTTGTTATTATGTGTTAGCCAACGTTTCCCTTAAATTACACAACACAACCAGGGCGATTCTGGGGTGGAAAAGGGAGGGTGTTGGAACAAACTGTAATTAATGATGGAATAAGTATTTCCATTATCTGGTTTTTTTTCACTTTTCAGGAATGGATTAGCACCAGTTAACAGGGATCATTGTACTAGTATGAAACAAAACTTGAATATTTGAAATAAAGCTACAATTGATTGAAAATTACAGGAGTGTCCCTTATGGTGGAAGTTCAATAGTTCTATCGTGTGCCTTCTGTTGGCGCCACGGCTAGAGAACCTCGACTTGGCTTTAACATCTTTAACTGTCTGCTCTCCCACTCACTGCAGTAGTGGCTGACCAGCTGCTGCAGGGTGCCAAACTGCGCCCGAGACGTGATGTAGAACCCTCCGCTGTCCAGCTTGCGGATCTTGTAGTGTTTGACGTTGAAACCCTTCGTCTCGTCATTATCCAGCACAGACAGGCAGTACGCACCTGGGAAGAAAAATCACAGAAACAGATCAGTCTTTCTCAAAGCTCATGCCATGATTGTTGATTAGATAATTCTGGCATTTTCCTCAGATATATACAGGACTAAAGCATCAAAGTGAAATTGGTTAGAACATCTTGAATGTCTACTCATGACCTGTAAGTTCTTTTCTGCAGCTGTTCTGTGAAAATAGACGCCAGAGTCGTTACAAATAAAAAGCCCCGGTGCAAACACATGTGACAAACCCCTGACGGCACTGCTAGGATGACAACCTTCCAACCAGGCTTGAGTATTTGGCAGCTTCCATAGCAGATGAGGAGTGCTGGTTTGGGATGATAGTCATGTTGCCAAGATGTTCCACATGCAAATCCGGATTCTTTTGTTAGTTACTGAGTTTGGGGTGTTCTGTTAGATGTTCCAAAAAATAAGCACACTTCTTTGGGATTTGCCATTTTCTTAATGGAACCAGTGTTTTTCAGTGAGGATGGATGGGTGGATAGATAGATAAACACACACACACACACACACACACACACACACACACACACACACACACACACACACACACACACACACAGAGTCCAAAGGAAATAGCACATGACTGCTGTGACTCAGTAGTGCTCACCCTTGGTGGTCTCGCTTTCCCTCACCAGGAAAGTCCCTCTTCTGCCCTCCGAGCCCAACAGGAGCCTCTCAGAGTCCCGGCGGGCGATATTCCCAAAAAACCAGCTGCATATGAGGGGAGGGGAGGTAAGTTTGAGATTGCTAGCTAAGAGAAGGGGGAACATGCATGTTTTTCTGTGATGTTGCGCCTCAGAGGTTTCTTTTCCTCTCCCATAATCCCTTTCTGGAAGTTAGAGGTAAGACTGAGAAGTTAATCCATAACCAGTGCTATGAGTAAAGTGATGATAATGTCCACATTTAATGTCCACATATATGAGGTCTGAAGCAGGTGGGCACTCACTCCTCCGCTCGGATGGAGTCCGATGGGGCAACGTAGTTGCTGGGAATGTATCCGCTTTCGCCTGTGGTGAACGAGCGGGCCAGCCACCAGTCCCCCTCCCTGCGGAAGAGTAAATGAAGAAACGCTGGACAAGGGACTAATGGATTAACTATACAGGTACTGACACATCCATCCACATGCGTCTCCGTTTCAAACATGGCTTTCCAACCAGAACAAAATGAAGGGCCCCACTAACATTTCCACTCATGTGCTGTTGCCGTGTCTCTAATTATATGTGCTGAGGAGGGTGAAAGGAGAAAGTATAATTTTCAGAAGTCTTGCTTACAGAGATGACGAATCAGGGATCCAGCGTAACAGTTATTTTCATCTTACGTGTTATTGAGTATCTGGAGCCTCTCGCCTTTCTTGAAAGTCAGATCCGAGGCAGTGCGCGATTCGTAGTCGTATAGCGCCACAAAGGTGGTGACCCCTCCTACAAAGCACGTGTCACACTCATACTTAGACTTGAGGATCCAACGTGACAATAACAATGATGAAGAAATAGGTTTCAGAACAATAAGATTTTCAATATTTTCATCTAAGGCAAGTAGCTCGATTCAGTCGAAGAATGAGGTGTCGTAAGAGTACATGTAGTTGTGTTCTGTTACGCCAGATCACATAACACAGCAGTGTGTTTGCACAGAAAGCACGTAAAACTCTCACAGCTCAACCTTTGAGTTTCAGAAGTTCTTGTTATACTGTTTACTAGTAGCTCCCTATGCCTGCAATTTTGTGGTCTCAAGCTCAGGTTTTCATTTACCTCACAATAAGTTAAAAAAACTACACCAGTGCATGGTAATCCCCTCCAGTTTGTACCTGCCAGCTGCCTGCTTTGCTGAGGCGGGTTCAGGCTGTTGTTGGGATCCACTCCACCAAAAACGAACACATCCGGCTTCTTGGTGGGGGGCTGTTCAGATCGTCCGCCATCTCCTGAGGCAGGGACTCTGCCAGGTGCCTGGAATGAATTGAACCCACCACTGGGACCCAAGGTGCCGTCCAGACTTCGAGGCCTCAGCCCTGAGTCCTTTCCCTTGCTTTTTGTCGCCCCCATGGCAGGGCCCGGTGGACCGAGCTGAGCTGAGCCGTGAGAGACCCCTGGTCGAAGAGTCACTTTTTCCCCAGCAGACCTGTTGGTTTCCGTACAGAGCGCTAAATAAATTAGCACACAGCACCGAGCTTCACCGATATACATAAATTCTTTGCAGCAAAATCTGATCTTTATAACATATGTGGAATTATTTAAGATGAATTAAATTTCTTAAATTCCTCCCAGATATTAATATGTTAAAATTTCACTCTTGGCTGTTAAGTATGACACATTTCAAATTGCTCTTTGCACATAATGAGCTTCAAAGTAAGTTTGTCGGCACTGTTATCAAGTTCTGGCAAATTGGAACTGACACAGCACCATCCATTCATCAGCACGGGACGAGTGAAATCCAAAAGGTTCCCTGCCCCACTCATATGAGATCCAAAATGAAAAGCCAGTTGTCCTGGAACAAGCTCCCCCTGTCCCTCAGAGTCGCCGGATCCCATACAAGAAGGGTCTTAAACCCATCTCTTTCAGAACCATTTCTATCCTGACCACCTGAGAGCTAGATAAACAAGTCCAAAACCATCTGCTGTGATTATCTATGTACTTGCCATTTTTAATGCCGCTTCTATAAGCAGCTACTCGAAGGAGGCAAACCAGCAACATCGCGGCATCAGACAAAGCAGCAGTGCTCCGATAATCGTCTCTGTCTGGTGTTGACGCACTGCTCTGAGTTGTTGCTGTTTTGAAGAAAAGATTCTGCTGAATGTACAAGGGTGAATGTTTTAGAAGAAAGCTGACAGAAATTCCCAAAAACAAAATTCTTCCCCCACCAAACAGCCAAGAATGGCAAGACTCTTGTTCACAAAGGGAGTATTTCACTAATCATTATAGGTGCTTATTATATTCTGGTTCACAGTTTAGTCTCTGACTAAGACTGTTGCTTCACAAAGCATAAATCAAGCCTTTAAGTTTCCTTCATAGACAGTTTTCTTGTGGTAACCCTGACAACCTGCTGCCTGTCAGGTGGAGACAATGTAGTGCTAAAGTCAGAAGTCAAAAGTTGGATTGTTACATTTATATTAATTTATTTTGCCAACACCTTTGTCCAAGATGACTTACAGTCTACACTAAATTACTTATACATATTTACCCATTTATACCCCTTTGCAATATTTACTGAAGCCATTTAGAATAAGTACGTCGAACCAGTGATCTTCTGGTTACAAAGGAACAGCTATAACTACTATGCCACCTACTTTAACTGCTCAACAGACTGAAGGAGATTTATGTCTGCCTGCTTATTTACATTATTTATTTGTTTCATACACTCTGGTATGAAAAGAGTCTGAACAACTCTGTTACATCAATATGCACAGCTTAATATTTTACCAAAGAAATTCAGGATAAGTATATCCCTCCATCCTGGAATCATTTGGCTGAGTTCTTTTTAACCGCAAAACAACCTTTAGGCTGTATAGGTACAGACATGTTCAACATTGCCCAGAAAAGGCTTGAATTGCCGGGACTTGCCATAATGTCCACGGCTGGGATCGCCCTCCACTCCGGTTTACTCCTGGATTAAGGGTTACGCGATACTGCTGTATGCAAGCACTACTTACACATAATTGTACAACCTCTTGCTCCCTTTACAAATCCTGCCCCTGCTCTTCACCCAAAAGCAGCAAGAAAGCGGAAGGCAGTCGCAAAATTCGTGCATTTTAAAACACAGAAACCTAGGAATCCAAACCTGCCCAAATCAAGCTTTACACTACAGTTCGATCTCGAAAGTACTATAGTGACACAGTGACTGAAATAAACTCCTCCACTTTTTAAAAGAACGATGTGCTTATGCATGTTCTAGAAATCTGTCACCTTGTACAGGTGAGGATGGGCGAGCGCTGCAGCGCAGGCACAACAGACTAGCTGGGAAGCAGACGCTAGCAATTTTCTTCCTCGAGGGATCAGTGAAGCAGTCCAGGATTCAGTCAAGACTTGCTTGGTAGAAGAAAACAAAACAGGGAGCAGACAGGGAGCAAGAAGGCAAAAAACATTTTCCTTAGGGCATGAATAGCTGAACTCCCCGTGATCAGTATGGAAATGCAAAAGGAAAAAAAAAAAAAAAAAAAACAGGCCAGGCCCCCCTTCTCACTGCCCGACCGCCGACTCACACAGTCACGCTCAAACATCTTAAAAAACACGAAGTAGCCAGACTGGAGATCCTCCTCTCACACACACCTGATGTAGGTTCACTGTCCACACCTAGCCAACGCACCAGGAACCGTGATCTGTCAACTACACCACGGCAGACGTGAGCTTCCAGCCCCCATCCAGATTCAGATCTGTCCTCCCTGTGCCAACATTTCACATGCTGTAATCCACCTCAGACATCTCACTGTGCAAAACATCACAGCCTGCAATTATGCTGCCACCGCCATTTATACTCGGGCACATGCCAACGCGTGTCTATGCTTGGAAATAGTTGAAATGTAGAGTAGGGCATAAATAAGGTTTCTTATGAACAACATGCTATTTAAATAATACAGTAAACAATTTACACAAAGTTCTCTAATACTCAGTCCCAGGAATTTCTCGTGTGGAATCACACCTCCCCTTACACGTTCAGCATTCACAAGCCTGAAAGAAGGTGCAAATGAAAAATCTGAAGGATTATTTGGCAATTTAGCCGCTAATCTCGTGCTTCTATCCAAAGTGATCGTCGTTGCAGATACTGCAGCAGAGCTAATAACGGTGCTTTCAGCATCAAGGTCTCATTTAAATGAACATCTGAAAACGAATCCAAAAACAGACGCACGGTGCTGTAGGCTGCTTGAGCAAATACGCAGGGGAAAAGATACGAAAGAAGAGATGTGCAACGATTCAAAGCGGGCACAGTGTCTCGATGAAGGGTCACGCAAGCGAGACCCGAGGCGCGTGACGTTCATTTCCGGCGAAATTTCAGCAGTACAAGCGGTCCTGGAATGCGAGAGGCAGGCGAGCAGACAAGTCCTGACACCTTGTCCACACCCACAGGCCCGGGAATGCACTAGAAATGCAGCAAACCCCCGCGGGACACTCTACATTCTGCAGGCCCCAGGGTACATTAGAAGGGCTTATGTCATATTCAAGTACGCAAGTGGGTTTCTAAACGGCTGCTGACTTTTTGCTCTTTTATTAATCTCATAAAATGGACCCCTAGAATACTGTTGCTGCTAAAAAAAAAAAAAAAAAAAAAAAAAAAAAAATAAAAAAAAAAAANTCAAAAAAAGGGACCCTAAAAAACTGTTTCTGCAAAAAAAAAAAAAAAAAAAAAAAAAAACGTGCATGCCAAGAGCAGACCTTTTCGCAAGAAACACCTTTGTGTAATAGTATGTTAACCACAAATGAATCTTTAAAAACATTAATAAATCTGATTTTCTCAGTGTGGCTGACCGCCAAAGCTGGAACTTAAGAAGTTCTGGTCTAACACAGGGTGGCCAAAGCTCACCAGCGTGTTCCTTATAGCCACACCAGCTGATCATCAGGTGCTCCCTCTTTGCCTGGCACATAATTTCCCAAAAAAAACCCTACAAATTTTACTGGCCTACCAAATTCCTCTTTTCTGTGAACTTTTTCAAAACCAAAAAGGGGCCTTGAGACATGCAAATGAAGAACCTATAATTATAGATGTTTAAAACCCCCTCAGTGACAAGCTATCAGTGGGTTAGTCAAATTCTGGGGGTGGGGCTTATTTTCAGGGCTTCATGTGGACAAAGTGACAATTATATCACAAGAATGATTCATGGCCACTTCCCCACTGAGATTAATAGTCCAGGAGATGCGGGAGGAACACACCAGCTCCACCTTGTAAATGTCCCAGCTTGTTGACATTTTGGCCAAACTCAGGACTGTAAGAATATTATGAACTTATTAGAGTATTTGCCACATAACATCAGGCTAAAAGTCTGATTAAAATGTTCTTGTTGGCAAGATACTAAAAATGGCTGATTCTCTAAATAAGAATATATTTTCCAAGAATGACATCAAGCAAAAATACTTGGAACTTGGTGCTGGTATTAGAGCCTGCGATTCCAGTGGTATTTTGGTAAGATACATCCCACAATTGAGGTCTGGGCCTGGATTCATACCAAGAATCTCTAGCCATCAGCTGTAAGGAGGCTGAGGGACCAAAACTGACCTGTGTTCCCTTGGGCGGGAGACCCAGGTTGGCTTCTCTCACCACCATTGGTCAAAAGTGACACCTATGGTCACACCGAAGCCCACAGGACATTTGGAGTAATAAGAAAAACAGTGCTGTTCTAACAAAAGTCTAAAGTTGACTGATGATGCCTGCAGCCTGTGGAGATAAATGAAGCTGGAGGCTCACAGCATGTTGGGCATCAACCCTTGTGCTTTGAAGGGTGACAGCAAAACTGAGAAAAAGGTGAGAAACTATTAAAAACACACACACAAAATAATTTGCCTTATATTCATGACCCTTTGGAAGCTTATTTGTGACAAAAATGTACTAAGCAAATTTAATTTCACACCTTATCTAGAGATCAGAGCTGTCGCATCCAATCGAAAGGTCTTGGGATTGAATCCCAACTCTTGTTGTAGTACCCCTGATCAGACACTTACCCTCAAAAAATTAGCCTGCAGCAGAAGTGGGTAAATCACTGTATAATAGAACAAGAGTCACCCACTTCATTTCTGTACTGTGTCTCATCACCTTGCCTTGAAGCAAAGGGTCACATTTTACAACCAGACCAATCAGAAAAAGTTTAAAACTTCCACTCGCGATGCTAAATCACTCATGAGAATAAATTCCCTGGATGAGAGGTTCCTGCTGTGAAACAGCGAAGAGGAAATGCCCCAAGCTGGTGACTGGGAATCCCACTAACTCTGGCCATCATCCTGCAGTCACATGGACCCACGTGCCCAGCGTCACATCCTCGATGAAGAGGAACCATGTAAGCAGGAAGCAGCCTTAGGGCTTCAAATCAACACTGTAAAACAATTCTGCAATCGTGGGTCAGAATCACTCGTATAGTGTTCCATATTCTGTTCGAGTGCTTCACACGATATATCCCCCCGTACCACAAACCTGCAATTTAGTCGCAAGTCAGGTGGTGGTTAGCGCTGTGATCTTGCAATCTGAACGTCCTGGATTCAAATCCTTGTAGTACCCAGCTTTCTAAGTGGGTAAATCACAGTAAAAAAGTTTGTTGCTTTGGAATAATAATAATAATAATCACAGTTAGTGCACTAGTAGAGAGCCCCCTAAAAAATTATTTTATGATTATTATCCTGCCAACAGTCCTATAGAGGTAATGATGGGAGACGGTTTGGGTACGGACAGCTTTGGATCCAGAGAAGACTACTATTGCAATGTACAGGCTGGTCCCCTCCAGGGTGAGGTCTGCACAACCCCTTCATAACTGCTCTGCTGAGATTTCATTTCCTCGTTCCTCCGAGAGCTTGGAGACAAGCGTGTGCCTGTTCTCTGGGTCTATAAACCGGGGTTTGCTCCTTATTCCACAAGGGATCCTTGCAGGTGAAGGTTAGCAGCTAGGAAGCCACAGTACAAAGCTGTCAGTCTCAGCGGCGTCACCTCAGAAGGAGCCCGTGATCATACAGGCATCACGAGGGTGCACGGTCACCGTTAATGGTTTAAGTAGAGATTTACCATTCGTACAAGTTAAACAGCTGAGTATTTTCCTAGAACCATTTAAAGAGTAAGATGTTTCACCACTCGATAGTCTGAGAACCAAACGGGTAGTCTGGTGCCTGCAGTACCTTTGGACAACTACTGAAAGATCAAACAAACTGAAAGAAATACTGCGTGTGAGTCAAGACAAGAAGAACAAGCGACTGGAAAGCCACCAGACCACAACTTCCCAGTGGAGTTGCTGTCCTTGTTCCTGCAAAGTCCAGTAAAAAGAAAAGCTCTAAGAAAGTCAGTCAAAGAGAAAACGACAAACTGGAAATTGCTTCTTAAATGAGACAACGGTTATCGGACGTCTAGTAGGGGAAAAAATTAATTTTATGTAAAAATACCACTAGGTTGATGGATATAAATATCGCTTGCAAGTATATTTAAAGGAAAAACAGGCGTTGACCTCAGGTATCTTACCAGGTTACATCAGTAGTATATAGAATATGCATCATTAATGCTATTTGACAATATACACTATAGCGCCAGTTCCATATTACAAACTGCAGGACTCTGCAATGAGTGTGCGAATAGGACTAAAATTGTGTTTAAGGGAAAATTCTCAGTTTTTCCACATATTTGTCATTCAGTACAAAATAGAACAGGTCATTTCAATTTCCTGAAAAGTACCACTCAAGTGCAAAAGTGAACTAGTTACACGTGGCAGGATAGATGGTTGGAACTTGACATAATCAGGTTGGTTTTTTCACCTCACTGACACTTCTGCAAATTTATTCCCATTTCCTTCTTTGTACAAATCAGTAAAGGAAGAAATAATAGCGAAACTGTATGTGTCCACAAATAGCAGCTGCGCCACAGAGGGTCCAACGTTAGTGTCTGAAGTCTCTCCCTCCTATTAAACTTAAATATGACGCTGTCCTGAGATACCAAACAAGTAAATAATCCACAACAGTGTGAGACTTTTTAAATCTGGACGGTCATCGAGCTCCGGGTTCAAATGACAGGTGAGGCCCGGCTGATTCACACCTGAGCGGGAGAATTAACCTGAATAAAGTACTTAACTTGAACTGTTTAAGCAAAATAAGAAACTGCATAAATTGGACAAAACCTAAGCTGCTTAATATTGAGATATATGTATATGTGTAGAGAGTAAAAGAAAAGTATTGCAATGTATGAAATCAGGTTTTTCGGTGGCTTTGGTCAAAGCAATGAAGCGAGACTATTTTAATATGACAGTTTAGATATTAATTATTGTCATCATTATCGTTATTGTGTTTATTACTGTGTTCATTCTGACAACAGTAAATGCAGAGAATAAAGGAATAATATAAAGTCACGATTTCCAATTGTAACTGGCACTTATGGAGTAATAAAAAAATGAAAATAAGATGTCTGAAGAATTTTTTTATATATAAGAAAGCGTGAACACTTTCTAAAAAACCCATTTCACTGGAATGGAATAATACTCACATAATAATCATAATATTATGAAATGATAAAATAATACTTACTACCTACACAGTGAAGACTCACCGGTGGCCCCGCAGCGGCTTCAGCCTTTCCGACTGAGGTGGAGAAACTCGTCTGCAACTCGCTTTACCGTAAATATCGCATCACACATTCAGGCGGCGTTCGAATAAATCATGACCTTAAAAAACACTGAACACACACGCGAGTCTGTGTGTGGGAAGGGAAGGTCGGGGCAGATGCTGGACCCCCAGCGGTTTACACTCTGGTCAGGAACGCCTCTCCTCGGCCCCTACGAACCTGAATAGCACAACAACAACAAAAAAAACCCCGCCGTATTTCGAGGGCAGAGCGCGCGCAGCTGCACGCAGCCTCGAGCTCAAATGGGTTATGAGCCGCGCGGCTCGACAGGACCGTGACGTCACGGACACGCGGCCTCTGCGGGTAAACGCTACGGTGGTACAAAACTTGCGCTCGTTCTTATTAACCGGTCCGCGGCCGGATGTCCGAGCCCGCAGGGGGTCTCTGGGAGGACTATGGTAAACAGCGAACGTCGCCTCGATGACTACAACGTGGATTTTCTAGTGTTGCGTTTTTTTGCATAATTTTAATAAATCTCCCTTCGGCATTATCAGTATTTTGTGCTGCCTATTGACTTCACAAAACGCGGCTCTGTAGTTTTTCTTGATTTAAAAATGCAATATTCCACACAACCGTTACCTCCAGCCAATGGAGTTACTAGACAATAGTGCCGCCGCCCCCCCCCCTCCCGGGTTGTAAGTTTGTATGTGGGTTCGAATCCAGACCGATTTGTGCTGAGTTGGCATGTTCTCCTTGTGTGGGATTCCGCCCACAGTCCAAAGATGCCTGCTTCAGAGGAACAAGCTTTGCCGGAGGAAAAGTCAGGGACTGTGAGAAGGAATGTTTCCGTACTTTACGCCCACAGCAGCCAGCAGACCCCCCACGCAGGACAGTTACTTATAATGGATGGATGGACAACTTTTCTTACGGAAAATAAATATGAAACAGTGCAGTGTGTCCAGAACTGTGATCAAAAACTTTAGCAGCACATGCTTGAGAGAAAACAGTTAAACACTTGCATTTTACTCATATTTCCAGCCAGTTAGAAAAACCTCAAAGGGAACGAGACCTACAGAAATTCACCATTTCCAAATTATTTTCCACATTTGGTTTGTTTTGATATGGTTCTCTTAAGGAACTTAAAAAAAGGTCAAAGAGCAGACCTCCAAATGTGGACAAGAACACGGGTGAGGGATGAGTTCAGATACTCTGTATTATTTAGAGAAATAATTTTTAAAAAAAAACAAGTGGGTTTCACACTGATTTCTCCAGTCCATTAAAAGTCATTAAAACCCCTGATAACCCTGTGTTCTACTCAACTCGACATTTTTCTTTTAGCAACTGCAGTCAATTTCATACTTCAGTCGCTGTCTGAAACTGGAAATCAAAACACCCGACACAATTAAATACAAAAACATATAATTTGACTGGGCAATAAAGCAAACCAAAACATAAACCGAGACATAGTGGGACTTAGATTTAAAATGGACGTTTTCCAATTTGTCCCTCTACTTGAGTAAACATTTACATGTTTTTATGAAAGCCAACATGAGACAAAATAACTGTTTGACGCTGGACTCTCTTGCTTAATAGCATATCTTGTTGTGAATATTCATTTAACCAAATCTGATCAGAAAATAAAGTTCAACATTGTCTTCAGAAATTAGTGTGCTAAATACCCTCATTTCATCACTTTCCCTAACGAAGACCACCCTATTTGCCCAATGTCTGGATGCTAAAATATAATACTGAAAGTTACTCTAGTCTTCTTCCTGGTTGATGGGAAACCCAGAGAATAACATTTGTGTAGAATCACTGGGAAGTTTCCGGTTGATGGAATGTCAGACGATTCATTCCTTTACCCACGTATTGTATAAACTTCACAGTTTTTCCATATTTTCCCAAACTCTTGACGCCATCTGTACAGTTATCTTTTCTTCTTGCTCTCCTTCTTTGGCTTCTGACGGACCTGAGGAACAGATCCTTTGGGTTTCCTTACGTGCTCTGTGCCATGCGAGTCACCAGGTTCTGCTTCCTCCTGTATGAAAACCACTGTTATTACACAACACACTCCCTGACGACTAGGTACACATAACAATTCGAGGACCAGACCCTTGTTTGCCCCCAGAAAAGCATTCATTCTGCTCCACGTTGAACTGACACCTTCACATTTATTCTAACGGACAAACTTCATCATAAAGATGGTCTGCTGGCTTGAGAGGTGGGAAACAGTATAGGTTACTGGGGTAAAGCAAAGGTACAGTCATGTTTGCAGAACCATCCTGGTTGTTTTTTTTTTTGACACATTAACATTGTTCTGTTGGAAGTATCTGGCAATGAAGAGATGGCAGCACCTGGTCAGTAAGACCGGGACTATGCGGCAGTGAAACGATGCACCGATGAAACTGAAAAACCTATTATTTGCCAACAAATGATTCCCCACCCCATTACACCACCACCAGTTAAGGCAGTCCTGCAAATCCTGGCATTTCATAAAGTACTTGATAAGCCATTTTCTGCATAGTATTTATTTATCGATTGATTTACTGATAACCGATTCTTACTGCAGCGACATCCCATTGTTCTATGACTGCATTGCAAACGTTTTGAACAGATTTATGTGTATACCTGGTCATGGGACTTGGAAGATGGCAACATTACCGCAAGGATGCACACAAGCTGGAATATGGCACCCAGAAAAAGACCGTAACGCAACAGGTTCTCCAGGAAGGTGGGTTCCGGAACCTCAGGGGGTGAAAGGTCCAGGTCTGCCGACATGGTGGCCGTACGTCTGTGTTCCGGCCCTTCCTTTTGGATGCCAAACTACCTGCAGTCAAAGTTTTTTCCTTCCAATATCCTGTCAGAAGATGACTTCCAGTTCACCTGAATTTTCTTATTACTCATACAAATCACTATTAGATGAGACATGCAGCTAATTTGCATCGTGCAGGAAGATCAAAAATATATTTCTGTTAAAATGATAAGTGAAACAGCAGCAGAAATACAGATACACATTATACACGTATCTGTACGTGAATGCAGCAGCATCACTGTCCTGGGCCCTGAAACGTTCCAGTTCGCGGTTAAGTAGCCCGACAACGAAAGACTAAAGTGCAACAAAATCCATATTTTGACCACATCCGAGCTACAAAGTTGTTCTATTCTTATGTGACGACACAAATTCAGTTTAAAATCAGATAGTAACGCTGTTTCTCACAACTTA
This sequence comes from Arapaima gigas, assembly GCA_900497675.1. Taxonomy (NCBI): domain Eukaryota; kingdom Metazoa; phylum Chordata; class Actinopteri; order Osteoglossiformes; family Osteoglossidae; genus Arapaima; species Arapaima gigas. The sequence continues at coordinate 583,255 of UFQX01000119.1, forward strand.
CCTGTACGCGAGCCGACAGCCTCAGACAGGATATTACATCACACACCTACTTCCGCTTCTCTTTGTTATTATAGCCGCTGTGCTGAACCGACTTGGGATCAGGTGAATTAGGCCTTAACAACTCAGACAGCCGCAGAATCTGATCCAGGATCAGGTGGTACAGGACCAACGTGAGCGAACGGTGCACGACAGAAAAGACTGTAAATAACACACGGGATGATGGCAATTCGCGGACAGTGTCGCTGTGCGACTTCTGGTTATAATTTATGTGCTTTTAAGATGTGACAGAAATATAGTTACATATGATTATTGATAATCGAGCGATACTTGTAACTAATTAAAATCCATTGTTCGGCAGCTTAACTTCTAAGCGTGCGGTCATTCCGCTGGAATGAACTTATCGTGCCACCAGGGGGCGACACATATTAATGCTGATGTCATGCGGCGTGGCTGTGCGTCACATCGCTGCTGAAACGTAAATAATCTCTGCTGAAAGAGCCTGAACTTTTCTACGCCTCCACAGTATTAGAGCAGAATCCCAAACTGATTGTATGACCTTCTGGATGCAAATGCAGGAGGAAATATCCACTATATGGGCTTTATAATCCCTTGGTGCCTATATGAGATAAAAACTAGTGTTTCCAGTAGTTATATTTATTTATAAATGATACTAACAAAAAATGTTACTAGTAACATAAACCAAACAGACACCAACCTCAAATCTGACTATCATACGTGCCACCAGACTCATGACTATTTTGAGACTATTAAAATTTCTGTTTTAAACTAGAAAAGCCATTCAGAATTGAATGTCACAGCATGACCAACAAAACATGATGTTCAGCTTATGCAATGTTAACTTAACCACATTTTATTTTCTGTTACAAGGGTTGTATTAATTTAAGCTCAGATGATATTAGCTATGTAAGCTACGTAGAAGAGGCCGGGGTCATACATGTAAAAGAAATTAACAAACATCTCCAGGCTCATAATAAAAAAGTTTTCAATAAACAGTGTGCAAAATGGTAAAGATGCCAACGGAAGCAAAGAAATAAAGTCCCCTTTCCATCACTTGGTGCTGAGGACGGGCAACAGGGGAGGGTCTGCATTGGTGGAGGGTGGAGAGCAGCCCCCCCAGGTATATATGAACAATTAAATGAAATTTGCTGGCCAGTTGTTTCAGCAAATTAAAGTTATACATTTGCCTGTTCCTGTTATTTATTAAACTAAGAATATTCCCTAGAAGGCTGATTTTACAGCACGTCAAATAAAAGCATTATGAATGAGACCTCAGTGACATTGCTGCAGAAGTTACCCGGCCTTTTCCTGCTCCGAATTTCATGAGCGACTAAAACAAAGGGAACGTGGCTCAGTGTATTTGTACCGGAGATCAGGAGATGAAGTTCAACCATCCATCTGTGCCTCTCTGTATCTGGAGGTGTAACATGGAACAGCTTCCTCAACATGGTTTTTGGTCTGAAAAGCTTCCCCAGTGATAAACACAGGGGTCCAAACAAGGTATCTCCTAGCAACCAGCTGCCCCTGCTGCATTGGGGTCTTATCTGTTTTCCTCTTTGGACAAAGACCTGCATTAGACTTTAGATGAGAGATTAGTGTTTTCAGCAAGAGGTACATTTTAACATTGTAAATGCATTTGAATGCATGCAAACCGATCCCAGTGTAACCAAATACTGTACAAAATAAAATGCAAAGTAACTTGCATAACTGTAATGTTGTTTAAAAAAAAAAACATCCTTCAACGGGAGTCTCACTCAAGATAGAAAAGAAACAGGAATTTTGTTAAAAGAGGAAACACCTACAGAAGCAGAGAACAGTACACCTGCAAATGCATTATTTCAGTTTATTTTTGTCATAAAAATGTGCACAAGTTTTTCTAGTCTTAAAACGGTCAAAAACATTGAACACAATGTAATGAACTCAATTCCCATTAAAACAGTATTTTTTTTTTTTTTTTTACTTACTTATTTTTTTGCAAAAGTTACTACTGCAATATATTCATAATGACATTTTAAATTAATAAGACTGCTGCAGCCATTACTAGACAATGGATTTGAAAAGTATCTACGAGTTAAATACACATTCAAAACAATATTATTTTTCTCTAGATTACTCTGAACTTTGTTTATTTTGAAAAAAGTAGCGATAAGTCAACATTAACTCAATTCTTAAGGTGCATATTATACAGCAAGGCACAGGTGCATGACAAAAACTATTAGGCAATGTTTTCAAAAGAAAAACTCAAAACTGTAAATACATTTGTCATAAAAGAAGGATGATCACAGAACAGCCAACATCATCACTTGTATTTCATGAGCACATTGCATTTCGTTTTACACTTAACCTGTACTGTTCCTACAACTAAATGACTATTTCATCAATGTTCTCTAAAGACTACATTCAGCTATTCACTATTTTTACTACGTTTACATTCTCAGAGCAAGGCGACACGCCACAGAGTTGAGAGGTATCACTTTTCATAGAAAGAAACTCAAGAAGTTCAATATACAGCCTAACGGTGAGCTTTCTCTATCACGACTTCCATTCGTATATTATCTTCCCCCACCGTATTGGTACAAAACTGAACAGTCGACACTAATCCTTTACTATATCAGGCCTTAACTTTCATCGTATTCACATCCTTTTCAGAGAACCTAATGCTTTCCTCAACTTTTATCCCATTACACAAACACCTTAGTTTTGTCTTATCTGAATGATGGATATCCAAACAAAGAATTAAAAAGTGATAATTTATCTAAACAGGTTCACCATAATATGAAATGTGTTTTGTAAAGGCTTTATTTTGTTGTCATTCTTGATTATAATGAAACTGGTGGCCACATGAAATTATCTGTATTGGAAAAAAAAAAAAAACATTCTCAACTTCCACTGTAAATTACTCACTTGGTATTAATATGAAGTGGAAAACCAAATAAACTAAGAAAGCCTTTGTCTGGTTAATACAGTACTCAACATTCAACACACAAAGCACACAGTAAGATGGATTAAGAGAATAGGAAATACATGATGTGCAAAAAAAGAGAGAGAAAAATGACCAGAAAAGAGTCAACAGACATTATAAGCTGGGTCATTATTCACCTTTTTCACACAAGACAATTTTTTTGACACACAGCTATGAAATGAGTGAAAAAAATGTTCTCAGGTTGTAGAGATTCCAGCAAAATAAAAAACCTGAACGAACGATTCAAAGTTATACCAACTCGCACATGAAATTTTTCAAGAATGCTATGGTTTTCAACTTCTGATAATTGTTTTTCCATTTGTCTTCATTTTGGTTTCAGAGCAGCAAGACAGAGGCCAATAAAAATGCTCTTAACATCTATGAGATAAAGAACTACAAGGGATGAAATAAAGACACAGGGCTGGTTTCTCAGACAGGATAGTTTTCTCAGGGCCAAAAATGTGCATACAGTCCATCCTCGATTTAGCGGACTTCAATGTTCCAAATTTTGGATTTAACAGACCATCGCAAAAATATTAACAAAAAAAACAGAAAAACGATAAATACAGGATGCACCTGTTTTTCAGGCATGAGAAAATATTAATATGACTAGTTATCTTTTTTGGAGAAGATAACTTCATTAATAAAATATTTAAAATGTTTTAAACGTGATACATAATGTTTTGAACAATTTTGACACCACCCAGCTGTCTCCATTGTTAGCATCACAATGGCGGCGCAATGGAGTCCCCTGTAGCGGCGTTTCAAGCCGAATCAGCACTTTTTTCACTGCTGCCTGCATATAATTCACAGTACTGTATGTATGTGTCACTTACAGCACTGACTTTATTTCCATCTATTCCCCACATTACATGTTCATCGCACGTCATACTAGGTTATAAAAGTATTACTGTAGCACACAGTGCAGAACTGCACAGCACTGCAATAAAAATAATATGCGGAAATTACTCCAGATTTTCCAAAGTTTTGCCATATCTGGACACCTGCCCCCATATAGCCTGGAAAATCGCGGATGGACTGTACTGTGACTGGCCAGATGCACTTCAAGCGATGCAGATCAGACGAAGGGACACAGCGTGAGCGGGACTGGCTGCTACCAGTGAGCTTTACTTATGCAAAGCAGCCAGTATGAAGTATCAGATAATGGCAGATATTTACAGCTCTGCAGGTAGGTAGCGACACGCAAGACATCTGGTACATTCAGTAAAAGGTGAACTCATGGAGGTAAATGTCCCGAGCCCACCCATCTGCAGCCAGCCTTGGAGGGAGGCATGCGAGTGGCCTTGTAAAGAAAGAGTCCCCAGACTCCTTGGAGAAGTTTCCAGAGCCACGATCCTCAACGATTCCTCGCTCTACGTCTGACCTCGCCTGGGGGCGGTCAGGTCCTTCCGTATTATGTCGTTAACTGGGGGACAGAAAGAGGCAGCAAGTGTCACGGGCATTTGTAGTAATTACTGTGTAACCCTCACTTTGATCCTCCACTGAAAGCATCACGCTGCAGAAACCAAATAATTAAGTACGAAAGTACATGACAGCTTCGGGTAAAAAGCTTCCTCTGGAAAGCAAATAATGCATTATGGAGATATATTATGTGAGAAATTAATACATACCCAGCCCTCTGCTTCACATGCCATTTAGTATAACTTGTCCATCCTTCCGTTATCATTACCCAGTAGGGCTGCGGGGGTCTGGAGCCTATGCTGGAATCACGGGGGCCCGGGCTACGAAACTACACCCTGACGAGGATACCAGTTCATCACGGGGTGGTGATGCACACTGACAGCCAGTTTAGAGCGACAAGTTAACCTGAAGCACAAATGTTTGGACTGTGGGGGGGATACCCCACACAGACACAGGGAAAACATGCAAACGCCACATGCAGCGCTGGATCCAAACCCACACCCAACCAGCCCAGTCGCTGTATGTTGTATGTTTGGATAATGAAACAAACTGCTAGTTTTTCAATGGTTTGCAAGAAACTGATGAGTCACAGCACAAGCCAGCGAGAAGTCGGCGAGAAGTCAGCGAGAAGCCTCTGCTGCCCCTCCAGGGGTCCAGAGGGAGCAAGAGGGCCACGCTGGAGGCAGCGTGTGTCACCGCTGTCGCTGAGGTCCGCCTCGTATAGCTCGGCTTCCTGTTGTTCCACTCAGCAAAGCGATGGATGGGTATAAATGGAAACTTTAACCACCTCAGCGCTCTATAAATAGCAGCACGGCGTACATGACCCTCGCTCTCCTGTGCTGCCTGAATAGTGGGAGGGGAGGAATGCATTTCGAACACATCTTAGTTCCCCTACAAATGCTTATTTAATCACACATCCACTCACTTAGAACTATGGGTTTATTTTGCCAAGACAATTCAAGCAAACACTCAGTCAGTCAGACTGGGGCACCTGGCACTGACAGAATATATATTTTTAAGGCTGTAGGTAAGAGTTCAACTCAAATGAGATTTTAACCCTTAAGGAAGAAAGTTTATTTGTTAAATGTGTTATAAATTAATTTCGTTTAGCTGATGCTTTTCTCCTGAGCAACTTACAACGCTTTGAGAATTATGACACAGTAGTTGCAATGATTTACCAATTTATATAGCTGGGTATTTGTTACTGTATCGAATCAGGGTACATACCGGTACTACAGAAAGAGTGGGAAATTAAACCCGAGTCCTTTGAGCAGCCTGTTTGTTTTAGATAGTGTGAAATTAACTAATGCATATATTTCTTTTTGTTGCATAAACCTGCAAAACCAGCAAGGGTTGCAGAACAAATTCACCTCTGTTGATAAAATGGATATTTGCTCATCTCTTACAACTTAATTCTGCAACCTGCACCGACACGTCTGCCTGCTGATGTTAATTTCAGAAATCTCGGACCTTAAAGGAAAAATATCCACAATATACATCGGTTTAAACTATGTTTACTTGGTTCAACACATTTTTCATTTTTGTATTTAATCATAAGCACTGTGGTTTTGTTTTCCTTTAAATTTAAAAAAAAAAAAAAAAAAACCTTCTTTGTAGTCTTCTCGCTTGCAGGTCTCGGTACTCGACTGTCTTGCCAAGGTCCTATTTAAAGCTCTGACCTACATAGTGCAAGAGGGAAGACTGCAAGCATCGAGTGCGGAGAAAAGTGAAAGAAACGCCGGGTCTCGCGGAGCGGCGCACATAGGCCGTGCCAACGCCCACCCTCTTCCCCCGCACCTTCGGCTTCCCAAAACCGAAGGCATGCGTGGCAGCTTCGCTGAAATGATGCGTGTTGTCATCACACGTGTGTAACTGTGGAGAAGGACCCCGATGTCTTACACAGGACAGACAGACAGAAAACGAGGACTGTGACTGATAAACGGATCTATTCCCCACATGTGAGAGGCAGCTGAATACATGATGTAAGCCACAAAGCCCACGATGCACCTTGCACCTATTCCTAACCCCACTGCAAACTCTAAACTTAACCCTAATCGGAACGCAAACTCTAGCCCTAACACTAAATTCAACGCTAACTCTAACTCATTGTGTACAGCATAAGAAATCATGGGCACAAAAATACATACATAGTGTCACATTTCCTAAAACATGCCATCAAAGCTCCAGACGTCTCCAGTATGGACTCTGATCAAAACTGGACCCAGGAAGAAAAGAAAAAAAAGGACAAAGAATGGATCCACAGACTCAACACAAAACTTCCATTTGGCCTTAGTCAACACTTACCTAATCCTAACTGTAACACTAAGCTAACCCTAAGTCTAGTACTAAGATAATCCTAACTCTAATGCTAACACTAACCTAACCCAAATCCTAACTATTGTACCAACTTTTGGTCCTGCACCTGCCATTAGGCCAAGCTGATGTTTTTTTTCCCACTGGAATTATAATTTAAAATGTTTTGCATGACAATAGGCTGGGTTTTCAACAAGCGTTTCAGCGCTCATCTTACTGAGAGCCATGTGCACGTTTCATTCCGGAGGAAAGTGCGAGTTAGGCGGTAGTCGGGTTTATCACTGGTAAATTTCCTGCAGGCTGCATACACACAAGAAATAATCTGCAACTCAGCCGAACTGAACACAGATGTACCCCAAGTTTCCTGTGTTCGCGCTTCTGAGAAGCTCTCAGAGCCTCTTCAACAGTTTCTACCTATACTGTCGCTTTTCTTTTGGAATCCAGTGGATGGAACGCGCCATTCAAGCTGACACGTCTTCGGGGTTTAAACGTTTCAAGCCTTTAGTCATAATTCACGTTGAGAAACTTTTCACATTTTTTGCCCTTGTGGTGAAATCTCACACTTTCCTGCCACAACAGTTTAGTAGCAAACTGATCACATTCTTTAGTTTCTAGTTCAGAGAAAAATAAAAGTTTTCTGCCAGAGCCTGCACCCAGTCTGGCTGAAACAGATACAGAATTGGCAAGAAAGGTACAAGTATTACTCACAAACCAACTGAAATTATACGGAAACCCGTCGTACCGTCTGCTATGAGAAAAACCCTCTTTCCCCATTAAGTTTGGCCTGCGAGGGTAACTGGACCTTGATAAAAGTTCATTAAACTCGGTATGATTATATCAACAGAAACAGGTGAGATGCCCTAATATTCTTTCATCACGAAGATTGTGTAATAACTCAACACAAAACAGATCAAGGGCAGGACGACCGACTCTCAGTCTGCATTTAGGTTTTTACAAATGGAGATTTTTCGCTTTTTAAAACAGTGATTTATTTGGGCATATAAATAAATACTACACTACCTGTTTACTATTTAACACGCATTTACATTATCCATGTGTTTTTCAGATGGGCTGGTAATGCTAATGGCTCAAAGCTCAATACAAAGCTGTAGTATCAGCTGGTGAAAGTAAACTAACCTCCAGTGATGTTGTTTTCTTATTAACTCAAAATAATTACCGATGATATTCTTTGGTATTAAACCCGGTCGGTGTTTGGTAATGAATACAAGTGAATTAGCAAAAGGATCCTTGTCGTAACGCCTCCAAACCGGCTGGACCCTAGTGAAGCAACAGTTATGCGGTTCTGTCATAAGACTAGATAACTATTAGTGATACCCTCTAGTAACAAGCCCCAGGTAGCTACCAGTGATGTTTGTTTATAGTAAACCTGTGCTCACTTTTGGATATGTACCCACCCCGTCCGCTGACGTACACTGGTAATTCAGCCAGGGTAACTACCAAACACAGTATTTGGTAATGAAACCAAGGTGACCGCTGACAACAAGCGCAGATAATGAAACCAAACAAACAGATCAAGACGGCGTTTGGGAAAAAATCTCAACCAGCTTTGTACGCTTTGCTCTTTACAGTAATAGAACTTTGACTCCCAAACAACTCCTGTTGCTCTTTCTTTCTGCCTCTGTCTGACCTTCTCTCCCGGCAAAACACTGCTGTAGGTCATGGTCACTATTCATTACAGGCCCCACGACGACACTTCATTACCCAGGATGCACTGCGTTACACTACAAGTCGTCCCACCTGCTGCTTTCCCATGTTTAAAATTTGTGCTCCCTTTATTAAACTTCGGCAATATGTCGTAATACCTTTTATTCAAAGTGTGATACTTAATATAGTAAAGCCCCAGCACAAGGTGATAACTGGAGCCCAAAATGTGCAAAATGCTGCTGCTTTATTGCAAGATTAATGACAAATGATATTTTTCAGTCAGTCTTCCAGGTAATGTGGGGGAAAAAAAGGGGGAAAAGTTTTCATTAGCTTTTTTGATTTATTATCCATGTAGAAAACAGACGATTGCTAGAAATTAAACACACACGTGACAAACATCATATGTACTGATTTCTCATGCAACTCCCACACACAGCAACACTCTTTCCCTGCCTCCACTACGATGTTAATAACATTAGACACTTTTACACGAACGTACGTTGTCTTCAGTAAATCCCATACATTTCTCCCGGTCAGAGGAAGATGTTGGTGATTTGAAAGGGAGCAGGAGGACAGGAGACAGTCGTCAGTCACGTGATATTCGAATCGGACCTATATCACAGGGCAGGTTATCGTGGGGAACAACTGTAGTTTGCTGACCCCGAGTAATACGCACACCAACATGGCTGTTAACATGGCTGCTAAGCCAGAGGAGGTACCGGCACTTATTTTTTCCCCACTTCAACCACTGCTCATAACTACCATAATGTACCATGGGAAAGAGCCCAACATGGTTTCCAGGTAAATAATAACCAACCCAAAAATTAGGACCACTGTCACTCACTGTGGTATGTAGGGGCAACAGGAGCTCAGGAGCTGCAGCTTGAGGTTTTCTAGTTCTTCTGCAATAACAGTAGTTACTGCAATATCCTTGACCAAATGATTTAATTTCAGGTAAGTGTGACAGGTGAGAAATACATAATGGGAAGACTTGACACCATCAACGGTGTGAAAGTGACACATGCGTTTGGCTGTTGGTTAAGTGCAAATCGGTTTTCTAAGACCCGCTTGGTTCCACTGCAGCCAGAATGACACAACCTGACATGGATGTTGGTTTTTCAAGCCACACATCGTACATCGCCAAACATGTGACAACTGCGCTTTATTAAAGACACACAACCACAGCACTCTAGGCACCTTAAATCTTGACACCAGAAAATTGTTTTAAAAATAATTATACATTTGAAGCAGCTACAGTGCTAAGTATCTTTTTCTTTTCTATCTCACATTACCTTTCATGCTTTTCATTTATAACAAAACTATGATTATCAGAGCAATACAAAGTATTTCAGCCATAATATAGCAACACACGTAATGTACAGTGGTGGTGCCATTTGAAGGTATTACAAATAATGGAAATAAAATGTTTTTCAAAAGGCTTAAACATTACCTTGGTGTTACTGCAGTCGACTTCATTCGTTTTACTTTAGTCTTAACCAGAATAGAGTGAATTAATTGTCTCAGATGGATCATGTATTTTAAAATTCCCCCTTTTCTGCCTAAATAAACATACAAACACATACTAAACAAAAAAAAAATCATTCAAGCTACACAGATGAGTTAAAGGCAAGGATAAATTCTTGCTCACCGTCATCCAGGTAGACCTGGTCGAGGTTTTCTTGCTTGACGGTCACTTTCTCTAGAGTTGCTGGTGCCGATTCCTCAGGAGCAAAGCCCCTCTGGGTGTTTGGTGGGCCTTGGGGGGTCCTGCCCTTAGGTTGCAGTTGGACCACAGTAGGATAAGCCATGACGCGGGGCCCAGCAGTCGCCTGACCGTACCCGTCAACGCATGTGGCGTGCTGGAGCTCTGTGGATGGGGCAGACGTGGTGAGCAGGTGGCCGGTGGCCGACAGCTGGAAAGCAGATGGAGCGATGCAGGATGGGAGGCTCGGGGATGCACTGTGGATAAGGACGGGCCTCTGATAGAGCACGGGGCTGCTGCTGAAGCTCCTGCCCCCTTGGGGGTAGACAGGGCCAGGGTTTAGCTCTTGGAGGCCATAGGAATTGTGGTAGTAAGTTTGGTGAGAAAGGTAGTCATCCAGGGGTTCCGTTTTTATGCACGGGACTGTGGAGAAAAATAGCGATTCGAGATAAATTTTCCTGCTCCACCAGAAGTTTTTATGTGTGAAATGTGATGTGACAAAGCTGGAGGTATTACCTGCTTGTGGGGTATAAGTGAAGTGCTGCGGTTGACTGCGCTTTTTCATCCCGTTGATCACGCAGAAGTTCACCTTGACTGGGTGGCCTACGGATGGGTCTCGGTACGACGGGATCTCAACAAAGAGCATGGTCTACGAAGAGCGTGTGTTATTAGCATTAGTACTGAAAAAATTGTTTCAGACAACACCCTGCAAAGCTGGATCAAACCAGGTGAAACCTGTTGTATTTGAAAACAGATCCCTTATGTTGCTGTATGTTCCAACCCCTAAACACCACCACTTTCTGTCAATATGTTCTAAATCTGAGGCCAACAAGCTCAGCCATACAGCCAGGTGTGGTCCTTCCTGCAGACTCCAAACTGAACATACAGTACATGTACCCGCATTTACAGCAACTCACCTCTCAGCACAGTGTCCTACAAATACATCAGGATTATATTCCAATTACCGAAGGACAATGAACGGACTATGAGGCGGTCAGCTGTTTCATCTCACACACTCGCACACATTGCGGCCATACAGGGGAATATTTCACAAAGCAGTTTTGACTGTGTTGGATAAATTACTGGAAACGTAATGAGAAACGGGGAATAATACGATAAATAATTTGTTTACTAATGGAAAATCCTAATTTTTTTGTTTTTTATTTTTGCAAAAGTTACAATAAAGTTAATGCACAGTAAATGCTGCTGCTTGGTGAAATATCCTCCAGGAGCCAAACACCACACCCTGAACAAGACAAGCAAAACTAAAAGCAATGGCATCCGTGTCGAATCTTAATTGTTCTCAGAAAATCACACTGATATCTGAAATATGTTCCAGGTGTGACCTTCTTTAGATGGCGATGCAGTGTTGTTATATGCTAAGTAAGATCCATCAGGCTCACACTTCCCACAAGGTTAAACTGTAGTAAAATGCAGTGGTGACACTAGTGGCCTGGTTTTTCTACACACTTTCTCCCCAGGGTTAATGCTTAGTAAAATACGCTGGTCACATTCTAGCTTTTATATACACTTCCTGATAACGGATAATGTCTAGCTTTTATATACACTTCCTGATAACGGATAATGTACAGTGAAATATGATGGTCTTACTTAAGCCCTGAGTTTTATACACACGCCCCACAGGGATAAAGCACAGTAGGATGCTGCGGTCATACTCACAGCTTGGCTTTTTGCTTTGTCCACCATTGCCTCTGCCTTCCAGATGTGATGTCCTTCTGCATTGACAGAGACAAACAGAGCGGTCAGGTGCCTGGTGGGTGCTCGCAGTTTCGTATAGTGTTAACACGTGCTACACAAGGCCCGGCTCTGGCATACATTTCTATTATCTGCCTTTGCTAAAGAGAGCTTTTAATCTATCATTTCCATGACTAACAACTTTCAAGGTTCGCGTTATTTGGATTCTGGCTTATACGGATGTACAGAAGAGAATAAAATATAGTTCCTTCTGGATCGTGGTGAAAAGTACGCTGAACAGACAGCATGAAGACAATGGATAAGACAGACAAAATTAGGGAATTGGTAGGATAGGTAATAAATAGATAAGAAATGGAAGCTAAGAAAGTAGATAACTGAGTGGTATTTACAGCAAGACTATGGATGGCAGTCAGAGAAACGGGACACAAGACAGGACTGCCGGTGATGGAACTAGAGGATATTAACTACTCTAAGGAAAAAGACCTTAAAATACACTTCAGCATTGTTACTGGCTGAGTAAGCAACGATATTTAAAGTCAGATTTAATAAGAGAGACACAAATTTTTCCCTGCGCTGCAGTTCTTAGTTTTATGCAAACTTTTTAATCTTGGGTGATTATACAGCTTCAGTAAATAAAGACACAATTTTGTAACTAAAATGTTCCAACAACAACAGCAACAGCAGCAACAACAAAAACAACAACAACAACAATAATAATAATCATTTTCTTTAGCCTTTTTTATTCTGTGTTGTGTTTGTGTGCTTCATACAATCTCACGCACTGAATTATTTAGCAAATGCATGCAAATGTAAACAAATGTGATGGTGATTCTCTTTCCTGCGTCTCCTGGGTCTGTTGATTTGAAGGCACAGAGTTGATAAAGAGAAGATGTTTCGTGACACATTTCAATTGTATGGGCTGTGGTGCCTCCCCCGCTCTTCGAAAGGGAAAGGAAACATAATGCGCATGAAAATGGCAAGACTCTCGCTACCTTCTGCACCTTCTCCAGCTCCAGGACAGTCAGACACACTCATTTATAACACAGTTTCCCTTGGGGTTAATAAATTTCATTCATTTCTCGCAAACACCGCTCCATTCACATTAAGCCAGATTCAAACCCACAGTCCAGGTTCTGTGAGGCACCGGTTCCGTTCTCCGTGCCACCCAGTAACAGTAATTGAACATAACCTATTGTTCATTAACCCAGCAAGGTAAAACATTACTAAATAAACATGACTTAAAATAGCCTGGAAAACTGCAAGAGTAAATACTGATTTTTGGATAAGGGTGAATCAAAAAATTCAGACTTAAGGACTCGCACTCAAAACTAGACCTGCAATATTACTGTGATTCTATAACCCACTTGTTATAGAGTTTGGATTAGTTTTTCTTTTGCTCTTGTTGTTGAACTACTGATCATGAAAGGGGGGGAAAGAGCGAAAGTATTATTGGTTCAGTCTGTGTAACATCTTGTTCTTCCACAGCAGGGTTTTCATTTTTTGACACGGATCTCATTTCAAGATAACAAATAAAGATTATTCTTGAAACCACATGTCAGAGGAGTCAGAATGTATCTGTATCTCAATCTGCCCTCATCTTGGAAGGAACAGTACAACAAATTTGCATTTTAAAGAAAACGTCTTTTGAAATTACCCGCCGATTGCCAAAGGCTGTGAGGAAAACCCCATGTTGACCCAAAGACGAATTCTACAAAGATAAAATGACTAAGGAGTCAAGGGGGAATTCCACACCTTCTCGGCGGAGATAAAATTAGTTTTATGAGCAACGCATCACATTTTGCCAACAACTCACTGTGTTTATCCGCGACTATATGGTGGAAAAAAAGAAAATGAAGCCGTCTGGCACCATTTTTGTTAATGAGAAACCCAGACTTTATAACCAGGGCAGCGGGATGCATAGTGGTTTAGATTTTAAATGAGGAGCCCGTAGGTTTGACCCCTTGCAGAAGGGTCCTGCTCTGGACTGCTCCAGTCCATGGCTGAAAAATGGGTTAAATATGGCCAAAACCTCGAGACAAATAGTTAAAATTTAAACTGGTAAGCTATGTAACCCAAGAAAAGCATTTTGTCAGCATCTAAACGACAATGATAATTTTAATCGTGATCAAGATAACCTTCGTGTTAAAATTTTTTCTTGCTCATATACTTTTTTAGGCGCAGTACTAATCGTCTAATGATCCGTTTTTATCACACTTCACTTGCCTTTACATATGCAAACAAGGACACGGTCTTACTGTAAATAAATGCTTAATTTACCTAGGTAATGGGCAATTGGAATCACTGTTAGGTAGGCAATAGGTAATCACTGTTGTGAAAACTTAAGTTTTCTTCTTTAGGCATAGCTAGTTGAGACTTTGCCCAAAAATTATTTACAACCATCAAAATCTTAATTGTCCTATTGCAGGTCTCCTTCTGGGACATGATCTGGCAACCCTCTGGCTGAAAGCATGTGCCTCTAACCCCAGTGTGACCCGCTGTTTTATTTGAAGATGCTGAGGTCCATGAAATTTTTTTTCCCTGCCCCAGTGGGCAGAAGAGGTTGGGATCACTCACCACGTGTCTTCTCTGAGAAGACCACCTTAGACTCGGGAGTGAAGTTCTGCCCGGTGAGGATCATTCGCTGTCCCCCCAAGACCGAGCAACTCTCCATGTCTTGTTTTTCCACCATCGGAAGCTCATGAGCTGACCTCTGGGCTTTGTGTCCATGGAATAAGAATATATTTTTAAGTTCATGTTATGGTGCCATTCTGCCATTGTTGTGGACATCATCATCATCATCATCATCACAGCGCTCACAATCTCCATTAAGATTTTTGATCTTGATGTTACTGTTGGATCACNCTTGTGATCATCATCATCATCATCATCACAGCGCTCACAATCTCCATTAAGATTTTTGATCTTGATGTTACTGTTGGATCACCAGCCTGGTTGCATACGGACAGTAAATATCCTCATAACCGTTTTAGTGCCAGATCTGAGACAGCTGTATCCTTGAGTTTGACACTCTAAACCAGCACATGAGTGGTTGACTACACATTGTTACTGGGTTAAAACAGTAGCTTGAGATAGGAATTGTGTGAGATACACAGCGGCGGAGGTGTACAAGTGGGGAGAGACTTACAGCATTCAATGGGTTCCGAAGCTGTCTGAAGGGTGATGTACTGTCCTTCAGGCTGAGGGATGTGGACGCGGAACACGAGGCGGACGCAGGTGTTCTTCCGGCCCACATCCGTCTCTCCCTTCCTCATCTCGATGTCTGCATTTTTCAGTTTCAGGATGCCAGCACAGTCGATTCTGTAGAAGCCACAGGAATATGAGGTGATGCTTTACTCATAAGGTAGGTGCCATCTGGAATTACTTTTTTTTAACATTTGCTTAGTTGACACTTTTCACCAAATGACTTACAATGCTAAGCCGCTTATCCTGATTTACTTATTTATACAGTTAGGTAAATCTTCTAACAAAATTTAGGATAAGTATCTTCGCACGCCAGCTGGAGTTAGGATCCACATTCACGTCCAAAAGCAGCAGCTCCAATCTCTACCCCACCTGCTGGCCCCGGGTGCAATGTATGCTGCTCAGGCTAGAAACTGCATCTCTAACATGTACCTTTAAAATGCAAAAGACTGCTTATCAGTTTCTTAGGAAAGGATTTGACCCAAAATATACAACTTTCACTTCAAAATTGGTGTGGGGTGTTTTCTGTAATGCAGTCCAAGTGAGGTCGCCCTCCTTAGTTTTGACCCAGCAACCTTCTGGCAAGGACTTATCCACCAAGCTGCATGTTACCCCATAGTTTAATCTTGTAAAGGTGTCACAGGATACACAGCCATACATAGCGAAACTTCTGGCCAGCTCATATCACACCTGGGTAGGAGGAATTTTGAAACTCTGCTCAAAGACCTGTTCTCCGTATTGGTTCACAGTGTCATCAAGTTGTTCACATTCACGTCTCTGCACTTTTCACACATTACTCTGACACACAAAAACAGACCAAGTGCACCCAACGGATTTATTATCTTTTTTTAGAGAGGAAATCACAATTATGACTATAGTGTTGTGCATTAGATCAATGTGCGAGATAAGAACAAGGAGGAGTTTAGAGGGGAAGACTCACAGCTATCCTACCGAAAGGTATCCATCACGTGTCGGGGTAAACAGAGCAAGTCTTTATTCCAACATCTTTTGCTGCATTCGGCTTAATCACAATTTAGTCATGGAACTCTTGGCTAATTTGTTATAGGAAGCAGGTGACACTATGGTCCACTCCCCTAAAGGATTAGCCAGCTGCTTTGGTTTGGTTTTCTCACTCTGTGTGATATTGAACCCTGAAGACTTCTTTCATTCAAGGCTCTATGCTGAGTGCTGCAGTTTAGCGCTCTTTAAGCCACAGTTTGTCAGTTCACCGTATCTGCTTTTTACGTTTAACAGCCATCAGACTCGTCACTTTTGGTGGAAAAGAGGAAAAGACACAATACTCCCATTGATGGTTTCCCATTCATTTCAGATGGAAGGGGAGAGGGATGACGGGGTCTTACGTGGCAACCATGTTGTTCTTGGGCTCCAGTGGCATCTCCAGCACCTTGGTACCATCAATCATCTTCTCGTGACTGGCAGTGTTGACGGTTTTGCCCGTGATGCGATGGACCTGGTAGAAGGCATGGGGTTTGAGCATGCGCTCATCAGCCGTTCCAATGAAGATCTGCAGGGCCAGCGGCTCATGTCCCCGGTAGCCATGGAGCTGGAGTAGACAGATAACAGAGAACGATGTTAGAGCATTACACAAACTATTACGCACATGAGCTTGTTGCCTGAATGTTTCTGGTTAAAGTTTCGTCTAAGGAATTGACATTCCCTTCCAGGTCTTAGTCAAAAAGGCCAACTGGGAATTCAGCAATATTTAAAATATATGCAAAAAGCTTTACACTACATGAATACTTGAAATATAATGTGAAAGACCGTTCAATCTTCAAAACAACAGTATTCATATTGTTTATGGGCACATACTGTGTTTTGGATGTACAGCCTTTATGAGATGTGTAAAAAATTGCTGTAAGAAACTTTATGTAGCATGTATATGTAGTTACACTAAAAAACATGGAATTATTCTGAAACAAAAGGCACATTTTATATGAAAAAAATCATACAATTTAATTATACAGCACCCCCAATTTAAAGGTGCACTTTGTTCCTGAGAAATACAAACAAAATCAAATTTCATAAATTGAGGCATTGATTACCCTTAATTTAAACTAAATTTAATTAAACTTTGAGACTGAAAGAAAATGTGCAACACGCGAGTAGAACGGGTGAAAGAAAGATGCCGGAATATGCTTCCAGCCGTGTGCAAGAGAGAATCGCGTGTGTGGAGACAGGGGAGAGAGTGCATGCCAACAACGGATGTCTTTGCTTTGTGCAGCAGAACCATGGATGGGGGGACATGTAGCTCGAGCACCGCAGAGATGCAAGGAGAAGGAATTAAGATATTATTAATAGCAAATAAATGCAATGTGCAATGCCAAACAGGTTATATGCATATCATCATGTTATATCACGAGTGCTGTAACAGAGGAACAGCGGCATTAAACAGGGTTTTACTGTATCTAAATCCTTTGCTTACGTGATGTAAACGTGTAGTCAACGGGATACCGTGCTAAGATTTTAGGGCACTTTTACTGTCAGTAAGCTGCTTTTCATATGCGTAGGGTATGAATCTCGTAGCTCGAATTTCACCTGCCGATTATGGGTTACAAGGTTGGCTTTTCAAGCAACATTGTTTGGATAAAAAAGGATAAGCCACTGAGTTTTAAGAACAATACTGTCTAGGCTAGTAAAGAAGTACTCACATTTTTACTACAGCTTTCACATCAAAGCCAGCATACGTCTGTTCAGCAATTTATGAATGAGGTACAACCCATCAGGAGCCAGTTATTTATACAGTGATTTACAGTAATTCAGCTCACTACTTTGACCAAAGGCCGAATATGAAACCCCAAAGGCAAAGAAAGCTGCATTATATAGACACAATGACCTATTTTGTTTGTGAAGCCTTTATTTAAATCAGCTTACAAATTTTGCAGAAACAAGTAACACAAACAGCAGGGCTTATCGTGCCTCAGTTCACGTGACCAGCCTGTGTTCTTAGCCACTGTCGAACTCATTGCCCTTCCTATTTTTTGAATGAACATACATGTATATTGCAGCAAACTGCATTCTCTGCCGAGAAGGTAAACACTGAACATGCAGGTCCTTCAGAATTCGGAATATGCAAATGTTGCTGTTGGTGTTTGGAAACACAGGTAAAAAGAAATTAAGGTCACGAAATCTACAGTTCTGTCGTCAAACTCTTTCTCACACACACACGTGCACGCGCACATGCACACACACGCACGTACACACACACACGCACACACGCGCGCACGCGCGCGCGCAACAACATGTCAGATTCTGAAAACCTGAACAGAGGAAGTGTGCAAAAACCACAAGGTGTGAAGGTGCAGCAACATGTGTCTCTCTCAAAGCAACATAAACACCGGTAAAAATGAGCAAAAACTAGTGGCGCTCTGACATGTTTGCTCACATTCAGGTGTCCCGATGAGTCCAAACATGATAACAAGGATTGCATAAAAGCAGCAGACTCTGTTCAGCTTTTGAGAAATAAGCCTAAACCCAGCCCATCTATGGTAACCATTGACACAGAGGAGGTTTCCTGTGTAAAGATGTGCAATCCAGGCGCCACGAGTCACATAATGTGTTTGCCTTGCTAGACTGAAATGTAAATGCAAACTTTCCTAAATTTCCATTTTGATTTGATTAATAAACTGAGCAAATTACAGTTTACATCTTTGAAACTATACTAATGTATAGACAAGCACACCAGCAAATATAAAGTGTAAAAACAAAGTTTCAAAATAAATGGTGAAAATAACAGCTACAAATTTCAACCACAACAGTGAGGTTGTACCACATGGTTATTAACTGTATGCAGATTAAGATTTTTAAAATTGCTCCATTAAACTCCTCTCTTATGCGCCACATTTTCTCAGCTCTGCCAGGTGCACCAGAAGGTGAAAACTTTACAATTTTTTTAATTGAACTTTTAAAAAATGTGTTGTGGAATTATTATTACTCCTTATGTTTACACTATTTCATTACGTCACAAAGTTGTTTTCTTAACAGACCGAGTCAGATCGGCCCTCTGACTTGTGGCACGAGACAGGATCACGTGTTAGTAGTGAGGGGAAACTCGGGAGAGGAAGTCTGGGCCCTAGTGGACGTTGGACAGGTGACCGACCGCTGTGAAAGCTGGTGAGGAACCCACGCTGGTGTCTGACAACGGGTCACACAGATACTGTTCAGCAATGGCCAGGAGCATTTTTCAGCCAGAGAGACAGTGAAAATGGGGCCATGGACCCCCAGTGTCACACATGAGTTATCGCACGGAATTAAGAACCCGGTGGAGGAGCATTATTTTTTTGTGATATTTAATTTAAAGCACAAACAAGGCTGAGCAAAAGCTGCTTTCCTTAAAATGGCAAATTCAGAAGTGTTCGTGCACCACGTTTATCTTTTTTTAAAATACATTACTGACTTCATATAGAATGATATTCGAGAAGTACCTGGGGACTGTTTGGTGAAGTTGTGTTAGCTGTGGAGGTGAGTTTACTTAGAAACCTCCATGGACAAAGCCATCAGCCGCTCTGTTTCACCTACTGGAGTCTTTGTGGATGCTGGACATCTGGATGTTTTTCCATGAGCAGTAACAAAAAGACACAATGATAGTTCAGTAATTTGCACATTAATCTGGTGTCAGATAAGCTGTATGTGTATTGAAGTTTTGCAAAAGACGAATTTCTGGAGGGTTTTAGACCAAACCCCTGGCCACACCCAGCTATCAATCACATGCACATGCATATAAGCACACCCCACTACTTCCGCACCGTGGGCGCTGTTTTCCTACACCCACCCCACCTCCACGTCCATCTGCATCTCCATCGTGGAGTCTCGGCGGGGGGTGGGACTCAACAACCTTGCTCGACGGCAGGTCCGAGCCCTCGTGTTCACTCCAACCTCACCGAGCATCCTTTCAGTCTAATGCCTCCATCTCCTCAACCGTTACACGTCAAATTAACAGAATGTATGTGATAGAAACCTGAACTTTACCCTCAAGTGTAACCTTTCCTCTTAAAGTGACTTTGACAGCTTCATGATACATTTTGCCCATTTTGTGCAGGTTAGTCTTGACTGAAGCATCATAGATTAGGTACCTAGCTAACAGGTACCTAAAACACCACATATTTTGCTTTTTTTTAGTTTGCACCTCTGGATGTTTGCCAGGCCAATTGAGGAAAGCTCATTTTTTCAGACTACAGCAGCAGGACCCACCTGAAACCTGAACCACGTTCAGTGACCTCAAGTTCCTTCGTCACTCTGCCACCCAGCTCCCAACCACAGCACCCTATAGCACGCTTTTCTGACAAGCAGACCGCGACTTCCAGAATGCTTTGCTCCTTTTGCCCAGTTCCTGCTGTGGGCTCAGAGCTGAAACTCCACAACAGCACTGTGTTTTTCCAGGATGGTAATAAAACAGGTGTATGTAATAGTCTGTGCTTTACATAACTGGACAGACTGACCTGCAAGACTGCATACACCAGGTGATTCAATCAACACATATTTTTGTCTCAACGGTTGAAATTAAAAAGAAATAAAACAGTAACATTTTTGTCGCTTTACAGAGTAAATGTATGAACAAAGGATGCAAAATGTTATCAGTGTAAATAGCGAGTATAATAAGCACTGTGCATGAAAACCATCCACAGCAAAATGTCACTCGCCGCACTATTAACCATTTAATCAGCATATAGCATTTTTTACAAAGTTGGCTTCAGAGTTGGAGCAGACTGTGTGCAAATGTCTCCTTGGTATGACGTTTTCTTATGTCCTACACAACTAATGAACTGTGTAAGAGGACACAGATCGAGAAACAAGTATCAAACATCTGCATACGTTGGTACTGAGTCATATGGGTTTCTATAAATGAAGACCCTGGGAAACATCTTTGTGGAACGGAAGTGAGAGGGCCGAGAGCGCGAGGGGGCGAGAGAAGAAGTGGGTTGTCTCAGACAAAACTAGAGCAGAGGCCAACCGGTTGGCTGCAACCCACAAGGTTGGTACTAAGAAGGAGCCGACTGTGTACCTGCACCACTGGGTGGGGGTGGCCCTCCACCGATGTCTTGACCGCCCCCCTGCTGCCCTCAGTTTCATAGTGGGCACGATGGTGGGGCCTGGGCTGTACCTCGATGCGTAGCTCATAGGGGTCCTGGCGGCTGGGCACAGGCCAGTCCAGTGGGGGCAGAGAAACCAATGGGAAGCTGCTGGGAAATAATAAAGGCATAACTGAGACCAAAAGGACACGGATTTAAACCTGCATCCTTAGGTTAGAGGACTCAGCTGGTAATGTGGTGCCACAACTGTCAGTTACAGTCTTAATGAACCAAGATTGAGGACCACATCACTAATCCAGCGCATTCTTACTAGTATGACCTTATAACTACCCACCTTGAAAATATGCAAATAAACAGTGTTACATGTGTGAATTTTCTTCATTTGTTTTTAGCAACTGAAACAGACAAGTCACGTGGTTGACACAGGATGCCATATGCGGGATTCCAATTACATTTTTACCTCACACTTTTCTTCAGAGCAGCTTACAATGTTAAGCTACTTACAAATTTTTACGCATTTATACAGCTGGGATTTTTACTATTTCAGTTCAGTGTCAGTTCCTTGATCAAGGGTGCTAAATCAGGATCTTGGGTCCTTTGAGGCCAAAGCACTATCCCACCTACTGGCCCAAGCTTTTTCTATGCCCTGCAATTCCTTCTGTTACCTGGGGAAGACCTGATTGGGCAAGATGGAATTTATAACGTAATAGGCCTCCGCGGTGGTCGTGTTCCTCAGGTGCGACTGGCAGGAGGACAGGGACCCCTCTGGTTGGCTCACAGCATATCCAGGATATTCCAGGTGGGTCTTAACAACCTTGGTAGGGATGGAACCTAAGCTGAGGGTTTCAAGACCATTGGTTGAGTGGTTTGTGCTTTGCAGGGCAGGAGTATGGCCTCCTCCCCGAGGGGAGGGGCTGCGGGAATGGGTTGGACTACTGTACATGTTGTAGGTGCGCTTCCCCTGAGGGGAGCTGGAGCGGGAGCCAGGGTGGGGTGAGGGGGAGCGGGCACGTGGGGAGCCCACAGGGGAGGTGTGGGGGGAACCTGTGTGTGGTGAGCCTATGTGGAAGCTTCGGAAGTCGGCAGGAATCTGGCTGCCCCCTCCAGGAGACACGCAGGGTGACGCCCAGGGGGAGAGGCTCTCCGAGTGCCAGCTTGTAGAAGAGTTGCTGCTGGCTGGACTCGGGCATGCCGGCTCTCGGTAAGCCCCGCCCTCAGGGCGGGGAACTGGCAGCGAGTGGCTAGGTGCCATGAGGGGTTCAGCCCGCAGCGATCCGTGGTGGTGCTGCTCGTGCGATGGCGTGATCTCGATCCGTGGGCTCAGGCCGGCCCCTACAATCCCGGACTGCTCCAGGTAGTCGCTTTCCTCATAACCCCCGGACACCCCCAGGGGAGACCTGCCGTGGATAGTTTGGCTGTAGGCTCCCACATCCACATCGCCCTCCTGTGGGTACAGCATCCCCCCTGCGGGGCTGTGGGACCTCTGTGGGAAACGAGATTCATCTACAAAGAAAGAAAGTGCAAACATTAGCCCAGCTCTCCTTCAACAGATGATAGCGGCAAGGTTCACGTCACATATTACAGGCTTTCCTCACTTTACTGAAACATAGTGAGTTTCCTGAAATTGCATGGAGTTTCCAGACATTAACTAGTGCTACTGCAGCTACATTTCCATAGTATTTTTGGTTCTGAGAGACTCGGTGCTATTAAAAAAAGTATGAAAGAACTGTGTGGTGCTCTGTCTTTCAAGTCAAAGCAACTGCTTCATTTATAGAAAGAACCTGCTTTTAGGTACAATGTAAAACCAACTCATTGTACTGGTGCTTTATTTTTCACATTTATTTTGCTACGCTTTGTATCTTTTGACCAAAACTCAATAAAACCCAGCAAGTGAACCAAGGAATTGAAATGATCATTTTTAAAATACTGCTGAGAGTTATCAAATGCTTTAAGTTATATCACTGAAACTGTACAACAGTAGTAACGCCACTGTGTTGGCAAAAGCCGAAACAACAGAGAAAATGCATGCAAAGTAGACTGGAGTAACAACATCATATCATGTTTCCATCTCATCTCATTGTGATGCACAATCGTGAGAAATTTAGCGGCAGTTATGAAAATAAGTGTGGATGAAGCATCATGGCACACACTGTATAGTAACCCACCCTTGTCTACATACAGCCACCCGCACTGAAACTGTTATTTCAGGTGAGGGCGAAGTGGCTACTGAAGTGCAGTTACTCCACAGTTACTCCACAGTGAAGGTTCACAAACCTGGTTCTCCGGTGCTGAAGCTCAACGCAGCGTCACTGTAGGACTGGCTGTACATGAACAGGTCTTCGAAGTTGAGCTCACCCTGGCCCACGTCTTCAGTAAACCCCACGGAGCCGGACTCCTTGTCTTTGTACATAGAGTTCATCTGTCTAACTTGTTACAAACACTTCTAAAACACAAACACAACTAAATAATAATAAAACATAAAAACATCAGATCAGTTCGAGTGCTGGGTGTGTTCTTATTTACATTCAAACCAGCCTGTCAAACCCAAGTGGAAAATATGACTGCAAGAATATACAAAATGTGAGCTCTGTAAAAGTAAGGTGATGAACCACAGTGTTTCAACCACCGACTGAAATGTTCTTACTACCTCCTTCCTGTTTCAGGGTAACCACTGGTGTTCAGGCGCACACTACCTTTTTCATAAGCAAATACAGGAAGGTGGCAGCTGCAGCGTGAATACATAATGATATAATAATTTAGAACAATACACATTCAACACTCCTACAGAACATCCCAAACCAACGTCACTTTATAAGTAAAAAGGAATGCTGTGTTTACATATGTCATTGTTTTGTAGTTATTTACTTTAGTACAAACCGCTAGAGGTTAACTTGAACACATCACCCTAATTCATTTTCATGTTAGTTCAAAACTGAACATCTGAACTCTTTAGGTTCCTGCTATCGGTTACAGCCATACACCTGTTGCTACAGTAAAAAATACCGTATTTTTCCCCTCTTTGGTCATTTATCATTATTAATTCTGCTAGTGCTTTTCCCTACCGTGACTTACAACATGAGGTTCGTGTACTAAGCTACTTAGAAACATACCGCTGGATAATTATTACTGTATCAATTCAAGGTAAGAACCTTGTTCAAAGGTACAGCAGCAGGAAGTGGGACTCAAACCTGGTATCTTCAGTTGAGATGCTACTTGTCGCCCCCAATATTTCCAACACTCGCTGCTAAAGATATAGACTCATATTTTTAATGCAACACTGCTGCCTTGTCTATAGTGAATGGACTTTGCTCAAGACATGATCAAATATGAGTGCCTTATTACCACAGTTAAAGGTAAGAATTTAGATGTGCAATGCAGTAAATAAGGTAAAAGGTATTTACATGACCAGTTAATATTTAAAAATCAGTTGTCACCAGGACAAACCACCGGATATTTTTCAGGGAGGAAAAGATATTTTACTTTAAGGTGAAGCTGGGAAAAGCTGGGAAGCTGCTGGGAAATAAAAAAGCAAGACTAAGTGGTCAAAGATTTAAACCTGTATCCTTTGGTTAGAAAGTCAGCTGGTAATAGCTTAATATCGGGTCTAACTCAACACAAGCCTCCACTATTCAGTATTCAAGAAGCTATTTCTGCAAGACCATGCTAAATACGGCAGAAATGGATAAAGTTCAGAATTTATTTATACTTGTGCTAGACAAACTTGAATCCTGTGCCTCCTCGCTGTATTTTACCCAGTTATACAGCTGGACATATGGATGTTATGTACCTTGTTGACAGATATTAATACCAGGGTGCCTCTCAGTAACAAAAACAGCTTTCACTTTGCAAGTCGATCTCTTCAACTGCCTTCTGCTGCCTAGACTACAGTTATTACTACACTCAGCGGCCAATTTCCTAAGTATGACTGTTTAATCGGGTCTTCTTGACTCCAGAACAGCAGGCAACCTGATACTGCACTTGTGCTACAGTGTCCTTTGTCCATGGTGGCCTGTCAACTTTGCTGCTTCTTTTGGCACCACGTTCCTTCCGTAAACATCACTTTCCACCGCATCTCAAAGATGCTCTATTGGCTTGAGAGGTGGGGCAGTACAGGTCACCGTAGTAAAATAAGGGCACTGTTGTGACTGTAGCCTTGTAGTGTGCAAAAAAATCTGACCAGGTTCCCTATTTCTGAATTGTTGAAAAGTAGTGCAGCTGCCACCAATGATCGACTCACGTTCAAAGTCGCTCAGACCACACATCTTGTCCATGCTGATGTTCATTCAAACAGTAAGTGGACCTTGTCTGCATGCTTTATATACTGACTTACAACCATGTGCAGTGAGCTCTGCATCCCTAATAAAGTGGCCAGTGAGTGTATAATTCAGTGGTGTAACAATCAGGTATTGAGGGGGTCAAAATACTAGCAAGTTTTGAGATTATCGACAAATATTATGTTTCTTTGAACATCAATGGAAATGTCTCCCCCAGATACTAACTGAGATCACTATTCACACCCTTTTGCTGTTTACTGAGGTGAAACGCTGCTAAAATACTTCACTCTTTAACATTACCGTTGAAAAACACCTACATTTTAAAAAGCCGCAAAAAAGCCATTCCTGCCACATCAAAAAGTCTGTAAACAAAACACTGTTGATAACCGTGTTAAAAATAAAACGGCAAAGACAATAATGACTTATTTCAAAAAGAGTAGGTGTGCAGTGTGCAAGTTAAATGCTCCAACATTATACAGGGGCAATAATTCTAGAATACAATTACAGGAAGAGTTCACACCTATTGAGAGGCTCACTTCCTGACACTCAGCAAAAAATTCAAAGGGTACACAATGGAAAAACTGCAAAACATTTGCTGTAACATATTAAATAAGAGCAGAATTGTCCATTTTTTAATCAGAGAGAAAATAAAGAGAGCAGGTATAGGTTTTTTACCACAGCAGTCCACTGGATTCCAACAACCGTCTTTAACCAGGTCTCCAGGGGGACCTGGAATCGCTACCTTATAGAGCCCATGACCTCTTATTCATTTACATTTGTCTGTGTTTTATTTAGTCAGTGCTTTCCTTCAAAATGAATTATAACCTTAACCTGCTCATAACAATTTTACACAGCTGGGTAACTTTCACTGAAGCAACTATCACAGGATAGATTGGATCCTGCAAGTGCAAAGCAGATGTTGTGACCACTACACCTACTGCTGCCCCGCCCCTTTTAATTAATTCAACACATTTTAAGCTACAGCACAAACCTCTTGTGTATATAACCCTTTTTGTGGATGTACTGAATTTTTACGGGGTATGAATGCACTGTTTAACCCGAGTCACAAATATTGCAGTTCTGAAAGTCACTGCTACATGTGCACAGATATGAAACTAAAAATATCCCATAAATATGTTATAAATTAAGAACAGTTCATTGTCAAACACCTTTATAGGGCAGGTGGGTGAGGGAACGCAAAACGAAGATCCGCAAACAGCATCAAAGCACCGTGAAAAGTTTTTGCACATTGCAAAACCATAGCAAACAGGCCCACTTACCATCAGCACATTAAGTCTATATTTGGCATAAACTGTTGCTGGATGAAACTAAGCCTCAGCTGTCAGAATCCTGCCAATAAATCACTGTGCCCCCTTGTGTACTGTGTCATACATAACATGTTACACACAAACACACACATCGCACTTATCACCAAGCTAATTTCTCTTATTGTGTTTTGTCTTATCTATACATTTTTACAGTTTGTTGCAGCAGAATGTTTCTGTATATAAAGTCAGTGAAGAGTACTTGTATCGTGAATTTGTCGAGCATCATTTGAGTGCCACAGCCTACCTGAGTACTGTTGCTGACCATGTGGATCCTTTAACAGCCACAATCCACCCATCTTCTAATGGCTCCTTCCAGCACGATAATGCGCCATGTGACAAAGCACAAGTCGTCTCAAACCGGTTCCGTGATCTTGACGATGAGTTCGGTGGCTCTCTAGTCACCAGATCTGAATCCAGCAGAGCAGCTTTGGGATGCGGTACAACAGCTGACAAACGTGCTGCAGTCATGTCAACATGGACCACAATTCCTAAACCATGTTTCCAGCACCTTGTTGAATCAATTCAAGCTGTTCAGAGAACAAATGGGGGGGGGGGTCCTACCTGGTATTAGAATGGTTTTCCTAATAAGTGGCCAGTGTATGTATATTTGTGGTAACTTGGAGCGTAACTTAGTGAATCCTGGGTAATGGAATGTAGCTATAAGAACTATGATGAATATGGCAATGCACTAAGGCACTATTTTGCTGGGGGTGATTCAGACAGAGAATATGGCCACTGGCAGCAGAAAAGAGCAGCGAAAGCTTATGGGAAGTGTCCTGGTACTGCAAAGAGGAAAATGTAGAAGTGGTGCTACACTGTACTGCTGAGTACTGGCCACTTCAAGCAGTGCCCCCCTAACAGCAACAAAATACAGACTAGTTGTTTTTAAACAGTAACAACCATCACGAATCATTTCCAGAAACCAGCAGATTTTCTGAATGGAAGAGGCCCATAGGGAAACTGGTTAGACCACCAGACCTATTGTCCCGGTAAGGGTGTGCAAACCACATGAGGAACCTCACCTTTTGGGCTTCCCCCCACACCTTTTGCAGTTACAGTTTCTCTCCAAAGTCTCAATGTCATTCTAACTATATATAGTAACTTGGTCACTATGCTGCCCGTTCAGGAATTAAGCTCAATGATTAAATCACGAAATTTAATCATTAAAGAACATTGATTTACTGCACAGACCACAGGATGTTATGTATTCAAGCAAAGCCAAATACAGGTGACTGACCGGATTTGTACCACAGAGGATGTTCAAAACAATCATGGGGTCATTAAAACAGTTCAGTAAAATTCAGTCCTCCCAAAACAAATATTAATATCCTGTTTATAAGACCTCCCTGAACGACCTTGATATTTTTCTACCAGAACTTAACCAAGTTTAACTGGTTTAGGCTGTTTTCATTGTAACCAGCCACCGAGTAGAACTGACCGCAGACTAAATGCATTTTATTACTTCACTCTTTGGATGATTTTTTTGGATTCATTGACTCCTGAATGTACTTAACAGGGGATTACACATGTCCACCAGATGGCAATGTTACAGTACTGCTATAAAATAGGGAAACATGGAACCCGCTGCCACTTGCCATGCAGCTGCAACATCTTATGGGTCATTCACATGTTAGCTTGTAAATAGTCATCTCCTTCTTCATGTGTTTCTGTCATTCTGTCCACCCTCTGCATCTTTAACGGAAATTCCAGGTGTACAAATCCGAGCCTCCAGGTGCACGAAACCGAGCCTCCAGGTGCATGAAACAGAGTCTCCAGGCGCACAAAACCGAGTCTCCAGGCGCACGAAACCGAGCCTCCAGGTGCACGAAACCGAGCCTCCAGGCGCACGAAACCGAGCCTCCAGGTGCACGAAACCGAGCCTCCAGGTGCACGAAAGCGAGCCTCCAGGTGTACGAAACCGAGCCTCCAGGTGCACTGAGAGTTCAGGTAATCAGTTACAAGCTTTGCAGCTCTCCTCAATGGCTACTTAAGCTTCTTTCACCTGGACAAACTTAACTATTTTCATTAAAAAATGGAGTTGATATTATACTGGATAATGATAAGATACATTCAAATTTTACTTTTTCAAATATAACTAAATTTAAAAACTACATTCCTATTATTAATAAAATTCATAAAAGTTACACCATTGCGCTATCAACATGGGTAACCCAACACAGTAAATAAACACAGAATTTTTTAAAGCACTTGTGTTTTCATCTGAGCAGAACAGCATAACAAGCGGACAACATTCAGCGAAAACAACGTGGCACAACAAGTTTACGGCTCTGAGGTCCAAAGAGGCGTTCCACAGTTCAAGGCACAAGACCTTGAGGAGGCATTTCAGAGGGAAATCGATTGGGTCAAAGGAAACAATGTACACAAGAAGGGGGTGAAGAGGAACTGTCCTTGGTAACGTGATTGCGCAGCGGTCTGCAATCACACCATCATTTACCGAGTGACCGCGCTGCCCCCGACTGGCACATGCCTATTGTGTGTGAGTGCACAGTACATCTGCGGAAACGTGAGTGATACTAGTGGTGTGTGTGTGTAGGGGGAGTAGTCAGTGATGCCTCACTGTTAGGACGTTTTTACTTTTGCGACTGATCATATAGGTCATGTTTTATTTTATTATTTCTTTAAATTCTGCCCTTGGTTTATTGAAGCATTCCCACTTCTGTGGTTTTCAAAGGAAAATCAAAATACTAGTGCAACAGATCTATTTTCCTCTTCGGCTTTCAAATAAAAGAAAAGAGTATAAAACCAATAGAACCCCCTGGATAGTGTTAATAAAAATGTGTGGCTGACTAAATGAGTAACTAACACACCAGGTAATGGGCAGAATGAATCAGAAAAACACCAAAAGATGAAAATGCTTCTTAACACTATAAAATTTTCACAATGTAAAACAGCACCTGCTGCAAAGAAACATTAAAAAGCCCAGAAACTACAAACAAACCAGGCTCTAACTCTGTGAAGCCAAGTGACATTTTGCCCCACCAGCTTCCATGGCCAGGAAATCATTTGAATATCTACTGCAATGTTTTCCAGTAAAATTCACCTCACTGGCCACCGGGATGATGTTGGTAATCGTCCTGCTTGAAGAGGTGATGCTCGGGACTGTTTCACAGTGCAGTCACCTTTATTTAACCAGAGAAAACAGAAGGAGAAAGTGATAGTGCTTTGCTCATCATTACAGCTTCTTCAACAATAAGAAGGGTATAGTGACGTCAGACCCCCCCCCCCCCCCCCCCCCCCCGTGGGG
>UFQX01000119.1:616625-675388 GCA_900497675.1 Arapaima gigas
GGGGGGGGGGGGGGGGGGGGGGGGGGGGGGGGGGGGGGGGGGGGGGGGGGTGCTGTGGTCGGTTGTGGTCCCTAACCGCATTGTTCCACTTCAGTGATCCTCCAGAAGTAGAGGTTTTTTGCAATACAAATCTGGAGCTCTACACAGGAGCCATTATAACACATCCCCTGAGTCACTCCACTAAAATATCCACAATGACTAAACATAACCAGGGACCACCAGCTTGTTGACAGCTGCCTTATGAACCAATTTTACCATGACGTAGGCATAAACACATTCTCAACATACATCACTCTCCCCCTCACATCCCCACCCCTTTTTCTGCCATTACCTTGTCTCAGTGGGGCTGGTGGAGCTGTGAGGGGGGCGTGTGGTGACAGGCAGAGGAGTTATGGTTCAGGCAGTGACCCCTGGAAATACACCACAGTAAATAACAGTGACCAGCATTCAAATTATATGTGGAGCCCCCACCCCACACACACACACACACACACACACACACACACACACACACACCCAGGGGCAGCACACACGTACACTCGTGCACAAACCCAGTGGAATGTGCTAGAAAAACCAGGCGATCGTGTTTTTGTACATGCCTATACTTTTCCATGTTATTAATTCTAAAATCACAATAACCCATGGCAGATTTATACCCAAACCTAAGGGTCCTCATAGGGGCACCACAATCTGCAAACATCAAATTTTGCTACTAAAATTTAAAAATAAACTGTCATCTTGGAAAATAATTAATAACAACCTTTGGTTAACAATAAAGAAAGAGTATAAACCTTATACAGAGTACAACGAAAACATGGTATACAGCATCACTGCCCCATGTCATTGAAATGCTGCAGCTTTTTTCATATCATATCAAAAATAATATGCTTATAACATCTATTATTGATATTTATAAGAAATTCAGATTTTATTTTCCATTTTTTATAGATATATATCATTAATTTACAGAAAGACGACTAGGGTTGTTGGATCGATTCTTGTCCTTAGGTTTCAAACTTCTTTCTGGCCCTCCCCAAACTGAGAGGTGACTGAAGTGTATGATTTTAAAAGAAGTGTAGTGCTTTTGTGCAGTAATCTCACCAATAAGTCCAAACAACACATTTCATTCAAAGGGCAAAAACTGCACTTTATTAACCAATATGATTCTTGAACCTGCTGACCCCTCACACAGAATGACCTGTGGCCCATTCCCTGTGACCGTAGGATGAATAACTGTCATTACAACTTCTATGCACTTACAATCATCTTAAGCAATCCTCAAGGTTAGTCACCCTTAAACACACACACACACAGAGCTACTTTTTACATATGTATTTTGTCATAAATACAGTGATATCTCAAAAAGCACTACCTCCTATAGCACTATTTTCTTCTTTTTTGTTCCCGCCCTTTTTTAAGCTACATTAATGTTATATTTATTAAATATAAAATACAGCTTTTTGTGTCATTTCCAATTACGGAAGCTGTAATTATTCTACATTCTATTGCTCATCTACAGTTTTCAAGCTCCAGTTATGGCATACACTGTATTGTGTGTGCCCTACACACACACACACACACACACACACACACACACACACACACACACATTAACACACAGTGGGCCATTTAGAGTGACTAATTAGCCTGAAACACACGTCTTTAGACTGTGGAAGAACACACCCAGACTGACCAGCCCAGGCTCTGTGAGATGAAAGTGCCACTGGCTGCAACACTGTGCTGCCCTTTATGAGCTTTTTTCCAAATAAAATAAAATGTGTGTGAAGGATGTGCCTAGAGTGAGTGTTATTGACTGTTCTAAGGTTAAGACCTCTCAGTTGCCCTCTGAAGACTGATGCCGGTTGTTTACTATGTCCGCGCAGACCCATACTACAGCTTACAGTCACTCAGCACCGCCTCGGCCCAGAAGCAACTTGCTCAACACGCTGCTGCAAAAGCTAATACCTCTGGTATTTCAGTAGCATTTCTGAAGGACTTACATTTGTCTTCAGTAACTGACATTTGACCTGACATCTGTCTTTACTTTGCGCACGTGCTGCTGCTCAAGCCATACTGTACGTTCTCTCCCCACGTCCAGCTCAGGATGTTTTAATCCTCTAAATTAACGCTCAGCTGGGCTGCAGACCTCCTGTAACTGGGGTAGCAGGTCACTAGAGCAGTACCATGGGTCCAGTGTTTTCCTGGACCTCAGCTTTCTCCACCACCGGCTCATTTCTCGGCAGAATTGTTGTGACCTAAATGATCCAAAAACACAAATACTCTCCTGCACTAACATATCAAATTGGTAGTGGCTTGGGGTTAAATGGATTCGGTATTAAAAAAAACAGCAGGTAGTATAATGGTTAAAACCTCCACTAGAAGGTTGCAGGTTTGAATCCCACCTCCTGCTGTAGTACCCTTGTTGACAGTATATACCCTGATCTGAAACAGTAAAAATGACCCACTGTGTAAACAGGCAAATCACTGCGAGCAGGTTAACACTGTCAGTCACTTTGGCGAAAAGTGTCGGCTAAATAAGTAAATAACTAACTGAACAACCCTGAGAAAAACAGACACTCATCGATAAAGTGATGGAGTGAGTAAGCAGAGTCGCATTTGACCCAAACAGAAGGGTGCAGTGGGAACAGTCACTGGGTTCAACCAACAGGGCCTGAACTTTATAGGTAATCCATACAGTTAAGCCTTAAGTCGTAAGCTTTGCTTTTTGTGCATAGATTACAATCGGAGAGATGCGTGTTTCGCATCTATTTACAATACAACTGACCCTTATAATAATACTGTAAATGTTCCCCCAACCACTAGCCTTGAGATGCTTCATACGTGTAGAACCTCCTTTCACGTTAAAGATGCTAACATGGTATTTCACATAAGCATCTTCCTAATTCTATATAAGTGTCTGAGATCTGCTTTTTAAAATCATCTATTGCTAAATAGAACAGATAGTGGATGCAAACAAAAAGCAAACCACAAAACCAGTGGACAATGTTGAGTGTGGTCAAGGATGATGTGGGCTGACGTCCCTGCTGCAGTACAATGAGAAAAGCAGGAGTACAGGTGTGTTAACCGCAGCGTCATGCCTGGTCACTGACGTGTGCTTTGGAGGGTCTGTGGTGAACCCATTAACCCCTGACCGCTTGTCAGGAGCACATTTCAAGCAGTCACCTCTCACCCGAATACGCCAGTCTTATTCAGGTCTGTTGGGATTCCGATCCCCGACCTGCGTCTGCTCTAACTGGGACTTGCGGGAAACGCGCTGTGCTTTTATTTTTCACTTCTAATTTGATTTCGGAACGAATCCACCCGTTCTGTAAAAAAAAAAAAAAAAACAAAAAAAACAAACAGTCTTCATTTCAAAAGTGTTTGGTTCTTAAATATCTGCATGCCTTACTTGTAACAATGCACATTCATGTTGTAATGAAACACTGCATAATCTGTCCGTTTCAAACAGAAAATAGGAAACAAGAAGTCAGTCCTGCAGAGTGAATTCGTCTCTGGCGGGGTTCAGTTGGGACATGTAGACACAATGTGAACTCTCTCAGGGTTGATTTAACATTTGTATTTCCATATTAATTAACTAGACCATCTACCAGGGTATTTGTTTACTCCAGCTGGGAGTAAATTCCGGCTCTTCTCTTTGGCTTCTGCTTTTGAGTTTGTCACATATTTGGAGAAATCTTCCAAGTTATCTGGAGATAACTTCATGTCTCACATGTTTTTCTTATTGTGTTGAAAGGCATAAGTTTGCAGAAGGTAGTCAGTTTGCTTGTTTGGGAGAGTCCTGCTGTATAAAAATCTAAGCAGGAATTTAAACTGACCTGCTTCAGTATAAAACAAGCCTCTGTTAGTTTGGATAAAAGCATCAACTAAACATCACGATACAACTACCCACCACTGATGATAAGACTTACAATAAAACAAGCGTGAGTACATGCCTGGGGGGTTTGGGGAATTCCAACAGTATATATCTGAAAACTCTGGGTTACTGTGCACCCAGTGGCTGCTTGATGTTTAAAGTCCAGGGGCAAATAAGGCTTTGTCAATAAGCCAAGCATTTTGTCTTTGTCTTACGCACAACTTAGAGATAAACGACTCATTACAAAAGGATGCGTTTCACGGAAACTAGAATGATTTGCATGTGTGCTTGGTTTCACTGCACTTGTTTTTCTAACCCCACATTGCAATACAGACAAGACCTGCTTGTTGAACATAAGGTTCTAAAACAGTACATGGGATAATGATAACTTTGATCTCTCTCTTAGTCAGTTGATGGTATCTGTCCTGTAGCCAAGGTTGTACATATAAGCTATTCATCTAGTTTTCTTCAAAAAGAAGAAAGTAATACACAGAGGTTGTCAATGATATTAAAATTTCTATCATGATGTTTAATTAAATCAACACTGCTGGGGAGTCTCTTTAATTCTTTACAGGAAAGGCAATATAATGTGAGACTGGCCTATTGCAATATTTTGAAGACAGCCGTTCTTATGGGTCTGAAATAGCTGATGGGCTCAGCAGGAAGTGGGAACGGTTTACTGAAGAAGTATTGTCAGCGATTAGCTGAGATAACTACTTCTTTAACAGTTTTGTAGCTGACAATAGATTCATTGAATCTTACACCTGTTATGGATTTAATGCTGAATTACAAGTGGCGACAAGAATCCTTACCTTTATTCTGCCCTGGAATGTTATTGGTTCACAAATCATAATAATGCTAGTAAATACTAAAGAGCACAAGTCAAAAGATAAAGGACTCAAAGACTCCACCCTTTCTATGTATGTGAGGAAAACTACTGGTAATATGTAATGATAACTTTTAGAAGTCCTAAATAAGTCTCGAGAGCAAGAGAAAGAAATATACGTATTTCCGAGATATTTCTGTACTTTCAGAAATTAACAAAAAAGGCAAATGTGCAAAACAAGCCTCAAATTCCCTCACAATACAATCATCTTAGTTTGAAATGTACAGCATTTACATTTTACCTTTCTCTGTTGACTAAACAGGCCATATCTTACATCTTTAGACCATTTTAAAGTTGCCAGCTGCTCTTTTAAACTTATTGGAAGCAGAATGATACAGTCTTTTCAACAGTTTTTATTTGCAAACGTTGTCGTTGTATATTTTAATTCAAATAACCATTGTTATCGTGCAACTGAAAAGCAGCACGAGTGATTCGTGGCATTATCATAAGGCAACCGCTACCGTCCTAACAGCAGTTACTGCAGAACATCTTGCTGTCAGGGAATCGACCAGAAAACACCATGTCGCTAGGAGGACAGTACACAGCTGAGCCCATTGGAGCCATGCTGAATCAAACACGGTAGAAAACGAAACCTGAAAACGGTTCGTTGGACACCCTTCTGCGATGGTGAGACAGCCCCCCTGTCCGCTAATTTGAGCTAGGCACGTCTGTCACCTGATAAACATCGCTCATGGCTCACAGGTCAAGGTTACGCTGATGGCATCTGACAGCCGTGAGTAAGCGAGTTTGAAGCATAATAACATGGGGGTGTGACTGACAGGGGCTGGCACAGGGCGACAGATGCTAGCACAGGCTAATATGGGGAGGCAGAGGCTAATCCCGGTGGATAACAGCACAAGATGACGCTGACTGGCAAAGATTGGCACTGGCTCACATATAAACAGTACTTGATAAGCCTTCTGTTAAAAACCCTTCGCCACTGTGGCAGTTTTAGGAGTTCAGACAGCAGATAAAGTTTTTTCGTCCAGTTTTACCTACAGAAACAAAAATGTGGTTCCGTTCAGAATTATGGACCCCCACTTTATCTGTTTTTCTTATAACTTTATTATTATTGTATCGAGCGCTGCCCTGAAGTTGCGGGAAATCGCCTTAGACGTACAGTACAGAAATGCGGTAATCTATATGCTTTAGGAGAGCAGACTGTTAGCTGTATTAACTGCAAAGAACACAACACAATCCTCTTATATTTATGTTCCAGCGTATAATCTATGTGTCGTGGGAAAAAGTACAGAAGCTTTATAAATATAAAGGGCAGGACACAGCCTCATGTGATGCTGGACCCACTGCAATCTGCTTATTGATGCAATAACAATCCGGACGTCTCATGAGATATGGGACACCTTCAATTCTAACTGTTGTTGAGGTTAAACCTCGGCACCGACAGCAGCAACACCATGATTGCCGTCAAACCTGCAAAACAATGGTAAAATATAGTAAACATTTACTCCTTTATCTCTCTCCCAGTGGTACACCCACTTTTTTTACATTTTGTTAACTTATCAAATGGATAAGTTGTGTACTTCTGCAAAATGAAGCTTGTATAAAGAAAGAAGAGAAACGTAAACACTAATATGCACACAACTTTGAGTATTTCTGTGCAAACATCACTTAAATATTAATAAAAATAAAAGCTTTACCAGCAGCAGAAATTGTCTATTTTTTATGAACACCAAAAATTACATACAATTTGATAATTTTAGCAGGATTCTATTTTTTGATGCAATAAAATAAGATTATTCTAAATATTTCAAGACAAAGCTGGATTGGTGATTAACTGCCGAAGTTGTTCATGGAATTAATTGAGAAAAGGTGCTATTACAACAGCGACTGAACAACTTTTCAGAGACCAGAGGAATCGAAAGAGGTACTGTGTTACACACAAAAAACGAAGGCTTGTTGAACCCTGGGAGAGTGGGGGAAATGTCCCCTCCAGTCCCATTCTTAAACTTGCAGATTTGTTATACAGAAAACACAAAGGCTGGAATGCATATCATTCACAGCCAAGACAGGCAAAATAGCAAATGTTTTCAGATCTTTTGGGATCAGCATTATTCAGTAAGTATGTTTTAAATTATTTTAAATGCATTAACTGAATGAATGCTGCTGCAAAATATTTAATTGTAAATTATGCATATTATTTCTGCAGTTATACATAAAATCATTATTTCCATCCCCTTAGGTAATATGTGGACTGCTTTCTTACTCTTTCGATTTCACATCTTTCTGAACTGAATTGGAGTAGTTATTTTCCACTTATCAAAGATCTACCATTATACAAA
This sequence comes from Arapaima gigas, assembly GCA_900497675.1. Taxonomy (NCBI): domain Eukaryota; kingdom Metazoa; phylum Chordata; class Actinopteri; order Osteoglossiformes; family Osteoglossidae; genus Arapaima; species Arapaima gigas. Next base: position 623,686 of record UFQX01000119.1, read on the forward strand.
TATTTACCTGACCTGGTGTTGAGCAGTAATAGCATTTACACAGAGAAAGTTTCCACAACTACCAGAGGTGCTTAAATGGTTAAAGTAAAGAGTGTGTTTGGAAAGTGTGTTTATCTATGAACGGGGGATGGAAGGGAGCTTCCTCTGTCGCCTAGTGGGTCATGAGATACTCAGGATGAGCTTCCGAAATGAAGATCATGAATGGTGGGCTTGGTACCATGTGACCCCCAGTCCTGATTGGTCCCCTCTTGGGTTGGGGCAAATACCTCTGAGGGTATATATGGTGGAAGGATGCGATCTGTTCAAGAAGGAGACGTTGTAAGACAGAAGGACCTCGCAAGACAATGAGAGCTCAGATTCAGAAAGCCCCGCAAGTTCTGGGGCTACTGAAGCCCAAGCTGTCGCTACTGGGGATGGGGGTCCCGCAGCGCCAGGCGACCGCTTCCGTTTGTGCCCTGGAGCCGAAGGATGTTGCGCCGATGGGCTCCGTGCTGCAGGGGCTCTCCAGCATCCCAGGACCCGCCAGCTGGCCCCTGGTGGGCAGCCTAGTGGATCTGCTCCGCAAAGGGGGGCTCAAACGGCAGCACGAAGCGCTGGTAAATCACGGCATCATTGCAAATAACGAAAAAACACCTTGAATGACGTCGATAGTATATATGATGCAAATTCATCACATGCGCAAAGTTATATTAAAAAGGTATATATTATTGTACAGGCTGCGTAAAAAACAGAGCACTTTCACAAATTTTTAACTCTAACTTCGTATCATAAGGGCAAGTAGTCTAAACCGATTTCCAGTTACCCTTATTTCTTCCAAATATCGATTAGTTGTACTTCCTCCCGAAACACATTTGTGAAAGTTTTCACTTCTTTTTTTAATGACCCTTTATAATTTGTTAAATAAATTTCCATAAGCCAGTTCTGAACGCTTTTACTAAAGCGTTACATTTTCGCTCAAAATAAAATAACGCATAAAGAAATAAATAAACGTATTGCATATCGATGTATTGGGATAGAAACGCCTTTACTTTTGTTATTGGGTAACTACTGGGGTAAAACTTCATTTGTAGCTGTAAATGTAACATTTATAAAGATTTATATACGAGTATATTTAACTGCCCCGTCATACATTTTATTGTAAGGGTTTGTACAAAATGTCTTATGAAGAGTGATCCCGGTATACCGAAATGTGCGGTTCTGCCGAGAGACGTGGGTTCAATGTTCCCCCAGATTGACTACCACAAGAAGTTCGGCAAGATCTTCAGGATGAAGCTGGGCTCCTTCGAGAGCGTGCACATCGGGGCGCCCTGCCTGCTGGAGGCGCTGTACCGGTGCGAGAGCAGCTACCCGCAGCGCCTGGAGATCAAGCCCTGGAAAGCCTACCGGGACCTGCGCGACGAGGCGTACGGGCTCCTCATCCTGTGAGTACGACGACACACCTGTGTGCGCGCGCGCGCCGCGCACCCCACAGGGCGCACCTTTCTGACCGACCGGCTCTGCTCGGCTCCGTGTGACAGGGAGGGCGAGGACTGGCAGAGGGTCCGCAGCGCCTTCCAGCACAAACTGATGAAGCCCGCGGAGGTGGTGAAGCTCGACGGCAAAATAAACCAGGTACAGGATGTGTGTGTCGCTCGTTTACAGTAAAGTGCGGCAAACACAACAGCACTGCGGAGAAGAGAAAGGAGATGAAGGACCCCTCATAACTCATTGCTCTTTAAATACCCAAGGATATTTAAATAACTGTGCATATGACAAATATATTAAATAATAGCAATTATTATAATATTACTGTTATGATGATGTTGATGAACACGCCATATATTGTCATATAACTATCATATGAACAGGTCCTCCAAACCAATTTGTACAGCGACCCTAAAAAATACCAAAGTGTTTGATTATTTTTCAATCACCCGGTATTATTTTACAAATATACAAGTACATTTAAACAGTATTTTCCATTATAATAGTCTTGCACTGATGGCAATTTTAATGGTGAGCAACATGTCTTATAAAGCTTAGCCCTAAAATTAGTATAACAATTGTAAAATGGTTAAAAGTCAAAAATGCAATTCAAAGTTGACCGGGGTCTGAACATAAGTGAGATGTCAGGTTGAGTTCCTGAATCCTGGATTTTGAAATATATGTGATGCTCACTTGCTTTAAATGTATGCAAAATGGGGTGCGGAAAATAGTACGACAAAGAGCTCCAATTCGGTCCAGACTAAAACTTTACAATTGTTTATCTGACATTTATAGTGGACAAACATTAATGATTAATTGTCATGTAAATATAAGGCATTTCTTCACTCATACATACTTCTGTGTAGTAAATATTCATAGCACACAGAATATCATATACAAATAGTAAACAAGTAATATTCATATTACATATCACAATTTCTGGCATATGGAATCCTCACAGCTTATTAGAAAGACTATATGAAGTTCAAAACAGCATGTATTTTACATATATGAATGAACTGTGTGGCTGTATATATCTGAATATTGCATAATATTCGTGACAAAAGATAAGCATGTACTAAAGTCTTATCTTTTTTCTAAAAATGCAGGTTTTGGCTGATTTTCTTGATAGGATTGGAAGAATAAACCTCAACGGTCAAATTGAGGACTTGTACTTCGAGCTCAACAAGTGGTCTTTTGAAAGTAAGTTACACATTTTGAAAATAATCTATATAATTTATCTTTCAGAATTAATTTAAGTTTGAAATGAAATATTTTCCTCCAAGTATTTAAACTAAAATGCTGCTTAGTAATTTTACATTAACAGTTTGGTCATTTCTTTGTTGCAGCCATTTGCCTTGTGCTCTACGACAAGAGGTTTGGACTCCTGAGTCAGGAGGTGAATGAAGAGGCCATTAACTTTATTACAGCGATTAAAACAGTAAGTTTACAACAAGTCCTCTAATGGGCATGTTCTATAATCCTAACTTTCATAATGAACCTCAACGCGAACTCTCACACCGAGCGAACTTGTTCACCTGGATTGGTAATCTATACGTTGAGTAAAAAACACAGCGTATTGATAACCTGCATCATCCCCTTGTGACACAACACTGCTTTTATATGTTTACGCATATCCCAGATGAACGAGGTTCACTGAGTTCACATCTTTAGGGAGAGCAGTTATGGATTTTATGAGTGTCCAGGTGCTACTATAATTCTCTCCTGCTCTTAGCGTAAACCACGAGTGTGAAGCAAGGTTGCTTTTTATTGTACAAAAATCAACCCCAAGAACAACAAAATTTTATTGCTGAACACTTTAAGAATGTTCAGTCTCAGAAAAAAGAGTTGTTTGCCATTTCATGGTAAAAGTATTTTTTTTAAGATTATATCCATTCATCCATCCATCATTAACCGCTTGATCGTAAGGGTTGGGTTATATAGTCCACGCAGACACAGGCAGAATATGCAAACTCCATACACCACTGATGTATAAATATAACTTTTGCCTTTGTAATAGATGATGAGCACATTTGGTACGATGATGGTGACCCCTGTAGAGCTCCACAAATGCCTGAACACCAAGACGTGGCAGGACCACACTGCCGCCTGGGACCACATCTTCAACACGGGTACGGCAGCTCCCGGCCCCCTTTCGGTGACGTGTGACCCACAAAGCATTAAAAAAGCACCCTGTCTGTTTCCAGTCAGGTGATGAGATATGAGCCGGCTGCCCCCGCCAATAAACTCCACACACTGGCCCTTACTCACCATGAGCGTTTGTAGTAAACCGGATGACCTGCCGTGCACATCCCTGCCAAATATTTGTAGTAGTTAGAGGTGAGGGCAGGGAGGAGGGAAGGGGCTACTGGAATGGCATGTTGACCGAGCGCTTTGCTCGAGATTGTTTGTTTTCCTGCGGCCATCAGGCACATGCTGCACTCTGTCACACCTCAACCTCCGGGGGGAGATTGGAACACACGCACCGTGTTGGTGTACTGAGCCACCTCGAGGGGTCATGCAGGTTCAGCAAATGAGCCGTTTATGGATTTTACCGCTCTCTCTCTCTGAGCCAGAGGGGTTCACTTTTAGAATGGTCTATGAAATGAGAGACCTCCTTCTAAAGAGACGTAAATCTACATTTGATGAAAACTCACCAGCACATACTTTTATAGTGACAGTATGTGGAAAATACTTCACAAAATGGATTAAACACAATGGCTCTAATGTATGTTAAGGATATAGAATGTGGTACCAATTCATGCTAAAACACACCTAGAAGTTGGCTTGGAGGAGCAGTTTGACATTCTTTGGTTATCATCAAAAACTTATCAGACAATATCCAAAATAAAATAAAAAAAAACTTCCGCTTTACAGCATCTTATTTTTAGTATTCTTGAATGAAACTCATTTAAAAGTTATAATGTTAGTGGGACTGTGCAAAAATCACACCATTGGCTGGTTTCTGAAGTGCTGAAACTGGAAACAATGATCAGGCTGTATTCAAAGCCACTTAAACCACATGTCTTGTTCACTCTAATGTTCATTCATAACAGCAACTGGACCTCTAGACCTTGTCTGTGTGCTTTATATAGTGAGTCACAAACACGTGCAAGGACAGCTGTACATACAAACAACCGCGTGTCCCTACTAAAGTGGCCAATGAGTGTACAGTGTATGTAAAATCCAATTTTAGGTTTGTTTCCTTATGACTCCTGCGGAACTCCCTGCGTTCATTTACCTCCTCTGACATTGCAATATGTGCGAACCAGTTGTTTGCATTTTAAAGACAGAGATGCTCATCGCAGCCTCCCGTACATTTCCACTTGCAGCAAAAGTTCACATTGACAAGCGCCTGAAGCGGCACTCAAGCAAACCTACCGACGACTTCTTGTGTGACATCTACCGCCGCAGCCGTCTGACCAAGAAGGAGCTGTACGCAGCCACTACGGAGCTGCAGATCGGAGGGGTGGAGACAGTGAGTAACTGGCTGGGCTTACAGTCATTCTGTGACATAACTGCGAGCTGAAAAAGTGAAATTTGGTTTGAAAACATAAATTTAAGACATGCTAAAGCCATATTAAATCACGATCTGTCACTGTATTTGAAACGCCGATGTTTCTCGGGACATTAGAACTGTTACTCCGTTACTTGTATATGCAGCCAAAGTGCTACAGACAAGTTGTGATGCCACCGTTCATAAAATCTGACTTAGCAGTAAAAAGCTTAATCATCTGAGCAGTAATAAAAGGCAAAAGGATTGTTTTCAGAAGCCAGAGGACTATTTGCCACCCAACACTTGTGCTTTTCTGCAGACGGCTAACAGTTTGCTGTGGGCCCTTTTCAACCTGTCCCGCAACCCCCGGTGCCAGGTTGAGTTGCTGCGCGAGATCAAAGCTACGGTGCCCCAAGACACCGTACCGAACGCACAGCACATCAAAACTATGCCATATCTCAAGGCATGCCTTAAGGAGTCCATGAGGTGAGGGTGTGTCTATGTGTATAATAATAAGCACAGTGCTGTTCTGGAGCTCATGTTACACTGCAGCATCTTTGAGAAGCTACAGTTTTGAAGCATTAAACAATATCCTTGTTTTGCACAGGAATTCAAATTTAAAATCTAAACGTTAGTATTTTATGTGTACGTAGCGTGGTAAAATTTAATCTCTTTTTGTACTTCTATAGGTTGACTCCCTCAGTTCCATTCACAAGCAGGACTTTGGATAAAGACACTGTTCTTGGAGATTACATCCTGCCCAAGGGAGTACGTCACTTTGCATTTCTTTACAGCAAATGTATGCAAGGAATTGTGTAAATATATGTAGGTGCATTCGTTTTCCTTCCATATAACATTAGAGCGTAACATATCATAAACTGTTTGGGGAAACTATTGTGGTTGATAGTCATTAGCTGTCTGTTCAGCAGGTTATCCGAATATTCTCTCTCTCTCTCTCTCTCTCTTCATACATTTATGAGTGTTTGTATTTACTGCATTGATCTGCAGACAATCCTGATGATAAACAGCCACGCTTTGGGCTCCAGCGAGGAGTATTTTGACGACGGGAAACAGTTCAAGCCAGAACGGTGGCTGCAGGACAAAAGCAACATAAACCCGTTTGCGCACGTGCCCTTCGGCATCGGGAAGAGGATGTGTATCGGACGCCGCCTCGCCGAGTTGCAGCTGCAGCTGGCTCTGGCCTGGGTGAGCATGTGTGCACAACCCCACCCCACGCACAAAAAATGCATTTCTGGAGCAGAACTCACACTTTGAGAAAAGTTTCACAAAAGCTTTTAAAAAGAAATTGTAAATTATTGGCTTCATACTATTACACAAGGTTCACAGCTCCTGACAAAAACCATCTATGCTCTAGAAAACCACCCCACTTTTGACAAACACAACCCTCCCCTTTTGTGGGTTTTTGGGCAATAAACTTCTACATATTGCAGGATTTTCATTTGCTGTAGTGTAAAATTGATTTCATTAAACTTGAGTTTTATACACAATATTATATTTATATACAGTATTAGCTAGCTGCAAACATAACTTGCTTATAGTATACTGGACATATAATACTTACTGCATTATTTGGGCAGGCTCACTAAAAATTTTGCGAAGAATACTGAAGGCATGTTTTTCAATAAGTCATGAAGTTTGTCGTTTGTAATCACCTGAGCAAAAGTTTTGTTTGTCTGCATGCCAGCTGATCAGGGACTATGAAATTATGGCAACGGATCAGGATCCAGTGGAGGCATTTCATTCCGGGACCCTCGTCCCGAGCCGCGAGCTGCCAGTGGCTTTTATCAGGCGATGAGGTAACTAACACATACACATCCGCATTAAAACGCTCTTTAAATCCTATATTTAAATCCTCATATCTGCATAAAATAAGTTATGTGTACAAAAAAAAAAAAAAAATCAATGCAGTTCAACCCAACAGAGGCTAGTCACCTCTTTTATCTTTTCCTCACTCTAGTCTCCTTCAGATAACATTTGGTCTTCCTAAACTGTCGCTTCATAGTTTGCTTATCAGTTTTGTGCCACTATCAGAGAAATATCTTGCTGGAGTCACTATTTGTCTTTGCATCTGCAAAAAAAAACAAATAAATAACATGTTTATTAAATGAGTCTTGTGTTTGCAGAGTTTTCACAGGCTTTTGTTTCTTTCCTCAAAAGGTGGAATGCTGCCGTCTACACTACGCCACACCACAGAACGCAGAGCGTGGGAAACAACCTCCAGAAAAATACCTCAGAATGCAAAGGATCATCACAGATCTGTGGATCAGATTATAAAGACCCTGAAATTGACCCTTGATCAGGATGACCGCAGTAACAAAGCCATTTATGTCTCAATGAAACTGTACTGCCTTCTTCCCTTTCCATGCCACCTGTTATTTGTCACTTACTATTTTGTACATATTATGTATATATTTTCTCACTGTTCTGCTGTATTTTACTGTGTATTTAAATAATTACACAAAGTGTTCAGAATTATGTACATAAACCTGGTGCATATATTTGTTTGCAAAAATACTTTATGAACGTATATAAAATAAATGCTAATATTTCATACAAATCAGGACTAGCAGTTGTGTTTATTCACAGCACAAAAGAAAAAAAAAATCAAATCCACTTTTGCTTTTAGAGAAAATTTTTCTATTCCCAATGAAACCATATATGACCAAAAGCCAAATTTAAACCACTATCATGTTTTTAATGCAGTAATCTGAATGAAAACAAAAGCATAATATGCTAAAGAGAACCTATTAAACAGGATATAAGCTGTTAAAAATGTGCAGAAAGTTTCTGCTTATCAAAGTCAGAACATTTTACAAATATTTCTGAATAAAAACAGCATATTTTGTACAGTCTAAACATCAAATTTAACAAGTCCCATTGTTATGTGAAGCAAATCTTTCACGTTGATCAGTAATTCACTTTTGGCAACAACAAGTTAAACTAACAAATTAAAAATATTAAAAAGTATTTTCACAGTTCATGACCAACAGCATATTATACACGAAGATCACTCTTAGTATTTACCTAAAGTCTAAGACAAGGAAAAACCCAATGTCTTTGTCAACTTTCACAAACCAGAAAAAATAATTTCAAAATCATCTATCAGAAGTATCAGTTTTTATTGCGAAAACATTCAGTGGCAAATAAATGTTGCAGATGCACTACAAAGTGCCCTTATCAGCGTGACTTTGACGCAACCCGGGTGATCAAATTCGCTGCTTCAGACAACAAGCGCAGACAGGCTTTCAGACATAATTTCATTTTAAATATTTGTTTTTAGTAATTTCTCTGCTCCCCTAGTACAGTTCAAGCACATATTGCAAAATAACATCAAATAAAAATGCGCCAGTGGTTTACAACATAGTGGCCTAACAGCGGCTATTAATTTATAATAATGCAACAATCTGCCTTGTCCCACTGGAAGTCAGGTTTTTATTTTTCTTTGAGAGTCCAGCATTTCCAAACTGCGAAACCAGGCTCATTCAGCTCAAAGATGCGCACCCGTCTTAGAGATTCCTTCGGGTACTTTTGCAATTTTACACATTCACCAAAACAACGTACACTTACGGCAGGTAACCATTACACTATATATGAGGGTCGTCACAAACGGCCTTGGGGAAAAATAAGGCTTACATAAGTGCAGGCAACAATAACCTTACCCTTAGATTAAAGCACAGGTTTCCCAATAGTCTTTACCTTGGACCACTGCCCGTGTCATTCACCTGAAATACGACTGCTGTTCTGTTCAAAACAAAATGTCAATTCAAAAGACCACAGAATAAAATATGAACCTGAATCAAACAAGAAATGTAATTTAGACTTCGGTAGTACAGCTAAACCAATGCAAATAGAACAAATAACACTTCAATCACAGTATTTTTTCAGTACTGTCATCTAACTTGTGCATCTGACGAGATATGGGAACAATTTTTAATAATATTTTTGCACAGATTAACCAAATCCAACCATTTGCTCAGACGTGTTTGATCTTTTGGTTTGACTTTTGCTGCTCTTCTTGTATCTGTGCATTTGCTTTCCTGCCTCTGAAAGATTCCAAATTAACACCAACTTAAATGCAATGAATGATTCATAATCGCACCAGTGAACCTAAAAACCAAATGTTATGTAGTAGTTGTAACAGTTCATACAATAATAAAAGAAAAGGGATTATTTTGTGTTGCAGCATAATACAGTAATTCATTACAAGTTAAATGGCACATATGAATATATACATACGTGGTATAAGTATACATATATACTTTGGAAGAATGAGTTGACCTGAGGTACGGTGTCCACCATTGCTTATTATATTGTTTTTCTGCTGCTTTAAGCATAAACACCTAATTTTTAGTTTACGAAAAAGCTGACAAAACTTTAAAGGCATTTTATGTTTTAGTGATTGTACACGTCACTGTGTAATTTTTCAGAATCAACAACTTGGCAGGGACAATTTCTTCAAAATCTCCCTTCAGATTTATAGGAAAATAACTAAAACACATGTGCATCATCCCAAAAATACAAATGTGGCAAAGGTGCAGGTAAATCATTAAAAGTAAATGACTCCTGATGCTTTTTAAACATATATATATATAAATAAAAAAGGTAATAAATACCTTTTCAAATTCAAAGATATGTGTAAGGTCAGGAATAAACTGATTTATTATCCCCACCTACTGGTCACACTGTTGTTGTGCTGACAATTTTTCACAGCTCTGAAGGTAAAACTTCCTACTGTTGACATTCATTCAATCCTTCATTCATTATTAACTTGTAGTCTATTGCAGGACTGCAATGGTCCACAGTCTATTCTGGAAGCACAGGATGAGAAATTATGCTTTGGACAGGGTATGAATCCACTACAAGGAAATCACAGCCACAGCACGACCACCTTCAGGCATAATAACAGAATAAAATTTTGGGATAAGTAAAATATTTGTTAAATATATTAAAATATATGACAAAGACAACATCCCCAGTTGTCACTGCACCATCTGATTTACATACACTATTAAATATGCAGTAATTGTTGTAGTTCAGCACAAGGTTTTAAATTTTATACATATCTATGATGTGAAAACGTTTGATTTCTTAGAACAACCAAGCAAAATATTGTTTCGTCACCGATCTAAATTGATGTACCATTATATGTCACACAAATAAACTTGGCAAAGGCAAAAGAGGATCATGTTGGACTTCAAAAGGGCCAAGTGCCCTCCTGTCCATCATGGACAAGGAGGCTCACCTTCTGAGCATCACCCTAACTGAACAGAGGAGTATCTTCAGCAACAGACCTTTCAAGGAGGATCATCATCTGAGGTCATGTCTGCAAACGCCACTTTACTGGAAGAAGAGTGGAAATGACCTCTGACTGTCACAATGGCACTGAGTTGTCAGCACTACTTCTTAATAACTATTTGCACTCCTTTACACGAGTGAAAAGGTGTTATTTATTACAGGGATTACAATGTTCTTAGTCATATCTTTATGTATACATTCTTAACTGAGCTCAACCATTATACATGTTTCATTCACTGCAAGTGAATATGGTGTAAGAACAATATAATTTTATATATTTATACATATAAAATTGCAACTTTCCTCAGGATAAGTGGTTAACTAAAATGGATGGATGAAGACATACTTATATATAAGAACTGATGTTAACGCTACTTTTAACTTATTAAGGCTTCCCCAGTGAAAAGACTGACCTTCTTCGCATGCTACTAGTCACATGAAAGAAAACTCGAAGGATTCAACTGGCTTCCTGAGACATTTCTTTTGATTTCCCAAGTGATACCTTCTTAAATTGCACCTGATATTCAGTTCAGTTCATACTGTTTTTATAGCATCCTTCTCACATATTTTCCCAGGACACTTCACATCCACAAAAGCGAAAGACACACGAATATGAGCGATAACAACGGAGATGCACAATTAAACAGGAGAAAACCGCAGTGTCCACCCAACTCTGTTCAGCACGGTAACATTCTGCAATTCTGACAACGTGTCAAAGTTCACCAAGCAGTTTCTGTAATGCTCAGGTGGACCCTCCTGTGTGACCGTCGAATGATCCCAAGCAGATCAGGTCAGGTCAGGCCAACAGTACTGAAGGTATACAGGGCTTATCCTGGTCATGCTTGATGAGGTACCTCAGATTCTAGTGAAACACCCCTCCCTACCTTCTGCTGTTTCTGACTCTCAGGTGTCAGACCTGCTGTCAAAAAGCCACTGCTGGCTACCTTGTCAAAGTATTTACCCTCAATGCTATTAGTTACAATTACCCGGCTGTATGAAGTAGTAATTCTGTATGTCAGTTTGGAGAAAAGCATCGGCTAAAAAACGCTGTATATAAACAGTGGGATGTAGGTGGAGGAAGGGAAGATGGACTGACTGAGAAACATACCTTCAGTGACCGGCATGGCAGTAGAAGAGCTGCGTCTTGGGAGACTATTGACGGACTAGCCCTCAAAAGGACAACTTTAAAGCTGGCTGCTGTACGGGAACTGGGGGAACTGGATTTGTGGCCCTGGAGATGCCCTGATCTGGAACTGTGAAATGTGCAACAGGTTGTTCTAACAGACCTCGAGTGTGTCGGCCATTACACACGTCCTCCTTGTCGCCTGATGTTAAACACTTAACACCGGTCAGCGGCTTCAAATACGCCGCCAGAGAGTCACGTTTCGTGTTACTTAAATCTGCAATTCTGTCTACGTCACGGGCTCTTCTTTCACAAAAGTCGTATAGCGTGAAAATAAACATTTTTTTAGTGTTTTTGGTGGACAACGTCAACTCGAGTTGCGTGTCCGACACTGACGCGCATGCGCGTTGAGTCACGTGACTGGGACCTGACCGCTTCAATTGGCATCGTTACCTGAAGCTCGCGCTGCTGCCGCGGACCGATGCGCGAGACGGAGCGCGAGAGGCCGTCCGATTTACGGAGCGCTGAACGCGGAGCCGCGGAGAAGCAGACGGGCGATGGGGGGCAACCTGAGCAGGGGCAAGAAGACGGTACTTTTTACTTCCTCTTTTTACGTGAAGTTCCTGACAAAAAAGAAAATACGAGAACTATTCCGAGTTTGCGATTGTAGGTTGCTGCGCCCAGAGATTTGTGATAATAAATAAGTTTGTAAAAGTTTTGGAAACGTGCTTTTTTCACGCGCCATTCTTCCTCGCAGGTTCTCATATTGTTTGTCTTGTTCCTCGCACACTTCCTATTTGTTTTGAGGGGGATGATTTTGGGAAAATCAATTGGTAACAGTACAAACATGGTGCAAAAAGAAACACTGTACCAGTAGAAAAAAACAAACTTTTCACAAAAAAACCCCTAAAACAGCCACACGACTCAATGGTCTTCGGGGCTTCAGAGTTACCTACGATCAAGATGGTATTTATGTTCTGCTTGGCGTCACTATGAAACGTCATAGTAAGTATTTTTTGAATGCTTATTTCATTTCATGAATATGACCTTTTGCAAGAAAACTAGCCAGTAATTTTCTTGCTTTTTATCGATATCATAGAAACCGAGAAATGCGTCTTCAAGAAAAATCACAATACAGACGAATTTGTTGCCGAGCACAAAATCAGTTTGAAGCGTTCACTTTAATCCATGTCAACAGTTTATGGACAATAAAAATGCATCTTTTCGCATCTGGGAAGAAAATAATGTACTGCCTAGTTTTAATTCTCTAAAATGTGCGATATTCATGGCACTTTGTTAAATTATAGAAGGACCCGGGTCCATTTCATCTGTACTTCAGGTCCCTGAAGGAGCATCCATGTCCAAGTCCAAACATGCTTGGTCCCTAAAGGCATATTTATGACATTCTTAAGCATTTTGTATTTTAATCATTAAGATATGACCTGTAAGTTTAATATGGAATCTGATATTTAACTATTTCACACATTCAAGATGCAGTAAAAGAGATTCTATACAAGAAAGGTTTGTGCTACATCCCATTGCTTTTCTAAGAGGAGGAAAAGGATCTTCTTGAGGTGTTTCAAACGTATCTTCTGGGTCTGGCACCATATTTGTGAAAAGCTGAGGACAGAGCTGGTAAATAAAAGCGAAAGGCTCCATAGCCAGGGATGAATTTTTTAATATCACCTGAACTGAGAGAGATGCCGACAATAGCATGGAGCGTAACCACATTTCTGCTGTGCCAAAAAAACCATTTCCACTAGTTGTATCTCCCTGCCTTTCTTGCACTTCAGGTACACGCTTGGTGTTCTGCTAGATTCCTCTCAACCTTCTCTTTAAAGAGTTTTATTATCTCCCCGGGTTCCTCATTCCCCTTGCGCTTACTGCGAGAAGCTGTAAACTTTACACCTTCTACAGTAAAAGTCTGATGAAGATCAGTCTGAACATTTGTCAAATTTGTTATCTTTCAGAAGAATAAGAGCAGAAGAGGTAAGCAGGGGCTGAGGGAGATCACCCCACAGGATGCGACTGGTGAGTGGTTTCCTTTGCAGCGTGAGAACGTTTCACAGCAGTTTTGAGGTTTCTGCACTAGACTTTTTCCTCTTTTTGTGCCAGTTTTAGACTTGAGTCATTTTAACAACCTATTTAATATGTATAGCGTATTTCCAATACAGCACATAGTTCAAAGTACCACCAGGGCCTAATTGCAGTTTTATTTGACTTTTAATAGCTGGTCAAAACTGCATTCATGTGCCAACACATGGAGCTCATGAATACTAGGAACTGTTAATATTTTATATATAACACCCTCTTCTAGGTTTAGCCAGGGATCTTCCTGTCCGTTCTTTACGTGATGTAAATATGTATTGTCCCCCCAGCCATCGAGCTGCGTACAGAACTGATGAAAAGCACCTGGCCCCCTCCATGTCACGTCTGGGTTTCAAACTTCTCAATCCACTAGCCAGCTCTTGTCCTCGGTTAAGGGACCATCTGTATTTTTAGTCGAACTGATGATTGTATAAGTTACGTTGATGGAAGTTTTCCTGTGGAGCTCGAATTCACCAGAATTTGCATTTGTGCGCTTTTAACGTGTCCTTGTGCTGCTGTACTCGGAGGTGACAGACCAATGTCACTACGAGTCTGGTAGTGCTGCAGTGGTGTCTGTTATCTAGTCTTGTGTTTTCTAACCCAGTTAAGATCTTGCTGGAGAAGCTTCAGGAGCAGCAGCTGGACCTGAATGTCCTAGAGAACACACTGTCAACAGTCTTCAGTACACAAAAGGAGGTGCTAATCCAAGTCCCCCAGAATGAGCTTGTCCAGCTGGTAAAAGTCCTCATTGAGAAGGTACCCCTACACACACACACATCAGTCCCAGTAGGCCCAAAGTGTTAGTGACTATTATATGTTGTGTGGTATTGAGAAGGAAATGGAGAAAGGTGTGTGTGTGTGAGGAAGAGAGCTTTGTTTTGGGGTATTAGGTTGTCAGCAAGCCTGCCCTCTGTCTTTAGGTGAAAAGCAGCAGAGAACATGAGTTTGAAGATCGGATCAGCTCCCTGGCAGAGGAACACCAGGCCAAAATGGAAGGCAAGAGACTCTTTCCATTACACCTGCATGACTGTCCAGTGTGGTGTGTCGCAGCAGTACAGATGTATATACATGCATCCCATCTACAGAATTACAAAGAAAGCACCAAGATGAGATTAAGTCACTGATGGAGAATTTCCAGGGAGCAGATGCCCATCTTGAGGTAAGACATGCTTCAGATCTGCCTTTGATGTGGTTGATCCAGTAAGAGAAATGGCTGTAGTGTTGCAGATCCTTGACCTGTGACTCCTGTGTGGTTGGGGTGAAGGGCAACGCAGAGATCCTGTCAGCACAGTTCCAGGCTTTCTGCAAGCTGCAGAGGAGACTGGAGGAGAATGTGATGATGCGAGATCTGCAGGTGAACATCCAGGTAGGAGACAGTGGTGGTGTCACCAAGCTGTTAGAATGTGAGGAATGACATGGTGTGTATGCTGTACAAATGCTCATTTCTTGCTTGAGGAAATTCTTCTACATCCTCACCCGCAACACAACGTTATGGCAAGCAGTCATTGATGATGAACGTCATGGGACCCTGCTTGTTGGCTCTCTTGCTTTTTCCCAGTCTGTGTAATGCAATGACCTGCACAAGTCCTTCACCCCTGGCCTTGTATCCCTTCCTTGTAGGCACAAGGCAGCCCAGGTGCATTCTGGGAGCAGGAGCTGGAGAGTCTGCTGATTGTCATAGACCTGAAGAACGAGGTCTTCCGGGAGCAGTCAAGGAAACTTGCGCAGATGGAGCAACTGGTAACGTTCACACCCCCCCCCCCACTCACCACTCCAGTCGAATACGACATTTATTCAACGTATCAGTTGAATTAGACCAACTGATGATTAACAGTGAGATCCAACTGCACATCTACAGAGCTGATGCTCATTTTCACGTCTTATAGAAGTTCACTGTTCATTTCAGATGGAGAGGAACCGCTCCTTGGAGGACCAACTGTCACGAGTTCTTCAGCAGAATGAAGACTTGCTTGTGCGCATGGAGAAATCCCAGACTTTGAACAAGTAAGAGTTCATCCTTGTATCGGTTGTGTTTATGCAGAAATACAAACCATGTGGGTCAGTTAATGCATCACATGAAATTTGCTTTGAGTTGCAGTTATTCCATTTGTTCTGTTGTATCTATAAATGACTCCCATAAAAACCCTAAAGATGTAGTTCTGTTCTCAGAGGGGTGGATTAGTTGTAGAATATGACTGAGCTTTGTTTCTGACTGATACCTGTGCGTCTGGGTCTGTGTCTGTCGCCAACAGATGGCTGTCCAGAGGGAGAGGGAGTCTGTAGTGGTTTGGAAGGTCCGTTGCAAGAAAGAGGAGCTTCAGTACAATCTGCTGTGCAGTAAGATCCCCACCCCCACACCCCTTCAACTGCAACCTGTGACCATCTGCGTGACCCACAGCCCCTGGGGGGCCTCTGCTGTAAATACCCAAGATGCAACTCGCCTGTGAACACTGTCCTGTTGTCCTTTTCCAGAAATCTCTTAACAGATTATTTCTTACTGTACAGTCATATTTTTCATTTATATATTTTACATTAAACATTTCCTTAAATGGTTAGTTACCAATTTCTCAGTCTCAGTGCCATTTTCCTTTGTTTTATGTTGAGGGCCGTCATACACTGACCTGACTGGCTGCCGTCCTGCCCTACATTCTCCATAAGTCACCTTGCTTAGCCTTCCTGTGGGGTTACATGTGCAGTATGTTGACATGCAACTGGAATGTTATTGACACTTTAAGTTGGCCGATAACTTTATTCGGAGCAATTTAGAGAGTTGTCTGTAACTAATAGGAAAAATTGTGCACGAGTACCGTGTTCAAGCATTCAAGAAATCTTAGAAGGCGAAAGCCTTAATCCCTCTGCTACCTGCTGCGTACAGATAGCTGAGATTTTAGAAAAACTGTTGGGGAAACAATATGCGGGGACTCCAGGCTGAAAAAGACTGAACCGTACAGCAGCGCTGTTCCGAGTTTCTACTGGCTCAGGACAATTTGGGTAGCGAGCCAGTGATATGATCATAACAGCTAAGTCACCTTTTTTGAGCCCAAACTGTACATTAAAACAAAGTCTTTGCAAATGCAGTAAAAGGTGTAGAGAAGGGCGATTTAAGGGTACAAACAGCTTCAAATGTGAACACATTTCTTTATGCAAAAACGCAACGAGTGTGTTGGGCTGATAAACAGCGCCTCCTGGCGGCGGACAAAAGCTTACAGCACCTGGTATTCCCAGGCGGTCTCCCATCCAAGTACTGACCAGGCCCGACCCTGCTTAGCTTCCGAGATCAGACGAGATCGGGCGCTTTCAGGGTGGTGTGGCCGTAAGCGACTGACAAGGGCGCAAACTCGCTACTTATAGGTAATGAGTAGTTGCTTTTTTTGGGCGCTATTATTTGTTTGTTTCTGTCAAATATCTAAGTTTAATTTATAAACTGTACATATATAGATACTCCAGCGCTGTAAACGTGCTATGAGTGCAAAACTAGTCTCACGTTACCGACGCTGTATTTTCACCTTGTTGCCGCTGGATGGCAGCAAAGGACAGCAGTCGTTTCCAAACGTCTCTGGGCAGGATTTGCCGAAGAACTTGAACAGGCGGCTGCGGGACCCCTACTGTTACTGGGGGTGGTCGACTTCTTTCTGCGTTTTGGTTTTGTTTGGACGCCCTGCTGATATTTTATTTATACAGTATTCTTCCAGGTAGCTCAGCACAGGCTCCCTCAGAAGATGCCAACTATGGCAAAGAAAAGCCGGCTACAGAGATGAGGAACATCACCTGGATTTGTTGAGCAGGAGATCGTCCTCCGTCAACTGGGAGGAAGACAAGGCGCGTTTGGGGAACAAGACCTCCGTTATGTGGAAAACAGCAGCGGCGGCTCCTCGTTTCACTCCACCGCGCTGAACGAACCGGCGCCAAACCGGTCCTGCGCCTGCAGGCACGTGTTGAGGGCGTGGCTACAGGTCCACGTGCGATGACGCCATGCGGAGGCGTGACTACGGTCGGGGACAAATTAAACGTGGTGACGTCAACCTATTTTGACGCAGTAAAATTTTCTTCACCGGGATTCGGACCGGCGCTGCGCCTCGTTGCCAGTTTGCAGCCGCATTAAGTGCATTTGGTTGATCTAAACGCGCCGTTTCAAGTGTTGTTTTTTTTTTTTTTTTTTTTTTTAAATCCTCGTCGCATATGTGGAATATTGTTTAATAACGGTCGGGAAATCAGAGCTGCCGACTTAGACTGGAGACCCGGGACGGAGAGCGGCGGCGCGGTTGCGGGAGCGGTGAAGGATGGGAGCGGTCCTGGGCGCCTTCTCCGCGGCCAGCTGGGTAAGCGGCGCTCCCGCCACCCGAACCCGGCGCCGCATCGGCTGCCGGAGCCGCCGGTCCAGGGTGCGGGGCTGGAGGTGCAGCGAAGCGCTGCGAACCGCTCGCGTTCCGGAGAAAACGAAACCGAAGCGGCGCCTTTTGCAGCGAGAAAATGAAACTTTCCGCCCGGCTGTGTTTGCGAACGTTTAACGTCTCAAAACGTGTCGGAAAAGTGATAAAGCGGATTATCTCGGCCTGGAGCTTCAGTCCATCGCAGGGAACAAAAACAATCTGTGCTGATAGTGGACAAAAATGTCAGGGGAAATTATTATGGTGCTGCAGTTATTAACAATATTACTACAGAATAATAATGCTAATCCGTTATTGTGCGTGATTGTTATTCTTATGTAATATATTTTGTATAGTATAGCAATAATAATGTAATGTGCCTTGAAATAATGGAGAATATTATTAGTTATTCTTCCTGATACTAAACGACAACAGAGGAAGAATAACGTGTAATGTGTTGTGATTTTGTAAATGTCCGGGGCTGAAGAACCAGGCGCCCGGTGGACTCGGTGAGAGGTCCGTTTTTCCAGCACGGATGTGAAGCGCATGTGATTCTTGTTTATTTTTAAAATGGGGGAAAAAGTATGAGATTCACTCTTGTTTTGGTGAAGGTTAAATTGATCTAAGCTGCTTCAGACAGAAAAGGCAAGTTTTGACTTCTGCTGTCGTCCTGAAAGACATGTCAGGCTTGCTGAGGGTATTAAGGGAAGTTATCTGGTTCTTCAGTGTTAGGAGACCAGCCAGTACTGTGCAAAATGCAGCTATAGATATTTATGCCACATCAAACGGTTGTCTGTTTTGTGGGGCCCAGCAGCTTCAGCACCTTGCTGACCGCGACTCTGTGTCACATCCTCTGTGGAAATGTGGCCCCTCACTCCATCACCATCCTTCTCACGACACCTGTGCAGAAGATGCGTCTCGTTCGTTTTTCTCTCCATCTCTGCCACGATACGTTGGAAATGAGAGCTGCAGGGGTCCATGAGGAGTCTGTTCCCGACTGACCCTGATTCCTGCTGGCAGCCTGGAGTGTTAAGATGTTGTTTACGATCCTCTGCAGCGCACGGTCACATTAGGGGGTCTTAAAGGCACAGCGCCTTTGGTTGGTTTTATGCAAGTAACACACGACGTCAGTGTTGTTGAAATGTCTTTTAAAAAGATGCTACTGCCAGCTTTCCATGTTGAAGAACCGACTGTTCTGACCAGAGGGGTGTGTGTGTGGCCACGCAGGTTCCGTGCCTCTGCGGCAGCGCAGCCTGTGTTCTCTGCAGATGCTGCCCCAACAGCCGGAACTCGACGGTGACACGCATCGCCTACGCCCTCCTCCTCCTGATCGGCACCATCGTGGCCTGCATAATGCTGTTGCCGGGCATCGAACACCAGCTGAAAAAGGCACGTGCGGGAGTCTCGACCCTACACTGCAGCTGCTGGGGGGCACGAGGGGGGGATAACCCCAGCAAGTTAAAGAGCGCGTCGTTCGAACGTCACCTGGCAGCACCGTTCCGGGTCCCTTTTGGATGGGGCTGGAACGTTAGAGCGGTTAAGGACACACAGTTACACGCAGGAAGTTGGCGGTTCAAACCTCACACAGCTCTACTGCTGCCGAAGTGGCACGTGGGTGATGTTTGTCCGCTGTCTCCTGCTCAGATTCCTGGCTTCTGCGAAGGGCAGGCCGGCTCCTCCCTACCTGGTATCCAAGGCAACGTGAGCTGCGAGATCTTCGTGGGCTACAAGGCGGTGTACCGCGTCTGCTTCGCCATGGCATTGTTCTTCCTGTTCTTCTTTCTGCTGATGCTCAACGTGAAGAACAGCCGGGACCCCCGAGCGGCCCTCCACAACGGGTGAGAACAAACAAAACCCTGGCGTTGGTTCCAGTGTCACACGATCGGCGCCCTGAGGCCACAAAGAGCCACCGAGTGACAGTTGGTTAAGGTTTGATGCAACTCGCAGCACTGAAATGGACCTCGGACATGGAAACGGCCAGTTGAAAATGCGGTCATTTACTCCGGTCTCCTTTCTCTTGCAGGTTTTGGTTTTTTAAGGTTGCCGCCATAATAGGGATTGCAGTCGGTGCCTTTTACATTCCGGACAGCCCTTTTACCCGCTGTAAGACTCCTCGTTGTCACTCTGCTGTGTTTGCTCTCCCTGTCAGCAGGTTGTAAGTTTAAGTTCCATGCAGGACCCAGTAAGACAGGTGTGGTGCTGTAAAGGCTTAAATAGGTATCCAGCTGGAAAAGTGCAGTAAAATTCTGAGCCACAAAGCTTCCAAAACAATAATAAAGTCACAGCAATGATAAAGAGGTGTGTGATTTGCCCCCCCCACCCAATAAATCCTGTGCGTTAACGTTTTGGTTTTTCTCTTCAGTTTGGTTTATTACAGGAATCTCCGGCGCATTCCTTTTCATCGTCATCCAGCTTATTTTCCTGGTGGATTTTGCCCACTCGTGGAACGAATCCTGGAGTGTCAGAATGGAGGAGGGCAACTCGCGGGGCTGGTACGCCGGTGAGGGTCTCGATCCAGACAGCGGAGGCCTCCCTCTAAGCTGCACTACTGTTAAAGTGCCAGAGCCGATCAGGGTTAAAACGAACTTTGTTTCTTGCTTCTCTTAACTCGCAGCCTTGCTTTCCGTCACCATCCTGTGCTACGGTTTGTCCCTGGTGGCCGTTGTTCTGCTCTACGTGTTCTACACCCGGCCTGAGACTTGTCACCTCAACAAGTTCTTCATCAGCTTTAACATGCTGCTGTGCATCATGGTCTCCATCACCTCCATCCTCCACAAAGTGCAGGTGAGGGTCTGCTGGTTCCTGCTCCGCACGTGTCTCAGGGGAACTTCTCCGATGTTCTCCCATCGCGTGTAAATCTGTGCATCTCGAAATGTTGTTGTTCTTAAAAAAAAAAAAAAAAAAAAAACTGCAGATCTACCACATTCGGCTGTTTACGCTAAAATCACAGATGTTGAATAAATTCCAGTACGTGATGATGTTTGATGAATTAACTTGCTTAAATTAATTTTTAATTGTTCAGATTAGTTTTTTTTATTCGCATAAATCATGTGTCAGTTATATTTATAGGAAACATATCTTATAAGCCTTTTATTTTAAAGTGTGGCCCACCGGAAAGCACCACAGACCGACGCAGGTTTAAACGGTGTAGGTTAAACTGCAAACAGTGCAGTTAATATATTGAAAACTGATGCAGTAAACGGTTAAACCATCGAGTGGCTTGACGTGTGTGTGTGTGTGTGTGTGTGTGTGTGTGTGTGTGTGTGTGTGTGCGCGCGCACACAGGAGGTTCAGCGACGGTCTGGCCTGCTGCAGTCATCCATCATCACCTTGTACACCATGTACCTCACCTGGTCGGCCATCACCAACGAACCCGGTGAGCTCACAGTCCTCGTCGTTGTGTCCAGCCGAGCAGCTGCCAGGAGAGACTGAGTTCGATGGATTTCGGCTCCTGCTGTCACACAGTGCCGGTTCCCTCAGAGAACCTTTCTTTCTAGTGCCTGATGTACCAGGCAGTGACGACGTAGCCCTGCATCCCTTCTAAATAATGTGATGTATTGTGGAGCTCAAGAAGCTGCAAAGATCAGGCTGGTTTATTGAAGTCAGACTGAGAGAATTTTAAAAACAAGGTTTTTTTTCTCTTCTGGATGACCCTTTTTCGTCATCTTCTACAGCTTTCCATCTTAGACCCCCACGTTTCCTCCATGTTATTGTCACAGTTACGAAGGTTTTGTGCAGGTGCTTCCCTTCGTATTACCCTATTTGCAGGCTACGAATGGCCAGACTGATCTAAAATTGGCTGGGAATCTATACTTTGGTGTGGGTTGTCTTTTTTATTTTTTATTTTTTTTATTTTTTTTTGCTTGTTTAGAAACATCCCTGAGATGGAGTGCAGTTCCCTGAACTTCATTCTGTGTTTTCTTCTCCTCACCCCCCGTTCCAGAGCGTAAGTGCAACCCCGGCCTCTTCAGCATCTTCCAGCAGGTCGCCGCCACCACGCTGGCGCCGGTCACCCCCGAGAATCACACGGCCGTCGTGATCGTCGACGTGGAGGAGCCCGTTCCCTCGGCCCCCTACCTGCCGTGGTGGGACCCCCAGAGCATTACGGGATTGGTCATCTTTATCCTCTGCATTCTGTATTCAAGGTAAAATAAACCAGGGATAAGATGACAAATGGTAAAAGGGGGTGGGGCCACACAGCTGACTAACTGCCCCCGGTTTACCCTGCCTGGCTCCCTTTATACGCAAAACATTCTTTTGTTTGTATCAATATTCACATTTTCGCTTCCCGTTGAGCCACGTTTGGTCCTCCGTGTCTGTAAGAAGCCAAAACTGAGCGAGGGAGGGAGAGGAGCGCTAGGAGCCGTGTGTAAACACGAGTGACCCTCAGTGACTCCCGTTGTCTCTTTGGCAGCATTCGCTCTTCCAGCACCAGCCAGGTGAGCAAGCTGACCCTGGCCTTGAACGACACGGTGATCCTGGACGACCGCTCGGCCGCGAGCACCCCGGAAGAGGCCGAGGAGGGCCGAGGCCTGAGGCGGGTGGAGGACAACGAGAAGGACGCTGTTCAGTACAACTACTCGTTCTTCCACCTCATGCTCTTCCTCGCCTCCCTGTACATCATGATGACTCTGACCAGCTGGTACAGGTCAGTACGCCCTGCTTGCTTTCTCTTGTGCTGTACTATTATTTTTAATTTAAAAAATGTTTTAAACCAGTGCTGTCGCTAAAGCTGCTCCGTGTGTCAGTTTAAACATCTCTGTTTCCGAATGGGGAAAAAATCGGGTCTTGACTCGGAAGCCAGACATCAAAATTATAACAGCGCTAAAGCAGAGTTTTCGCGATAAAACAGACACGTTTGGGTGAAAGTTTCTGTTGTTGTTATTATTGTTATTATTATTATTATTATTATTATTAGTGTAGCAGCGGCAGGTGGTGCTGTGACTCTCCCACAATATACTGCTGCTGCGTGTTTCTAACCAGGTGCCGGAACATTCTGGGGAATTATGAAGGATCGTTGATGTTCGGTGGTTGACACATTTTTTCGTTCACCTTGCAGTAAAGCAACTGCGTTTTGCGCTGTTGAGGTTTGTTATGCCGGAGTTTTACTGTAAAAACCGCAAAATTCCCACCTCCTGCTGCAGAGGCTATTTACCCTCAAGCAATGCGGTAAAAATTACTCTGGCATTAAAGGGTAAATCACTGTAAGTACTTCCGTTGTGCAACGTTTACACTGTAATAGTTTAGCAGGTTTGTGGATGGTCCCTGGGATGGTCAGAGAGAGTCTGAAGCTGGTCTCCCTGGGAGGTTCGCTCCTTGTTGCCTTACTGCTTTCTGAAGGCTGTGCTCCTGTGTGGGTTGTGAAGTGTAAAATGGAAAAATCTTTTCCTCCCCCGTAGTCCTGACGCCGACTACAACACCATGACGAGCAAGTGGCCGGCCGTCTGGGTGAAGATGGCCTCCAGCTGGGTGTGTCTGCTTCTCTACGGCTGGACTTTGGTGGCCCCGTTGGTGCTCACCAACCGACAATTCGGATAATTCCTCCACCCCCACCCCCCGTCTCTCTGGCCAAAGGTTTGCGTTCGAATCTCACAAAATGAGTCATTTTCTACGTAATTTGAAGCACGTCGTAATGAAGCCGTTTTGCCTGTTACAAATGAATGACGTTGCGACACTGGATACTTACAGAATGTTTTATGTGTTTTTTTTAGGTGTTTCCAGTTTTGCTTGGCTTTTATTTTTTTGGCAGCTAGGCAGTGTGAGCTTACTAGTGAAAAAGGTATCTGTGTCCAAAGATGAAAACGTGGTAGAATGTTTATAGCAACCGTGGTCTTCTGGTGTCGAGTGCTGACCGTAGATTCAGCTAGAAATTTCCGTCTCAGTTGCACTCGCGTATCGTTTTATGCAGTGTTTGACAGTTCAACACTCAGTATTCAGGAGCAATGAACAAATTGTTGGTAATATTGTTTATTCTCCATGCCTTTAGTCTGTGATCTTGCTGGTGAAGAAAACGTTCATTCTTCCCGGTTGGGGGGGGGGCGTTTGATAATCCGGCTCTTTTTTTACATCGTCTCAAGTGAATTTTACATGGCGCCTGATGTTTTTAGTACGGCACATTTTTTACGCCCATTTTGTAAAATGTTTTTTACTTGTTCAGAAACGGTTTAGTTAAATGATTGTATTCCGTAGGTTAAACTTGATGGACCAGAACTTGCTGTGCGCACTACACTTTATACAGGCCCTCGCACATCTATAGCGTTTCTGAGCTGCTGTGTTTCACATGCACCTCTTACCCACAAAAAGTTCCTCCTTGAGAGGAGAACTGTGAGGTGAGGGTCTTCAGGACTGGTTTTTATGGGCTGCACAATAAAGCAGCCAGATAAGTCATCCTGGAACCTGCATCGTCCTGATGCTCGATAATCACTGTGTGTGTGTGTGTGTGTGTGTGTGTGTGTGTGTGTGTGTGTGTGTGTGTGTGTGTGTGGGGGGTGGCCTGATCCTCAGCTGAACAGCCTTCTCTTCGAGGGGGGTTTCGAAATGATGCAACATTCCAAATTGGTCGTGGACGCCGGATGTCGGTTGCTCTTGTGTAATGAGCAACATTTGGTTACCAGCGGACAAGATCCCCGGTGACTGTTTGACAGCTTCTGTGTTGTGTGGCGTCGAGCACTTGGAGTCCCTGACCTCACGGGGTTTGTTTATTGTGCACTTTAAATTCCTCATCTGTTTGTAAAGTGAGAGATGTTTTCGGACGACGTACATCTTTGAGATACTCCTTGCTATTTTGTACGCTTCTGCCAAGTACCTGTGCAAGATTTATACCAGCATTTGTGCATTTTTTTGCAAGATATTAACATGATTTGGCTTAACTGTCCCTCAGGTGCTGTGTAAACAGTTTTAATCTGCTGTATCTTAAACTGATCTGCTTGACCAAATCCTGAAATTGACAAATTTTACATTACTGTCAGTTGTATTTGTTTAATTTCATAAAAAGCATATTTTCCATGTACCTTTATACCTGTGTAACTACTTCAGCTGATGGCATTTAATGAAAACAATGTGTTGTTTCACATGTAGCCGGTTTGGTTTTTTTTTCATATGTAGAAATGTACTTCTGCCCCGGTTCTGAGAAATGGCTCCAATAGCACAAACGCGAAGACGGGGAAGATATTCGCCTTATTTCTGATGAGGAAAACCATGATTTGTTTCCAGTTAAACTCCCCAAAATATCCTTAACACTAAAGTGCCCATTTCAACACTTTATAAATACCAAATAGCTTAATATCCCCCTGTGTTTAGATGCAGCTACTTTATTTCATATCACACATTTTCTTTCCTTATTAGTAGCAATAGTAATTAGCATTTAAGTCAAGTTTGTGTAAAGAAATGAAAACAATATAAAGAAGTACCAACTATAATGGGCTCGGGGGGGGGGGCTTACCAGCTGAAGAGAAGTGACCGAACTGATGTGACCCCACAATAAAGAAGAAAGCCACTAGAAAACCTTGAAAAGAAGCTGCATTTGAAAACTTTTAATACAAAGTAATATTTTCTTACCTACCATAAATTATTTACACCGGCCTTTACTGCACCTCTGACACAACGGCAACAAGAACAGACAAGTAAGAGGGACTGAGAAAAGCTGCAGGGGGTCAGATGGCTTCTTGCTTGGGGGTGATGTGCTGCAGCAGCTGGCTGCTGTCCCTGGGCGCCATAGTTAGGACCCCCGCGGCTGGCTTGTAGAGCTCCGGAGAGGAGGTGGCCAGGGGAGACGGGAGGGGCGTCTCAGGAGAGGCTGTGTTGGAAACGGCGAGAATGAGGAACGTTGCTAACGTTATGTGGACCTCTACGAAATAGTGAAGGCAGCTCTCGGTGTCCCACCGATATTTCCGCTGGGCGGAATCGGGGTTTTGTGTCGAAGGGGAACGGGGGCTGCGGACTCACACACGTGGGCACTGTGTAGAGGGACAACTGCGTTGCCGCCGCCCGCGGCCGTGTTGCTCAGGTGCTCCTGGACCAGGTTCGGGTGCAAACAAGGAGGTGTGTGGAGCATTTCGTTAGCAGGACCTGGAAGCGACAATGTAGGGGATCAGCCGTCCAATGATGAGCACAAGTGAACATTTATAGTTTAAAGTTCAAATGGACAAAACACTCCTCAATGTAGATACACAAATTATATTAATACAGTATTTGCTATCATTTTTGTAATGTGTTTGTTTTATATACAATCATACATGGTTTACGTTCCTTAAACCACGAAAACCTCAACAGGGAAAAGTTTGGAATCCGAATCAATTCCGCACCAAGAAAACCCAACAAATTTCCCCAAGTGCGACATTGAAACACCTGTAAAACTAAAACTGTCGTCTTTTTCGGTCTCCTCGTACAGCGGTGGACATTTGGTAATGCTGGCAGGTGGTGCAACAGAGACCAGAACCCCGGCAGACCCCGGCCCTCGACGGAAAATTCAACGTCGCCGGTGGCGCTTCGCACGTTATGACTGGTTTTCAGCATTGGGGGGGGGGCATTGCACAGTGTGTAGTACAAACACAGACCAGACGTTGGGTTCCAGGAGGGACGATACAAGCAAAACACAAATCCACTGTCTTACTTTAACATAACGGTACGTTACAGATGGAGAGGTTTTAGTTACACGGTTCGACCAGAAGCATATTAACCATTCGGAATGTAAACAGATTTTTCTGTACAAGGACAAGCTGAAAAAACGTTATGGTTTGTTTGAAACTATTAAATAGTATAAAAGTATAAAAAGAGATGTTTCATCCAGAGGACATAATCCGGGGCAGGACTCAACTATTGCCCAACAGTCCACACCAGCTTCAGAATAAGGACGTCGGTTAAGGTCTCACCTCCGAGCAGCATCTCCTGCAGCAGGCTGTCGATTTTGGCCAAACCAAAGAGTTTGACGACCTGCAGCTGCTCGATCATCTGCCAGGTGATGCTCTGCAACGCAGGTAAGAGCAGCAGCAGCTCCCCGAAACGCCCCCGCGAGTCATACTGCCGGTCATTGATGTAGTCCTCCAGCCCAGTCTGTAGCTGATAGCGCAGCTGCTTCATCTTGCCCGGGTTGCTCAGGCCCTTGGCGTCTGGCAGGGGAGGGAAGGTGGCACCGGCTCAGACTGGATCTACATCAATACTACAGAGAGACTCCGGCTGGAATGAACACCATGCCCACAATCAAACTGGATAACGTGGGAAAAGCTGGGAAGCAGGTTCCTCATAGGAAGCCAGTCAAGTAGTCTGGGGAAAGCCTTCGTGTAGAATATAAGTTGCGATTTACAATTTAAAATGGAGGATTTATCAACTTTTAAACGTGCCACTACCTGGGTCAAAGAAAACGATGGCTTTTAGGCAGGCGTACTCGTGGTCGTCTATCTGCAGTTCTTGGAAAGGCAGCACCAGCTCGTCCAAGACCCTCGCCGCTACCCGGCACATCTCCAGCTCGGGGCAGTTGCGGGGTACGATGTGGTCACTTCCTAGCACAAAGTGTTATTATGGGTAAGTTGCAGTGTGAGTGTTTGTCTACGGGACCCGTGACACACGGAGCAGATGAGTGTTGCGCTAATAGTCAGTCATTCTCTACCACACTTTTCCACACTTACCCAGCAGCAGCAGGTCTTTGTACGGCATCGACCTCTTGGTGACACCCAAGAGTAGATGTTCTCCAGCGTGGGCTCGCAGTAGAGCCACCTGTATGTATGAGGATATGCCTGATATGTCTGAGCAGTCTTCTCAGATTCACATGGGCATTTTGAAGGCTTGTCTGCGACAAGCCTGGAAGAACTGAAGAAGAGGCCCATCGGGGGCGTGGCGGGTGCCAGGCCTCACCTGATCGTCCAGCGCCAGTTCGCAGAAGGCAGGGAGGTACTTGGCCCACTCCACCAGGACCAGGAGCTGCATCCTCATGGATTCGCACACGTCGGGGATGGTGGCCACCTTCTTCGCTCTGACGTCACCGTTGTGGATGAGCGCCGGCGCAGATATCTGCTGCACCACAAAAGATATCTGCTCTCAAAATCCTACGACGCGCGGCTGCAGCCATTATTCACGTTCACCTTTATTCACTTAGATGATGCTTTTCTCCACAGCAGCACAAATGTTGAGCTTATTTACCTTTTCGTACAGCAGGGTAATTTTTACCGTATCAATTCAGGGTACCTTGCTGTAGGGTACTACAGCAGGAGGCAGGATTTACGCCTGGATCCTTCAGGTGGAAGGCGGCAGCTCTAACCCCCTGCGTAACCTGCTGGCCGTGGTGGCCGTTTACCGGTAAACATCTTCAAATCAAAAACACATTTCAAACCAACGTGATTTCTTGCCGCCACAGATTCATTTTAGTTCTGTTCCATTTGCTTTAATTCATGCATTTTTCCAGGGCAATTTGAAACGTTCGGGCTGAATATGTCCCCGAATATTTGGATATACGCTGACCGGCCACTTTATTAGGAAAACCTTTCTAATACCAGGTAGGACCCCCCACCCCCTTTGCTCTCAGTGACGTTGATTCAACAAGGTGCTGGAAACATGGTTTAGGAATTGTGGTCCATGTTGACATGACTACAGCACGTTTGTCAGCTGTTCTACCGTATCCCAAAGCTGCTCTGCTGGATTCAGATCTGGTGACTAGAGAGCCACCGAACTCATCGTCAAGATCACGGAACCGGTTTGAGACGACTTGTGCTTTGTCACGTGGCGCATTATCGTGCTGGAAGGAGCCATTAGAAGATGGGTGGATTGTGGCTGTTAAAGGATCCACATGGTCAGCAACAATGCAAAAGTATAAGGGGGTCCAATGTGTGTCAAGAACACGTTCCCATCATTACATCACCACCACCAGCCTGAACTGCGGTCACCTTGCTGTCAGCTCCAACCAACTGTTCTCCTCGTGGACCAGGCGTTTCCACCCACAGAACCGCCGCTCACTGGGTGTTTTTTGTTTTTCGCACCATTCTGTGTCAACTCTGGACACCATTTTGCGAGTGACTCGCAGGAGAACAGCAGTTTCTGAAATACTCAGACCACCCTGTCTGGCACCAACAACCTCACCACGGTCAAAGTCACTCAGATCAAACCCCCCCCCCCCCATTCTGAAGTTTGACATGAAAAATCACCAGATTTCATGACCCCTGTCTGGGGTTTTACCTGAGCTGCTGCCGCACGACTGGCTGATCACGTAACTGCGTGAAAGAGCGGGGGTTCCTAATAAAGTGGCCAGTGAGTGTACGGTCCTCACCTGCAGCTGTACCTGTCTCGAGAGGACGTCCGCTTGTATGAGCGCATGGATGGAGGGAAGGCTGCTGTCCTCATAGCTCGACCTCCTCCTGCTTATCCTGTCCCTTTCGTTTTGCACAGCTGGGGGGGGGGGAGTGACAAGTCACTGCTGAGTCCAGCCTCTTACAGGAGTTCCTCAACCTTCACACAGGCGCAGCTTTGATCAGATCCTGCCACAGTGGCCAGGATACAAAACCAAAGTCACCCCAGATAAACTTCCTAAATTGCATCTTGACAAAAGCATCAGGCAAATAAAATGATAATTTTAATAGAGGCGGAAAACAGTTTATTTTTCTCCCTGCCTTTGCATTTGGGACCTTTTTGTTTTCCTCTCCTCATGTCCTCAGCTGGATTGTCCAAACAGTCGACCAGGTCTGTCACTTTACAGACAGACAAAGTGTTTTGCACCTTTCCTTTCTTCTCACTAACATTCCTCCACACTTTGCTCACTGCTCGGCTTCACCCAGGTGAGAAGAAGCAGTATAAGAACAAACTAGCAATGCGACGTGGACCTTGAACTGCTTGCAGCAGGTAGCAGTAGTGAGACAGACAGACGTACCTTCTTTCTTCATCCCTGCCCGAAAACACTTCTTCAGCCGGCAGTATCTGCACTGGTTTCGCTTGTCTTTGTCCACGATACACTGTCTGCTGAATCTGTAAAGGAATAACAAGGACCACAATGCACTGCGTCATGTCAAGTTCTTTCTCATAAACATCCCTTAAAGCAATTAAATGAAGAATAAAAGGAAACAGACCATTAGCTTTCGATGGGGGAGGGGGGGTCTGTGATGAATGTTTTTCATATTTCGTGAGCGTTACTCAGACTCGCGTGGGACGGCACCCTGAGGGGTGTCTCACCTGCAGGAGTAGGCGTGGTTTTTCCGAACGCTGCGGCGAAAGAAGCCCTTGCAGCCGTCGCAGCTGGAGGCCCCGTAGTGCTTTCCCGTGGCCCGGTCTCCACAGATGGCACACAGGGTGCTCGCTTCGCCGGGAGCGGCGCCCGCCCCCCTGGCCCCTTC
The DNA here is from genome assembly GCA_900497675.1 of Arapaima gigas. Taxonomy (NCBI): domain Eukaryota; kingdom Metazoa; phylum Chordata; class Actinopteri; order Osteoglossiformes; family Osteoglossidae; genus Arapaima; species Arapaima gigas. The sequence goes on from UFQX01000119.1 coordinate 653,851, forward strand.
GCAAGGGGAGGAGTCTGAAACCACAGGGAGGGGGTGTAAACTGCCACACCGGGTGGAGTCAGACCAGGTGGCTGAAGATGGGTTGGCGGCAAGGTGAGGTGAAGCACCAGCAGGGGGTAATATGTGGTAAAACGCAGGTCCTGCAGAGTAACCATTTGGGGAAAAGTACCCAGATCTCTTCAAAACGCTGACAGCTGCAACACTTCAGAGAAAGTACCTGAGCAACATCTACTCAGGGCTTCCTGGGAGTGTGAAACCACAGCATAGCCGGAGCCTCGGACGGAGGAAATCAATCTCGCAAATCTGAATTTACACCCCAAACGCCAGGCGACGGGATTAGAGGCCCAGTGATGACCTCAAGCTGGAAAGTCAATTTGAAGTGAAGGGTCACAGCATTTTACTTAATAAAAACACCAATATAGAGAGAATGAATATACACGCCCCCCACGTCTTCCTGTGTTCATGTTTGTCTCCCAAAGACCTGCTTAAGGAAAAGAGGGTGCGAAAGTGCAGATACATACATGTGTGTCCCAAACGTACCCCGTAATGACGTCAGTAGTGATCTAAATGTTTAAATTAGAAAGAAATCCTTGGTTACAAAGGTGTTTAAAAGCGTTCTAGTGATATTTGGGACACTCGGCTGTTGGCCTTGGGATCGGCTGGGAATGCCACCCCCCACACCCCTTTAAAAATTAAATCACAGCCAAATAAAAAGAGCGGTTTGAGTGAATCAGCCTACAGGGCGGAGCTGCTTTTTCACGGATAAAACGGGAATCGGTGAGCAGCGAAACAGTAAATCCTGTTTTCTACTCCACCTGCAGCTTCTAATGATTCCCTCCGGAATATTTTAAACAACAAGCTGGCGCGTTTCGCCACATCCCGGCGTCGCCTCGGATGTGCGTCCAGGACGGTCTGCTGAGCTGAACGTGAGCTCATCACACGTCCCCACAGTGCAGCTCTGTTGAAACGGTGCGTCGATCGCGTCAGTCAACAAACCTCATTGATTTTTGGCTGATCAAAGCGAGGGGCGAGACGGGAGAAACCCTCGTCTCCCACCGTGACTCTGTCTCGGTGATCTCAGCAGCGGTGTGAAGGCAGACTGACCAAATCTCTGCACCTTCAGTCAATGTAAATGAGCTGCGATTCCTTAGATTTGGGGTTACAGAGATAAATATTAATAATTAACTAAAAAAAAAAAATCCATTTTTGTCACTCAAGAGTCTTTGCTGCGTGATCCTGTAGTTTCTCCACAGAAAAGACATTTTTTCCTGTGAAATTCCCAGTGTTTTTTTTAAACCGGAGAAGAGGTCTAACTACAAGGAAAATGAAGAAAAAATAAGACATACAAAGGTGTCAAACCAAAAAGATAGTTCCTGCTCGCAAGACGTGAATCGACCAACGACGACACAATTGTTCCAACATCTTCTGCTTCTGCCAAAAATATTTCTTTGCAGGGTTTCATTCAGTCCTGCTGCCATAAAACACCCACATGAGCACCTGACCGTCTTTTCTAAGGAAGCTGAGACTCACCTGTGGCCATCACGAGCACTTGCAGGTTCTCAAACTCCAGCGTGGTGTAGGCCGGGTCTAGGGCCTCGCTGTAATCTACCATCTCCATGTCCACCAGCGTTCCAGACAAGTTCATTCTGCTACCTGGTGGCACGCGAGACACTCGACCGCCTTGATAAATGTGACCTCATTCCTACCTCCCGCCCTCCCCACACACACACACACACACACACACACACAGACACAGACACACACACACACAGACACACACACACAGACACACACACACACACACACGTCCCTCCTTGATAGGCCTTCCCTCCATTGCCATCTCACCAGGTTCCAGGAGGAGCAGGTTCTCCCAGAGGCTCAGGCGATTGGTTGGCCTCCTCCCAGGTACAGGGCATGGTCTCGGCTTTGTTAATATTTATCCGGTGACTCCACAGGTGATTCTGCAGGTTTTTTATAGCGATCAACATACTCCCTGGTACTGTTTACACCCCCTACCCCGTCCCACATCGCCCCTTTACTCACTCAGGCATCTGCCCATCCGTCAACGCGGGAGATGATATTACTGACACGCTAACAAAGTCAAAACATACAGCTGTCAGTCATATTACAATAATATTACAGCAAACTTTTATGCCACTTTATACTAGCACAGGCAGCCCTCAACGCACGAGATTTATAAGTTCTTTTGCATACGAGTGAAATTATTTTATATCATTTAGTGAATTACGACTAGATGCGAGGTGGTTTTTCCCGGCACTTGACCGCAGCGCCCATGTGTGATGTCAGCTACACTGTGGGTTTTTAAATATCACCATTATTATATCACACTATCTTTTTTATTTTTTTTTTTTACAGTTCTTCCTGTCTACGAAAACCGCATGTTAAATTTCACGGCTACGTTCTAATGACCCGGCGGTGCAAACACAGGTAAACTGCACCTGGAAACCCTGTTTCAGGGTTTAAATCGGGATTTCTTCACGGGAAAGCAGGTTTTATGCTGCCCGATAGGATGCAAGTCCATAGAACAAATTCAGTTTTATTTCACACAGTAAAAAAAAAAATTTAAAAAAAAAAAAAAACTCTAGAAAAATTCCGGCGCTTTCATGTATTTTCACACATCAACACCTTTTCACGTCAGCCGACTAGGTGAGCCGCCCTGTTAGCGGCTCCAATTCACTGCCGAAAGGCCGCGTTTACAGCATCCAGAACGTTTCTATGTCCTTCGCGCAAACTTGTTTTGAAAACGGTTCTGTCAGATACCCTCAGCAGAGGCTATCTTATCTGCCCGGCCATTAAAAACCGTATCTCAGCTCACATCTTCATCTTTCCAAGAACCCCTGAGAGCCGCAATATTAGGCCCAATAAAGCACAACCTGCGAGATTAGAGCCATGTTGTCCACCATTCCCTGCCAAATGATTAATGGAAAACAGACCCCGAGAGCCGCCTTTGCCGCCATAAAAGGGCAGAATGACTCACCACGTCGCGGGTGTGAAATCAGAGCAACTCCGCAGCACAGTGTTCACAGCCCCTTTCAAAGCGTGAAGCATTACAGTCATTATTACGGCCGGTTCCGTCGTTCTCGGGCCTGTTTTTCTTATTTGAAGCTTAATTCCAGCTGAAGAGAACTGAGGAGTGTGAATCTCCGCCGGCAGAAAACAAAGAGCTTTTTAACAACACAGGAGTTTCAGTCCCTCAGGACTGCTGAATCCCTTCTAATACCAAGAATGGGCTCACGAGTCAGCTCTTGGATCGGTTTCCCACCCAAGTTCCTGACCCCCTCATTAGTCAGTCCTGCATCACAACGTTCAGATGTAATGATTTAAATGATGCTTCTCACCAACACGTCTCTCATTTTAATCGACTTAAAGTGATTCGTACAGCTGTGTAAATGTTACCGTTCGGCTCTGGGTAAAACTGTGATCAAAGGCACTCCAGCAGGACGTGGGATTTAAACCCGGGTTTTTCGATTGTGTGTGTGTGGGGGGGGGGGGGGCAAAGTCCAAGGCAACNTTTAACCCCGGGTTTTTGGTTTGGGGGGGGGGGGGGGGGGGGGGGTCAAGTCCAAGGCAACGGCTCTAACCGCTGCACCATCCGCAGGGCATACTGTAGAAACACAGGAACAAAATGATTTCCCTGGTGGTCAAACCCATAGGAGGTGGTCAGGGTCACACCACTCCTGCGTACCGTTGTCTTCCTCGCCTCACTGCACAGACACTCTTCTCTGCGGTGAATAATCGTTCCCTCGTGTGAAGTGTCACTTTTGCCACCTGTTCCATGTGGCCTGTGGGCAGAGCCACCGACACTCTGCACAGTCAGGTCTTCCTCGCTAATTCTAAGCAGCTTCTTCTGATGTCACCCTGGTCAAAATTCCTCCCGTTTTGTGAGCCAAGTCCCATTGCTATAAATGGCCATTTTCGGTGAGTCGCAGCTCTTCGCGTGACTGCAAAAAGGAAAAAATTCTCCGAACTGCTCGGCCTTTGCCAAATTCCGAGGACGCTGGGATCGACCAGGAGTTGGCAACACAGCCGGAGAAAGTTGGCTTTATGGCTGTCATGTGCATAGCTATTGATAAGAGAGAAAGAGGGATGGCGAGAACATGCTGGGCACAGCAGTTCTACAAAACACCGGCGGAGATATGTGAGCATGAAGCCGTGAAAAAAATCCATTTAAACCCTTAACTGTAGATCATGTATCTTTCAGCTGCGGTACCCTGACATTTACTTATTTATTTATTTCAAATACCCGGAAACTTGCCGTTGTTAGTATTGAGGCCACCAGTTCGCCCGAGCCAGGCGTTTGGGCCGCGGAAGAAAGAGCAGCACCCTGAGGGAACCCAGACACGCGCAGAGACAGCAGGACCTGTGAGCTGAGCTGCCGCAGCCGAGAGCAAGAACTGCGCAGCTGAACGTGACACGGTGTCAGCAAAGTGTGACAAGCTGGCTGTGCGCTGTCCCGCCGCGTCACGCGCCTCAGGAAGAGCCGCTCCAGAAAACAACTGACGTCCGGTGAAACGGACAAACTGTCACCCGGTGCAGGACTGTGAATAAACTTAAAAAATACTACGATCACCTTTTAACGCAACAGACAATAGAGTAATACCACATTCAGTGTTTTGGAGGGGGTCACAGCCTGGGACCCACCAGCGACGACAGGATTTCAGATATTATCTCTGTGCCGATTTAAATTTCACACCGCGCTCCTTTCACGTAACGTGATTTTTAAAATTTTTTATAAAAAACGGGAAAAAAAACCTGATAGTGTTTATGTGAACAGCACAATGAATACCCTGTCAAGCCATTTTCCATAGAAATTAACTAGACTGGTCCTTTTTTATACGCATTTAAGAACACGTGTTAAGAAATAGTCGTTTAAAAACAGTTTAAAAGTAAATCGGCATCACAGAGGTTCTGGTAATAATGGCTGTTGACCCCCCCAGGACCCGGGGTCTCACACCGTCGCCACACCAAACGCTGGCTGCACGAATCCTCTCTTCTCGCTTTCACACGTTTAAGCATTTCCAGCTCGGGCCATAAACTGTTAATAAATGAGCCTTTCGTACGCCAACAAGGCAAACAGCTGCATCGATAACCGTTGCCAAAGTTTTCTGTGAATCAATCACTGAAAGTCGTAATAATGTTCATTAATGATTAACTCCTGATTTTGCTGAGCAAACTTTTACACAGCAAATCGGGCTTTTTTGTTATTATATCTGCATTACGGTTGCATTCTGCCTCCAGGAGGCTGCGTGCAGATGGCAGAGTGAAGATGGCTTCGGCCCAAGTTATTTAACAATTATTTTTCTGTTACGATGAGGGAATCAAACACCCGATTTAACTTTCTCTCCTGACCGATCGGTGGTGTAAAGAGAGCTGGAAAACTTGTGAAAACGGGCCTTTCTGGACCACAGCTCAATAGGCCTCTTGTGCTCCTTTCCAAGAGCTCGGCGTCAGAATGACGATCAAGTTTATCCCCTCGAGGAGCCAGTCGTCTCGCACGGCGATTCGTCACGTAAGCCGCTTACGACGATTTACGTGTTTATGCACCCGGGTCATTTTTACCGGAGCGGCTCACAGGGTCAAGTCAAGGGTCATGCAGCAGGACATGTGACCTGACCTTGTGTTTCCGTGTGCGGCGGTGAGATTATTTCACACATTTTACCACGCTACGTCGACAATCCGAGGCCGATTTCTCAGGTTTGTGAGTAACAAGAGCTGAGCGTGGAGGAATTCTCAAACTTTGTACTGTAACGGCAATAACGTCCCCGACTTCCAGGATCACACTGCACTCACACAGCTCCTGTATGTACAGATGCATTGAAATGTGAGTAGACTTTTAAATAATATTACATTTATTTAATTAGAATGTGACGATTTAAACTACAGTATAATGCTGGTAACAGTAACGTGCCAATTGAACCAGGATCAGAGAATAGTCAAATAGGGGAAACGGCGCCATCTAGTGTCCACAGTTAACATTTTTCAATTGTTTAACGAAACATCGAAAAGATAAAGATCAATAAATCGGAAAAAATGTGCCTCCTTATTCTTGTACGGCCGCAAAACTCTCACACTGTCTGCTCTGCGTGTAAATTCGCGGTTAACTGCAAAGTCTTTGAGAAAATAACAGCAGCAATGAGGGTCAGCGATGAACTGCAGACACAATACTATTCATTTCAATGGGAAAACTGCACCTTCGTGAGCTGCAAAACTGATACGCATTTATAAATAAATATTGTAATTTAATACATGAAAAACAAAGCAACAAAGTGATTTCTGCATGAAAAGCGCATAGATGCTGGAGGGAAAAAAAAAACAAGCAGGGACAGCAGGTGGCGCAGTGGTTACACCTGCACACCCGCCAGAAGGACATGAGCTCGATTACCCTCGAGTACAGGACTCCACTCCCTACTGCTGTGGAAAAATGAGTTAAATTTCACGTCTTCCTTTTAACTGGACTCAAGCAAGAAGCACCAGCACAACAGGAGCCACCCTGATGCTACAAGAACCAACACGAAATACCAGCATCATCCGTTCGATGAGCATTAAAGACCCCTGCAGCTTCGAAACAAAGCAAACAAAGATCACTCTGTTACCAGCTGAAATCACAGAAGAAACAGCGACTCCCTAAAAGCCAGTGTGGTGTTTTAAAGCCGGGTGAGATTCTTAAGACGGTAAAAGTTTGCAGTTTGCTAAACCACGTTTTCCTCCTCCCGTCTGAGAGCCAACGTGGATCTGCTGTTGGGCGAGTTAAAAACGAGAGCGACGGAGCGGCGGCTGTGAAAGAACAACACTGCATAACCCGACTGTGTCAACACGTTTTCTGTGGGGGGGAGGGGTGAAAATGGGGAAGAATCATTTCTGGGCCCCTTTGACGCCAGAGGGTCCCGCTCAGTAACAGCAAACTGTCAAGCAGCATGAGGCAACTTGCAGCGTAACTTAGTGCATCCTGGGTTGTGAAGTGCAGGTAGGAGGCCTGCTGGTGTCCAGGTGCTACAGTTACAGTCTTTAACTGCTCAGCCGGACAATCCGGTCATCAGGGAGCAGAAAAAAGCCCCGGGGGGGGGGGGGGGTTGCGTGAAGTTCCAGAACAAGAAAAAGTCACGGTCTCATGTTGGTGGAAATACTGTTGGGGGTGTCAAGGGATGCCAGGCTATTGTTTTGGATTCAGCGCTATAAAATATATACCTGCAACTAACAGATGGGGAGACAGGTGTGCGACGGGAACAGAACCTCTGTTTCCCTTGGTTCTGGTCAATCCGAATTACAGATTCTCTACAGAAAAAAAGACAAAGGAATCAGAGGAGTTCCTCAAGACAGTTAGCACATCCCACACTTCCTCGCTCCTTCTCACAATTCTAATATCCCTTACAAGCTCCGTTTTGTGTATCAACGACAGTCTTTTTAAAGCGGCTTCAAATTACCATCCAGCAGAAGCATCATAAAGAACAGCAAAGACAACATTTCAGCTCCCAAAAGCAGAAGTCAAACTGCTGTCCTCTACTGGCAACTCCCTTGTTTTTTATGGCGTGATTTGAATTTTATCAAGTTTCAGAAGGTAATATGATTCCCTGCCGCACGGCAGGACACGTTAAGCCCCACGCAAAGACGGTCCTTTGTTGGGAAAGCAGAACTCACACTGAGCAGAAATACTTGTGCGGCTCATGTTCACGACACCATCTCAGACTTTTCATTTCAACGTATGTGTATAACAGTCAGTTCAGCAGAAAACTGAAGACTGACATAAAAGCTGAGACTCAAACTGCATCCTCCGACACCAGCCGGTCCAGTTCACCAGTTCAAAATTAAGATTAAAAAAGGAGCAAGTGTGACATTTCCTTATCCCCCATCTCTGATGTTCTCCAGATTCCGATTTTTTCCCCCCTTTTCACAGTTTTTCCACGAGAAAATGTTAAAAAAGGAAACAATCACATCAACAGAAAGGCTGTAAAGACCAGCAGGGCTCCGCCGCCTCCTCGCTTGTTTGTTTTGCAGAAGCGACAAGAAATCCCTGCAGTGCCGGCAGCAAACTCACCGCCCACCGAGCCTGCGGCCGAGCTGCGCTTGACGTTCACGTTGACCATGTCCTCCTGCAGTTCCTCCCGACAAAACGACTTCACGCTGTACAGACCTGCTCTGCCTGGCGTAAGGAGTTGTTGGCGAAAGGTTAGGCCTGTTCACCCAGTGTTATCTTATTGATTTTCCTAATCTGGACAAATGAGGGTGGGGAGGTTAAACAGTAACTAAAGCTCTTATAGAGACCATTCTATAGGGTCATGGTAACCATAGTAACAATGGATAGAAACACCAGGATATTTCTATGGTCATTTTTACAACTTTCCATTTATGTTTTATATGTTATTTGTATCCTAGCACAAGTCAAGTGTGTCCATGTTGCTTTTTTAAATTATTATTCCCAGCGTACAGCGGTGAATAGGAGGAACGTCACATAAAAATGCGTCGTTTTGTCTTCCGTTTTATCATCTGCATTTGAAATCGTCTGACTCAACCTGGGGTGTAAAACTAATGACAAATGAAACAACGCGTGGAAAAACGTGTGGAGCGGCTGTAGATGAAGTCACACAATATAGTGAGCAGACCTCAAACAGACCCAAAAGGAGGTCAGGATTTAACCCCCGTTTTCTCCCAGTTCAGTTATAACCAGGTACCCACTTTTCATGGCTGGTAATCAAAGAACAGCCCCCCCCCCCACTCCCTCATGTCACACAGGAACCTGCCACACCAAGGTGCATGCTGGAACATGTCAGCCTCCTTTCACATTACAGACACAGCTGAAACCAGCAAGCGGAAGCGACGGCAGGAAGTATCGGTGAACATGGGAAGAACACGCAACTCCACACATTCTCCTTCTGTGCCACCAGGGAGACACAAAATAAGACGAAGTACAGCAATGCCTCATTTCCAATATAATGTGATCGGCTCCCATCCCCATTACAACACCTGCTGAGCTGACGGCGGTGAACGTGCAGGATTTCCGGAACAGAACACACATCTGGACAAAAGTCTCTACTAGTAGTATTAGTATTGCCAGGTGGGGGGGGGGGGGGGGTTTTCCCACAGTGCCCGACTGCATGCTTGTAAACTCCTGTAGGAAATCATACCGGGAACCGCTGACCCTCTCTGTGCTCAGGTTTTGGGGNGGCTTTCCCACAGTGCACGACTGCATGCTTGTAAACTCCTGTAGGAAATCATACCGGGAACCGCTGACCCTCTCTGTGCTCAGGTTTTGGGGCCGCTGTGTCATCGTGAGCTGTGAGCCCTGGGGTTTAAAGATGCCCTGAAGAAATAAAGCTGCCGTTCACAGTCCAGCCTCCAAAGCAGGTCATTACCATATTATTACTCCAATATTAGTACAAATCACAATTGTCACACACATTTTGTTTGTAAGATCGGGTCTGTTTCCTACACATCTAATAAATAAGAAATAAAACATTTGTCCCCTTTTGTTTTCACACAGTAACCAAACCGACTGATGATTATTGGTTTTTGTTAACTTTGCAATGTGACAATGATGCATTTTACTCAGCTGGATTTTTGGAGTTTAACTCTAGTGGCATAAGCATACAAAGGAGGATTTGGTTTATGCAGCACGTTTTTATTGCAGATGAACATTTTACTGCAAAGAAAAATGTATAATACATACAGCCTTTTAGGAGCGCCTTCCAAAAATCACACCTGTGAAACTTAAATCCATTTTGTTAAAACTAGTGGATTATTAACCGACCATTGACCTTTTCCTTCCTCTTAGTCTCACTTCGTTTAGTTTCCCGATGACGGCCGACGACTTTTTCGAAGAGGCCGAATAGCTCTTCAGCAGCGCCTCGAAGAGCGACTCCGTGTTGGGATGCGTGCTGAGGAAAGCCTTCTCCAGCACGTACAAGTCGACCCCTTTGTCCTCGGGCAACGCTGAAATGTAACTTAAGCCAAAGTCGATCAGCAGTAATTCCAATTCGCCGTCCCCAGGTCCTTCTCTCAGGAGCATGTTGGACGTTGTGAGGTCGCCGTGAATCACGTCTTCGTCGTGCATCCTGGCGAGAACCTGCCCCATCTTCGCAGCCAGAGCGTCCAGACTTTTGCGCTCAGCCTCAGACTGCAGGGCGGAGTTAATGTGGTCTCTTACTGTGCCCGACCCCACAATGTCTTCCAGAAAGATGCAATGGGATGTGTAATCGACAAAATAAACAACGGGGGTGGATATGCCTACAGAACAAAACAGTTTTTAAATTGGATATATTTCTTGTACTTGATACTAAATATTTATGCAAAATAAATGGTAAATTCCGGGATCTATTGCTTCGGTGGTTCGTTTCTATTCAACACTTCATTCTGACCTCGCTGCCCTGTTGGTCAGCGGCACGCTGGACAAAATAAGACTTGATACGTAAAGGAGAGTGTTTTATAATTTCCCACTTAGGTTTCAGCTCACATTTCAAGTTCTCCCCCCAAAAAAATCGCACTCAACTTTGCCAGTTATTCTTGCAAAAAAACTCAAAGCGGTAAAATGACCAACTTGTTTTTGGATGCAGGGAGTGAGAAATTGAGTTGTGAAAGATTTTTAGGCACAAACAACATTCTACAGTGGTGAAGTAACATTAAATTATGGGCTTCGGGGAGTTTGTGAGCTTCTAGCTGCCGTTTCGGGAATTTACTGACCCTTTTTATTAGCAGGACCAAAACTGAGCCACACCGTTAAGCTTAGAGCGCCCTCTGCTGGCCTGCAGGATTACAGCGACCAAAGCGGGAGACGTTCACGTGAACGTGAAGCCTAAAGGTGAGTGGTTCGAGGCCCATTTCCAACTGCTTTAGAAACACCCTCAATGAAGGTGCATATTCCGATTTACTCCTGCACACATCCCCAGCTGTGCCAAACACTGTAAGGTGCTTTGAGTAGAAACCACCGACCTGCTTTGCGGCAGCGCAGCAGAGATCGCACCTCCTGCACGGTCCTGCGGTGCGTGAGCTTCTCATCCAACGCCGGGTGCCGATACGCCTTCCGGAACCGCTCTTTCACAATCGCCGGCTTCCCCAAAAACGTCCCGCGGTAAACACGGGCCTCCGCGCCTTGTTTCAGCAGAGCGAGACGGCCAAGAAACTGTAACACGGCGCTGCTGTCTTTTTCAGCAGCCATGTTTTCAGTTTTTTTTTAACTCAACCGCCTCGCGGCTGCGTCACACACCGCTTGTCAGCGAACACAGCCCATCTTCTTCGCGTCATTTTTACAATGGCGCCACCTACTGTCAGGAGGACCTGGTTCTTCTTCGTGGTCAGAACCCGCTATGGGGGTTATTTTTGTCGTGATTGCGCCGCCTTCTGGTTTGGAGGTATAAAAAATTCCAATAATGAAACTTTCGAATTGAAATGTATTAAAAAATATCAAAACGAGCATGAATGACGAATCGCAAACTTCGCAACGCATCCAGAACAGAATTAACCGAATTCACATCAGTGCCGGCGAGGCTGCATTGGAGATAAAATAAATTAGATTATACATTGTAAATGTGACGTCAGCAGAAGCACAGTTGAAGCGGCTTTCGGGTTTTTATTATTGAACGTACGCTTTTGTACACAGTACGTGTCTAACAGAAACAGAGGGCCGATTATATAGTAACTTTATCACTGTCAAAAAAACCGAATAACACGAGCTGAAAAGGGAAAGAAATATCGGTGTTTACTGAACAAAGCAGTGTGGCCGCAGAAGGAGAGCATATGAAGAGATGTTTCTGGGGGACCTTCACGGAACGAGCATTTGGTATAAATATATTTGCAAAGTGTTTAAATAAAACTTTAGCTAAAGCTGGATTAATTTGTAGGAAACGTCTCACTTTATTAGTGAGGAAATACTTCAGCGGTTACGTCCACAGTTTGTTTGTTTTTTTTTCCCAAGAGACACTGTCAACAAAGCCATTCCATTAAGTGACAAAATGTCCTCGAAACCGTTTTATTGGTTTTACGGGCACCGGGTGTAAAGTATATTTGTCCCTCATCAGTGGTTAATAATAATGAAAAGCTGTCGTTGAAAGTCCGTTAACCGACGAGCAAAAACGTACAGATGTTTGGCCCGTTTTGAAATATCACAGCAGCAATAATAAAACTGCTGGCTGCGCTGCTACACGAGATCGGCGCACAAGTTGTACGCGCAGCTCGAGTTTTTAGAATTTATGTCCGTTTGGGCATAGCCGAAAAACGTTCTGGTGCGGGGGCTGCGAAGCGGCGCACGTGCGGGTTTGCGTGAAGTGCCCGCCTCCCGTTTGCGGGAATGCGCTTCGGAAAGTTGATGCGGGTCGGTTTGCCACGTAGCGCGAACTTCCTGGAGGAGCTGCGGCGGAGAGCGGCGGCCAGGAGGGGCAGCGAGCGACCGCCGCGGATCCCGGGCGCCTCCTGTTTGACCTTAAAGCGTTTTTTCATTCATGGGAAATTCATACAGGACGCAAGACTCGGATCCGCTTCAACCGCGGTAAGAATAACCCGCAGAAAAGCAGCTTGGTTTTGTTGTGAGAACACGCTAAATGTCTGTTATTTCCAGCTGTGTCGTTCTTCTGCTTTTTAGGTTCTCAAATATGTTCATCCTTAGTCGTTACCATAGTAAAACCTGTGTAAAAAGCGGGTCTGCAGTCCCCTTCGTGCTGTAATGTATAATTTTAGCACAGGAGCCACTTTGATACAGATGTTAAAGTTCAGGTTTGAAGTGGAGAAGCATTCAGTCCTGAACGTGTTTCTCATCCTGCGTGTTGCCGCGTCAGACACCCCGCTCCCGGCGGCAGCTGCACCCTTCAAAAAAATCCGACCACTTTTAGTTTTGGATGTCATTTCTAAAGTATGTGGCTTTGGTCAGGAACTTGTTCTTTGGAGAACTGAACTATAGTTACACCAATAAACATATTTGCTCTTTTTCTTGCTTTGCATTAGATTCAAGCAAAATTTTAAACAGTCTTTTTTGGTGGGCTTCCTTTGATCCCGGACTAAAGGGGATTTGTTTTGTCATTTTTAGTATGTCTGTATCACTGGATCAATATCACTGGCACAGCTGTGGTTGGAGAATGAGGGGAAAAACGACCTTCTGGCACATCTTTTAACACACGACGAGATGGGTGAGTCCCGGAAAAATACTGCACATTTCTACTCTTTACTTATTAAGTACCTTCATTTGAGTATTTCATAAATAGTGTGATAAAAACACCGGGTAAAGCATCGAGTGGTTAAAGTAGGACATGTCTGTGCTTCTAATAAAATTCCACTTTTAGTTTTAACCAATTTTTTAACGTGTTACTAAATTCCTTATGCTAATTCACTGGTCTAACATAGTACACTTTCACGCATCTCACCGAAACAGCGTCAATTCCTGAAAAGCTTAACAGTGTAGTTCTGTTCTTCTGTCCCACCCGTGCCTGCAGAGAAAAGGACAAATACAGAGCAGGTCACCAGTAACCTAATGTTACTGGTATTCTTGCCTCAGGTCTTGTATCATTAAATCTCTGGGTTTATTGATCAAGCAAAGTGCACAGTTTATCCCAGAGCCTCAAGGCAGGCTTCGGGTGCAAATATTGCTTTGCCTCATTTTTGTTTTTGAAGGCAACACTGTATTGCTCTGCTAACTGTGATATATTGTGTGCATTTATTTATTTCCTGTGCATTCAGGTTGCTCTGTCCTGGCTCTCACCATTTTGGTGTCCACACTTGGTGGCTTGGTGTTTGGATACGAGCTGGCGATCATCTCCGGGGCTCTTCTTCAGCTGCAGGTGGAGTTTCACCTCAGTTGCTTCCAGCAGGAGGCGGTGGTGAGCGCCCTTCTGATCGGTGGCTTACTGGCATCTGCAGTTGGAGGTGTTCTGATCGACCGCCACGGGCGCCGGGTGTCTATCCTGCTCAGTAACCTGCTTATCCAGGCCGGCAGCATTGTTCTGGTTGCGAGCCACGACGTTCCCACCTTGGCGATGGGACGCATTGTCGTGGGCTTCGCAATGACCTTGTCATCCATGTCCTGCTGTATCTTTGTGTCGGAGATGGTGAGTCCCGAGCGCCGGGGGCTGCTGGTCAGTCTGTATGAAGCGGGCATCACAGTGGGCATCTTGGCTGCGTACGCCATGAACTATGTGTTAGACGGTGTCGGGGGAGGCTGGAGGTACATGTTTGGGTTGGCCATGGCGCCATCTTTGGCTCAGTTTGCCACTATTTGGTTTCTTCCATCCAACCCTGGATGCAGTGTGAAGGACACATCGAGGGCAGAAAGCCAAAGTGGGCTTGTGCAGTTCAGCAATGGCAGCCAGGGTGAAGCAGACACAGTGGCCTTGAACCAGCCCAACTCTCGACCCGACAGCATCTTGAGTCTTTTTCGAAGCAAGGACAACATGAGGACCAGGATGCTCATCGGCCTGGGCTTGGTGCTCTTTCAGCAGTTCACCGGTCAGCCCAGCGTGCTCTTCTACGCCTCCACAATCTTCCATTCCGTGGGCTTCCAGAGTAATGCCTCCGCTGTGCTGGCAACCGTGGGGTTGGGGGTCATGAAGGTTGCTGCTACTTTGGCTTCCATGATGTGCACCGACAGGGTGGGCCGAAGGGCACTGCTCATCGGAGGATGTGCGGTGATGACCGCCGCTTTGATCATCATCGGGCTTTTGAGCAACCGCACACTGCACAGCGAAAGGAGGCTCTGTGAAGCTGGAGAGCTGCTGGACAACAGCACCCTTCTGTTAAATGAACCTGCAGACGGTGAGCTAGGACCTTCTCACCAAAACACCTCTCTCCACATGACGGGAGGAGACCACACTGTTTTCAGGCCTCTTGGCTGGAGCCTGACCACCAGCAGCTCAGTCTTTCCCACTTCTGCAACACCGACCGGTCCTGCAGGTGAAGGAGCTCGAAACTGGATCATCCTCATCAGCATGATGGCGTATGTCAGCGCCTATTCCATAGGATTTGGACCAAGTAAGTTGCTCTCGTTGCAGAAATATCTCACTGTTTTTGCTCAGATGCTTTATTAGGTCATGTTCAGTCAGAGGGACTTGGAGGGAAAGACTGATTCTGGTGACAATGCACTGGATCGGTAGGGTTTTCCTCCAAGTGGCCTTAGCTTCTCCTCCTCTTTTTAAAACATAGTTTCGTAAATGTGGTAACATTTTGTGGGAATTAGTCTGGATTAATTCATCTAGATTAATTTTACTCTTCTGAATATTAAAATAAACATTCATCTGTATTTCATCTCATGCATTAACAGATCTTTCACACTGGTTGGCTTAGTAAACAGAAAGGTGACACCGATGTCCAAAAATGCATTATGGTCTGTTAGACATGAAAAAAAAACAATAGTTTCAAGTCTCATGGTACGAATGTGATTTTATTGGCAGTGACCTGGCTTGTGCTGAGTGAGATATTTCCCGCCTGGTTACGGGGAAGAGCATTTGCACTGACCAGCTGCTTCAACTGCGCTGCTAACTTGATCGTCACCTTCTCCTTCTTAAATCTCATTGGTACGTATGATGTTATTTTCCGACTTTCGTACCGGTACCTGTTTGACTTCGGATCGCTGAGAATCAATCCGTCAGGGATTCCCTTTCAGACCTTGAGATATTTGCCTGCTTAAATATATTTTTGTTCTTTCTTGTTGATATACATCTCACACCGCCTCTTTCGACACCTCTTGCTGCGTACAAGAGGCCGGTAGATAAGGATATTCTGCTGAACATTAGAAATACACCCCCTGGCCACTTTATCGGGTACTCGTGAGAGTGGTGATGCAATGGCATGAGGCATTATTTCTCAGCATCACATTTCAGTGCCAATTGAAAAATTTTGATTTTTACAACCAAACCATTGTTGCTAATTGTGTCCCTTCACAGCTCACCGTGTTTCTCAGATTGATGCTTCCAGCAAGATAATGCACCTTGACACAAAGCACACGTCATCTCGGGGAGTTTCCATCCACTGCCCGTGAATTTACTTTACACCAGTGGGCCACACAGTCCCCACGAGCCGAAGCAGCCGAGTCTTTGGTCCCTGGCGGAGCGCAATGTTAACAGAACGAACAAGTTAGCAGAGTGTACAGAATATAAGCTAACAGTAACTAGATTTTTTTAATCTTCTCTTGTTCACAGTACATACATAAACGATGAGTGGTCTTCAACAAAGTTCAATGGACTTTTTTCTTTTCCAAATAACGGGCTGCTCGTGTAAAAGAAGCAACGAAGGTGAAGCAGCATCTGAATATGCTAAACCAGCAAAGTTAGTTGAAACTACGATCCATCTTATATGAAGTATGGATTTGTTCCAACAGGTGATTCTCAGCCACCGTATCCAACGTGTGCAGAAATTCTTTCCGACAAGCCACTGAGCCCGTCAAAACTATGCACCGTGTAAATTTATTAAAACATTTTTAAATAGCTGAGTCATAGTTGGCGTGGTATTTACTTTATTTTAGGCACTGAGCAACAACCAACGCCACTCGTCCCCACAAAAAGTCAGTTTGCTCGACTCTGCAGCACGAAAAATATCGAGAACCACTATTCTAGAGGCAGGAGGTCCTACTAGTACTTGACAGGTATGCCTAATAAAGTGGCCAGCAATTGTGTGTACACTAAATCCGAGCAGCGGACAAGTTTATTAGAATACTAAACTAAGCAATGTGTTCGCTTGTAGGAGATCGTTGGTTGACAGGATGGCAGGGTTGTCGCATTCAAGTGGACAAGTGGTAATTGATGACGGACGGGGGAAGTCAGGTCCAACACGAGCAGGAATTTCACAGCCACTGAGGAGAAGTTCCTAACATCAAGTGTTTCCTCCTCCAGATGCTTTGGGCATTTCAAGAACCTTCCTCCTTTACGGTGTGGTTGGAGTGGTAGCAGTTTTGTTTATTTATACCACGTTGCCTGAAACCAAAGGAAAATCCCTCGAAGAAATAGACAAGGAGCTCTCCAAGAAGAGGTGAGGTGTTCATAGAGGCACAATTGACTGCTGTCCCGTTGAATCGGTTAAAATCCTTAATTTTTCAAATCCAAAGTGAAGTCCATAAGAGTGATTACACATCTGATCTAACGTGATGTGGCCTGTAGATTACGCAGCAGAGGTGGATGCTTTGATGGCCCGAGGAGAAGGATTTCCTCTAGGGGTTACGAAAGAATCGATGTGGATTCTGCCAACTCACCAATACCGTGACCTGCGGCCTCATCGTGCTGCACCTTGTGGTATGAACCTCCTACCAGCACATCAGCATCATCCTTACTGAACTCTGCTCAAGTCTGCAGATCCATCCAGGAGAAACACGTCCAGGCCTCAGTCCAGAGGTCGGCCTGCAACTACCTCATTGCTTAATAGCTTTAAGCCATTATTTGCACAGAATCTCAGCGTTGCTGCTCTTCACAACTGCCCAAAGACTCCTTGTGACAGAAAACGCAAGATTTAAACACATTCGAAAAGAGGAATTTGTTGATTTTAACTTGTAATGTTTAAGCTGTGACAATTATGTAAAAATTGTACCACTATTAAATAAAACACATTTATTTACACATTTCCTTAGATACTGCTGTTTCACATCAGGACATAAAAATATATACAGTGATAAGGGTTCATACAACCTCATTGCAGTGATGTTTTATGTATTAGGATTTTTCACAATTGTAAATAAAGGTTATGATGCATACATACATGTGGGTCTCAGCTTTAGACAATGTATGAACAAGGTTCCCAAATGGCACTACAATGCAAAAAGCTTTGACCCCATTCAAGTTTTGCAGCGTCCTTCCATATTCTTAAGAGAAAACTGATGAGAACCAAAAAAAAAAAATTAACAGAATCGTATAACCCTTATGTATATATATTCAGAAAGTGAGGTTGAAGAAACTGCCAAGAGCTATTTGCAATATTAAAAAAATACTCAAACACCAAGTGCAAAGTCATTTCAAGCACAATGACATCAGGCATTAGTGCTCTTACAACAAATGACTATTTCCATCTTACAATAAGTTAAGTACTTTAAAGCCAGCTATGTCTATCAGTCTGTAACAAAAAAAAAACAAAAAAAAACATTTTGGTCAGTCTCTCCAAGTAATTCAATATTAACTTTGGTTATGCTACTTGAACAAAAAAAAGGTTTATTGTTTTAAAAAAAATGTGTACTTTATAAAACAACAGGCTTGGCTTGATGGCTTTCTGCAACTTGGACCGTTCTTTCAATTATATGTGGCATTCCAGATGTATAAAGCAAAACAAAAACATAATGTATGTCAGGGCTTAATACACCCACAAAGGAAAATTTGCAGGCTGTTCGATCAGGGCTGTCAAACTCAGCAGCACTGAAGACATCTCTGGCAACATACTGTAAAACCACAAGACCATCCGAGGCGAAACTGGCAGCAAACCTCCGTATACACCCAAGCCCCAGGAGAAGACAAAGCTGAAGACACACAGTGGAGACTCAAGCCAGTGTGTGTGAAACCTGACACCAGTCCACAGCAGCAGTGTTACTTTACCACACGACCAAACACCCAACGCTTCAAACCCTTGTCATCGAGCCATGGGTGCAGACGAGCTGTTCAAAGGTGGTGTTCCTTCAGTGTGGGGAACTGGAGGTCCTTTATTTGTTGGAGGCAGACATCCTTCTACCTTTCCCATAATGTTACATTAGCAGTTTTATTGTATGTGCTTGTTTGGTCCAATTTCCCCTCATATTTCATAGTTCATTTTCAATTAGCATAGTGTCGTCTACATTAAAAAAAGATCTAGCCAGGTCCATATTCTGTAATTTATATTTTTTTTCTTGCAACATGTACACACACACACACGCATGTGCCTCAACTGTAAAATGTGTATAATACCTGTATATATGACATACAAAAACATTCACGTTTGTTCTCGTTTCAGTGAACTTCAGCGGACTTGAAGTTCCCTCCAGGGAAAAACAGCCAGAGTTGACAGCCATGGACTGCGTCCACAAGCAACTGCATCGAACCTGCTTTAGAGCCAGGGGCCAGGGTGCCGTCACTGCTGGGCTCCAGCGGCTGCAGCGGCCACGGGGGTGCTCAGGGCAGTGGGGGTGGAGATGACAGGCGAGCCAGCGAGGGGGCCTAGGGAAGCCGACGGCAGGGCAGCGATCCCTGGATTAGCCGAGAAAACAGACATTGACACTGCTCAGCTGGAGCTGGAGGGAATTCTGGTTTCAGGTTCTGTGCAAAAACCAACTGCGCAGAAATGACGATAATACATTGTAAGAAGCATCATCAGTATGTCATTTTATTTTTATGTCACCGGGACTTACTAAAGCCATTAATTCTACAATCATCAAGTTCAAGACTCAATACAACCTTGACCAGAATGAAAGGCTCTTCCCCTCCAATAACGTACAGAGCCTGATCGATCCCGATACTCCAGCTACGAGTCCTGTGCTCCTGCACCTCTAGTGCCCTGGCATTTCCAACTCCCAGGTGGTCCAAAATACAAAGTCCGTGGTTTAGTCTACAAAGTGGTGTAGTGAGCTCCCTCTATCCTTCACAGCTGCTGAATCCCTCCATCTTTCAACCGTAGTCTCAAACCCATCTCTTTCACACCCACTTCCCTTCTGATCTCCTGACAGCTACGTAAATGTGCATCACATCACCTGTAACGATCATACTGTTATTTCCTACCCGACTCGACTGTGTGAGCAATTCTAACACCTGGGAAAAAGTGGCACATAAACTATCTACTTATTTGTATGTAAAGCTCTTCATCTGTTGTTCAATGCACTTTCGTTTACAGAGTTGTACTTCACTTTGGAGAAAAGCCAAGTGAATAACTGCAAATATGTAGATGTTAGTACCTTAATACTGGGAAATTCAATCAAGTTCACTGCTTATACAGGAACAAAAGTCATTCAAGGCACCAAGCCCTTACTGTTAGCTGACTGAAAGTTACATGGCAAGTCTGCTCTGGGTGAGTTTACACACCATCGCCCTGCATACACACCCAGCAGACATGAAACAACACATTCACACTCGGTCACTTAGGAACTCTGAATCACAACACCACTCCTCACTCCAACTTTCGTCTGACAAACTACCTGGAATAAAAAAACGGTTGTTTGTTTAAGGTTATCAAGGAAGTGAACAGTGGACAACAATGGACCTGTGCGACGTGCCAGTGACGTATCAGCTGAGAAAGAAATCCATGTATGGTATAGTCTCCAGCAAAATGGGAAATAAACACTTTTTTCCATTGAGCTCCACAAACAGCACCTCCTTTGTGGCTCAAACACGGGAGACCTCGGACCTCTCACCTGGAATCATGCCGCCTGAGCTCACGGGTGTGTTCCCGGTGGGCAAGCCGGCAGAGCCCCCCATCCGATTCTGGTCCTTGACAATTTGATCTGTAAGACGAGAGATTATCCGTGTGAAGGACTATAGCCGAGCCCAAACCTCAACGGAGCAACTCTGGGCAACAAAGAATAGTAAACTTTACAGGTCGCAATGTCTGCCACATCTTCCATGAAGGGATCGCATCCTGAATCCTGAAGAGCACTTCATTCCAGGGGTCAGGCACGGTCATAGAATTTCAGCAGTTTGTCAAGACTTTGCAGTCAAGAGGAAGCAGAGCCGACGGACTGGTGCCGACAACGTTGTCGTCACGTTCAGACCTAATGTTCCTTTCTAAAGAAATCTGTTTCTGAATTCTAATATTTAAATATCAAACTGTACGCTAAAGCAGATTTTGCCACAGTGGTAACGTGGCTTTGCAATGTTGCGTGTGTGCAGACTCACAGAAGTAGGGGTGCTCCATGGCCTCGCGGGCCGTCAGCCGGGTCTGGTGGTCGTAGCGCAGCAGCTTGTCCAAGAAGTCCAGGGCCTCAGTGCTGACCAGGTGCTGATTCTCGCTGTGCACAAACCTCTCCCACCGTTTGCGGGAATGCCTGTCCAGAGGGAAGGAGGAACAAGTTAGGTGACTTAGATAAGAAGCCACTGTTTAGACGGTGAAGATCTTTATCTGTAGGATGCAGAAACTAAGACACACAATGATTTTTACTGCTTTTTATTATACCTTTTTTATTTACTAGCTTCAGCTTTTACAACTTTCAAGTCACAAACTGCAGTGGATACAAGTAACCCAAAAAAAAAGTATCTAAAAATTGCACATTTGATTTACGTAAAACTTTTAAAATAGGAGACGTACACAGGCTTTCACCTCATTTTTGAGGGCTGAGAACTCACCTTCCTAAGATGTCATTAAACCTTGGCTCCAGTTCAATGTTGTACTTGTCAATATAATCATAAAGATCTTCAGTGCCAAGCACTTTGGCTATTCTCACCAACTGGGGGGGAGGGGGGCAAACAGCAGTTATAGTTTTATAGTCACCCTTTACCATTCAGCCACCAATCCAATCTGCAGACAAGCAGAAGCATTGAGAGTATCCAAGTCACCTGGTCATAGTTGTCATGGCCATGGAAGAAAGGCTCCTTTCTAAAGATCATGCTGGCCAGCATGCAGCCCAGGCTCCACATGTCCAGACTGTAATCATACATCTGGGGGGGGGGGGGGGGGG
>UFQX01000119.1:675482-722074 GCA_900497675.1 Arapaima gigas
AAGAATCCCAGCATCAATATCCTCTCTGAGACCATACCCAATCCCTTGAGATTAAGGACAGAGGTCCTGTGCTACAGGCTGTGTTGCACATCTGCAAAACAGCGAGCACTACAAGCAGAATCTTCTATTCAGCATTTCTGAGCCTAGACACCATGACCTTCCCGCCCTTTCCCCCAGTAGGACATACCTGGTAATCGACGAGCAGTTCGGGGCCTTTAAAGTAACGGGAGGCCACCCTGACGTTGTACTCCTGGCCTGGGTGGTAGAACTCTGCCAGGCCCCAGTCAATGAGCCGCAGCTGTGAGCGCAGATACCGCATGTTATAGGCTGGAGCTTCTGCTTTTGAAATATAGCCATTTCCTGACTTAATCTAAAAATACATAAAGCTCAACAATACCTCCTACACCTCCATTTCTATCTCAGTTCTACAGGGCTAATTTAAGACCTAGAGTCCTTTAAAAAAAAAAACAACACTCACTGGTAAGTTTTACCAATAAAAATACTGCAATTTAATTTTCAAGGACAAGGAGCCATTGGCCTCAGGTTCAATTTGCCAGGAATGCAGAACTGTGTTACCTTGCGGTGTTCATGGTCAATCATCACATTGTGGGGTTTCACATCTCGGTGCATGATTCCCATGCTGTGGCAGTAGTCCAGTGCCTGGGGTAAATTGTGGCCCATTATCCATCAGCATTAAAAATTTAAACTTGCCAGCACCACAGATTTCACACTCGCAAGAATAATGGACCAATAAAACTGAGCGTATTTATGGTGTGTCTGAATTTTGTCACCTTTACTATAAAATTCACAGGTACTGCAGGCTGACTGGTATTCTGAGGGCGTCAACCAAATTCACATTGAAGACTGACATGGTTCTGCCATTAGCACCTTAACTATTTTTTTTATAAATCTCTTGAAGATCAGCTACTACAAACCATTCTGCTACTGGAATCAGAGTGGAGAAACTGTTGCTAAAAAATTTCTGACACTACAAATCAGACAACAAACAAAAGAAACGTTCAGGCATCATTGGAGGCAGAAAACTTGAGATCTTCATGCAAAACTAAAGATTAACAATGTGACCAACAAGTTAGTTTCACTCATGTAAATCATACTTAAAGGATACGTAAAGGATACTTAAGACATTCTGTGCTTCTATCATACTTATACAAACCTCTTGCAGCCCCCTCACGACACTCACCTTGAGGATCTCGTACATGTAGAACCGTATATCATAGTCTGTTAAGGTCTGGTACAGTTGCTGTAAAGTGGGACATAACATACATGGTGAAGCTTCTTCAAAACTACCAATATCTAATTTAATAATAACTCAGGCAACGGTAATGAAAAACGCAGAAACAAACGTGAAAACCTAATCAGTCGTGTAAAATTAGGCATAGAGACATATAAAATCAAGTCAGCAACTTCTTTCTGGGAAAAGAAAGAATTACCTTGAAATCCGTGTTGTTCACGTGTTCAAAAACCAAAGCGGGAGTCCGTGACTTGGGTGGGAAGGAGCAGAAGGAAGTAAAATGAGAGGTTACAGTGAATTCCATAGAGCGTGACCACCTCTGCACAGTCAACATGACTGGCACTCACCACAGGGTCCTTCACAATGTCTATGAGGGAGATAATGTTTGGTCCTCCACGAAGATTCTCCAGGATCTTAATTTCACGTTTGATTTTCTTCTTCTTTACAGGCTGTAACAGAGTTCAGACAACTTTGGCCCAGGGCCTGCAGAATAACAACCGCACAGACTCGACAGGGTACCTCTACAAAACAGCTAGAGTTGACATCATTAGTTGGCAAAAATAATCTTTCAAACAAACTGAAAACACTGAAGACAACAACCTACCAAGCAAACTACATTTTCAAACAAGCTTTTTTCTATTTTGTTAACACAGACTTACCTTGAGAATTTTGACCACAACTTTCTCATTGTTTGTGATGTTGATCGCCTCAAAGACTTCGCTGTACTTGCCCCTCCCCAGCTTCCGCACCAGCTGGAAGTCATCCTGGTTTCTGCAACGGCATGACTGCCACAATCATTCACCATCTTCAAATTTGTAAACTTGGTCGGAAAAAATTGCCGAGATGCGTACAAAACAATAAAAGCTCGACTGTTGATTGTTGTTCTGCTATGTTCAGTTTTAATTCAGTATTTCACTTCTGTAAACCACAGCAGAAAGGAACTCATGTTCCTAAGTGACATGAAGAACATTAAAAACAGCTCTATGAATTTAAACTGCAAACATATCAGCCTGGAAGCTACGATTAAAATTCCATCAAATGATGGGTCCTCATTCAGCCCTCATATTGCTCCTCATAGAAGGTAAATTAAACATTCTACGCTGGGTAAAGCCATGTTAAAAAAAAAAAATTAATTTGCAATGCGCTATAACACAAAATGTAACGAAATTTTGCCCGTCAGACGCAGCAGCTGTTGGCTGAAGGCTACTTACCCCCACTCGACCACATGAGACTCATAATCCCAGTATTCTCGGGGCCGGTGCGTGTTCACCTCTGTGTACACCCTGGCCCGACTCGGCACAGGTCCCGACATGTCCGACAGCTTGGCACGGAGGGGTCGTCGCTTGGCTTAGAAGGTTTGACACAGGCAAATGGAGACCAGGTCCACCTTTACAGCTGCGAAAAACACCATGAGAAGAACATTTAAGAAATTATCACCATCATCCAAACAGCCATGTTGGTTCTTACATTAACACTGTATTTGATTATCATCTCAAAATAACCAAATCTAAACAATTTAAAAAAAAAACCAGTTCAATTCCTGAACTGACAAAATGGAGCAATAAACACAAACAATTAAAACATCTAATTAACTGTGGGACTTGAAATTGGCTAGCAGGTAACCAAATTTAACAGCAATTCAACCAGGTTAGTTTAAAACACAAACACATAAATTAGGATAGATTGTTGTTTTCAGCAGAAACTTTACAGCAAACACATCCAAACACTCTCATATTCTCAAGGAACTAGACTACTTTTATTGCAGCAACTGAAATTATTTTGTTTAAAGGTACTACAGTGGAACGTAAAATTGAAACCTGGATCCACCTCCAACCAGTGCTTCTTGTCCCTCTTCGGTCATTTCAGGCTCGTTTAAATTTTAACGTACCTCATATTTAATAAACATATCATGTCATTTTTAATTTATTACAGCAATATCCTAGCCTTACAAGATCTACCAATCAAAAAATGTTTCTTTTATTAGGACTTTATATAGTTTAGATAATAATGCAACCAAAAGTGACTAGATACTGGCGAATGTTTCACATGCAATTTCAAGTTTATAAAAATAATATAAGTGCCGTGACAGACAGGCGCTTCATCTTCCCTGCCTCACACCTTATATTTTAAACATAAATCCTTGGACCCAGTGACTTGCAAAGGACAAAACAATTTTGGAATTCTAAGGTTTTAATGTGGGATAAGTACTGAATGAAAATCTTTTTTTTTTTAAATTTAAACACAATTTTGCAAAACTTAAAATTTATTTTACAAGCTTGGTTTGAAAAAAAAATTTTAAAAAAACTTTGTGAACAACATTGCCCTGAGTTATTTTTTTTGGTAACAATGCATTATATAAAGCTGTGAAACAGCTGAAAACAACACTGAAATGCTGAGGCCATTTTTATTTTTCAATCCAGCTGCTTCTTACAATTTAAGATTATAGAAAATTGTCTATGAAATAAAAATAAAATCAGAAGGTTAAATTAGCTTTGCAATGTAATGTAGAATAACCACAGTAGGTGCAATAAATATTTCTAACGTACTGGAAATTGTTCCAAATGCCTGTAAAAAATCTGGAAGAAGATGTGTGTTGACATCTCAAAAATGGTCAATACTTGTTGTACACTTTCACACTGCAACAAAGATCAGTGCTAAAAATGTGATTTTTGTGACCAAAATTCCATTTACTGTTATTTACAAGGAAGAACATAACACAGGGAGACATGCCTCTGAATGGTAATGGGGTGAGTTCCATTTTGGGTGGTAAAATTGTAAACATTTTAGTCAAATTTTGGTTCAGATCCATTAATCTATAAATCTGGCACAATGTTATAAACGCATCTGTGAAAAGACAAAATGGTTAACTATGAAATGGAAACAGAAATTGCTACACAGATATAAAAGAAGTTGTTACTATAAATATACACTAGCTGGGTTACCCAGCACTGCCCAGGTCAGAAAGTGGAATGGTGGGAAAGTAAACAGTATAAACACATTATTGCCAAACTGGCTTACCCTTAAATAGTTAAGTACTGTCAGCACTGCGGAACATGGGAATGCTGCAAAGAGCGACACATACAACAGTCAGTCTAGGGGAAAGGCAGAAAGGAGCAAAGTAATAAAATATATACCACCAAACTTTATTACCCTTATGTCACTGTGTGCAGTACTGTGTGTGAGAGATGTATAGCTTCTTATTAGTCTTTACATTTTCACTTTGTACAGACTTTTTTTTTGAGAACATAACACAATAACTGGCTCCTGTTGCCACTTGGCATCATGACGATTATGTTGTTTTCTATCTTTGAAGCACATCTCCATCACCATTGCCTCTCGCCATTGTGGTTCCTTCATCTAGCTCACCCCCCCCAGTCATCCATCCCTCTCATTCCTCCAACTCACCGTTGTGTTCCAGCATACAAAACAAACAAACAAAAAAAAAAAGTCGTCTGACATATATGTGTTTGTCACATAGATTTTCACAAGTAACAGCAACTGGCTCCTGTATTTTCCAGCTGGGAGCCCACTGCAAGTATTTTCGGCAGCAGACTTTAAACTGGTTGCAGTTACTAGATGAGGTAAATGTTTGTGTTGTACATACTTCCCAATCAGGTGGAACAAACGGAAGGAGACGCAGACAATGGCCGTAGCCATGTGCAAAGAGCAATATAATATTTCACCAAACTATAGCCCTTAAACTTTTGGCATTTAGCAGCTGAACTGCCCTGTCATTGTGTTGTGTGCTTTTACACACCTTATTTACAAGACAAAAGTAGACATTTCCAGGATACTAAGTGGCCTTTTTGGCATTTAATGAACCTGACTATGCAAATACCACAACCACTGTGCCAAATTTCAAGTCTGTGGCTTGAAAAACAGACGTGCATAAATGAAAAACAAACAACCAGATTGAGCACTGCAGATATAGAGATCATCTAAGGAGCCTAGTGGAAATAAGATATCATTCACTTGTAGATCTCACAAATAGAAACTGCACTGACAATACTAACATTGGATAAAATGAGCACTAGACCTTCCAGGGGGGCCTGTTAATCTCAGTGATTATCATGAATACTATTATTTTGCTGCTTAGTTTTGCAAAACAAAGTAGCAGCTTGCACAAAGATACAGCAGCAGAAACTGGTCTTCAATTGGTGCTATGCAGTTTCCAATTTTATTATTTATGCATTTAACTGTTCTTTACAATATTGTGTTTATACACTAAGTTACTTAATCATTTAACTGTTTGTATAATCGGGGGACCTCAACCACAGCATTACCAACTAAGCCACTTTTAGATCTGCCCATATTAAAGAATGGGCAATAAACACACAAAGCAATCATATCTCACCGTGTAGAAATATATTCGGTTATCAATTGTGTACGATCTTGCAAGATAGTGTTATATTTTAGAAGGGGAATTTTCAAAGCTGTCATTGCTGTTATAGTGAGAACAGTTAAGAACATACCAGGAGTATGCCAGATTGTGCCCGGCTGGACTGTGTGTTTCAGGCCCAACTCTGTACGTTCCTGTGTTGCACAGCCAGGTGTGTGAACCCAGGCCATGTGGAGTCAGTGTGTGACCACAGATGCATCCTTCACTTCAAATGGACCACACACTGGACTTGGTGCAGAGGTTGTTCGGGTCAAGTGTCCAGAGACTACAGATGCTCAAAGACATTCCTCACCTCCCACAGAACTCACACCCCATCGCGCGCGCATGCATGCATGCATACATACACACACACACACACACACACACACACACACACACACACACACCTCTGAATTCTGCATGAATGCGTGTGACTGCAACTGCACCTTTGTTGCTTGGAAACAACTGCAAGCACTGTAAGCATCATTTGCAGCTTTCCCTTACCTAAAGAGTTGTTTACACTGTTCAATACAAAATAAATCAATACAGACCGGCTGGGCTGGCGACTTTCATCAGCACCTCACCGACCCCGAACACCAATCCCTCGCTCTGGTCCATATGAGTCACCCAGTGGAACTATCCACGCCATAGGCGGTGTACTACCTCTGGCTCGGGACCTGCTTCTTCCTCAGTGCGCACAGCTGCACTCCTTCCTCCTCCGCCGCCTCGTCCGCCGGGAAGATTTCTGCTGTCTCAGGGACAATATGGCCGGCCGCACGACGGAGCAGCCACCGGAAAAGCGGGCAACGCAGAGCGGAAACGGAAACTTCAACTGCGACGGAACAGCAGAGGAGCGCGCCAACCGGAAGCGGAAGTCAGGATAACAGTTGAGCAGCGTTGTATAGTATTTACAGTAGTGATTATGCAGAATTTAATGTGCTTTGTAGTATGAGTTTGCTCTTTGGTTTAATGGTATTACCATATTTAATGTCATATACGGCCTCTGCATAAGTAACTAGTTACTATAAGTTAAACTGTCCCCTCAGCATGAGTAGAGCAGGCGCAGCAACGTACCTTTCAAGTTGCCAACCCGAAACTTAATAATTTTTCAGCAGTCTTACTGCATGCACTCGAAAGTCTGGTGTTCTTGCGTTATCCAGTATAAAATGCTGTACATAAGCCCATGTGTAATATAAATGTAATTAAATTTGCAAGATGTGTATAAATTACATCTAATGGTAGCTACACTCTCATTTAAGAATGTATTATTGTAGGAATCATTTCCTTCACACTTTAGCCACATTGCTTTTGTCGTTTTACAGCAAAGTTAACCATTTTTGCTAAGAATGTTGTGTTTTTTTCCTGCAGCATATGTGGTTATGTGGTTGTTAATCATTGGAACCTAAATAATAGCTGTAAAACTAGAAAAGGGACAAAACTTATTTACAACGGGGTAACTTTATTTGAGCAACTCAGGATAAGCACCTTGATGAACTGTTGATGCGGCAGGAGTTGGGATTCAAACCTATGTCTTCTGACGGCAGGAGCCTCGGGGTCATGTACTGCAAGAAGTACTCAACCAGCTACAACACCTCTGTGGACTTGAGGAAGTTCCTGTGCATCTGCAGCAGTCTGAGGCAAGGTCTCATGTTTTTGGACTGGAGTAGGCAGTATTAAATTGAGCAGTAAACATAGATGCTGCCCACCCTCTTGCTCATTCATTATCATGTGATTCACACACTTCATTGAAGGTGGTTTGTCAGTCTTGAGGTGTAAAACCTCAAACAGCAGCAACATCAGTAAGGGTTACTTAACAAGGTCAGGTACACACTGGAGCAGTGTATACACCACCAAATGAGAATAATTTTGTGGAGAGGGAACGTTAATTTTTGTTAAATCCTATTATAGTGCAGCAAAACTGTATACAAGTGAAATGATTTTATATTATTTACTGTGTTATAATCAGACAGGAGACTGATTTTTTTGCCATTGTAAGTAAAAAGAGTCAGTCACGGGGGAATTTTATCATTTATTCTTTTAAGTTACACACCAGAAATGACTGACAGGTTCCTCTGGAATGCACTCACTTCCCATAATGCCCCACTCTTAAAGCAATGCCTTACCAGCTTGTAACACGTGGCTGTCTGCACACACTGCGGAGGGGTGGAGTCAGGTAACAAGCCTCACCTGCATTTTATTTTCTAATGACTCACATTTTAAATCTCCCCTTTAGTAGGACAAGGGGAAAGAGAACAATGGGGACGAGAAACAATCTATCTCTGTTACAGAAGTTCTGGAGTGGTCCCCAGAGGCCAATTAAAAAAAGCCATCGTTCTTCACAGAAAGCCTCGTCCTTGAGTTATCCTGTTCTGCAAGACACTCGCCCTTTTACAGTGGTGCCAAACCCTGGGACTGGGAACAGGGAACAATCAATCGTCGTGGAGAAGTCTGAGTTGACTCTTCTCGTCCCAGAGCTCACTGCGCATACCCAGCAAAGTTTTGATGCACACACTAAGCAACAGCAGGAGGATTTTCATGCCATGTTTCAAGCTGTGACCATGATCAATGTGAGATCAGCATGTAATCCTCCACAGACTTCACTTGTACACCTGCAGGAAATGTCACCAGAGGATGACTCAGAGTTTTTTGTGAAATGTTTAAGTTTACAGCAACAGTGTGTCGCAGGACCTCCAACTGACCCCTTTCCTCATGGCAGAGGCCTTGAATGGAGCTAGACAGCCGGCAGCATCAAACTCAGACAAGATCATGGAGCTGGTGACCTTGAAGCAGTTCGCAATAGTGCTTCTGAAAGCCACAATGGACTGCCTTCGCTGTCATCAGCCTGCGTCTCTGGTCGAGGTGATCCAAGTTGCAGAAAGCCACCTGTTGGTAACAGCAGATGGCCACCTCTGATGAACTGCTTGTTGTAGGTGGTCTGCATGGTGGGTAGTGAGGTCGGGATGATGGACTGGGCAGACTTCCCCACCCACTGTAGAGCTCCCCAGTAAGAGGCAGAGAGGTCATTTTATTGACCAGCTGTTGGAGGATGATGGTGTTGAATGCCAAGCTAAAGTCAATGAAGAACATTGTGACATAACAATCTTTAGCCTCCAGGTGAGACTCTAGTCAGAGTACTCTTCCTGTCAGCTAGAGACAAAGATGGTATCTGGTCACCAGAAGAAGGTGCTGCTCACACAGCCAGGGTGGTGTTGAGGGCCTCGAGCTAAGTGTAGAAGTCATTCAACGCATTTGGCAGGGACACGTTCCCACCATCAACACTGTCGTTCTTTCCCTTGTTTGTAATGGTCTGTGGGCTCTGACTACTTTTAGCGCTGCTCTCTTGCCAAATTTAAATGCACCGTTGCAGGCTCTCGGCAGTGTACAGACCTCGCAGTTAAGCCAAGGCTTCTGATTTGGTAGGATGGTGACTTGTTGCTCACAACATCATCCACACAGTTTGTGATGTAGCCAGTGATAGATGATGTGGATTCCTCCAAGTCCAGGCAGTTACTGTAGGTAGCCGCAGTTTTGAACACGTTCCAGTTTGTGTAACCAATAGTCCTGCAGCACTTCAGTCACTCTTCTGGCCATGTTTTTATTTGCTTTGTGGCCAGTTGAGTGTCATGAAAATCATCACTCATCTCATGTTAGAGATGGTGCAAAAGAGGACTTTGATTGTAGGTTGAAGTCTGAGAGCTAGTGTATCCCAGAGCCCTCTCTTGCTGTGCTTAAATTCACCTGCTGGTATTTTTAGTGCTGGTTTGTTAGTTAAGAATCTGTGTGTAGCTGTAACTCTTAATAAATTTGTCCTCAATTTTATTGTGAACCTTCCACCTTTAAAGGTATAACTGAGTGTTGCAACACCTTTGTTTGGTAACTGTACACTGTAACATCAATTTGGTGATATTATCTAAAAGATACCAAACTTGCTGGACAACTTTATCCACCTTAAGTGCAGCTATCAAACACCTGAACCACAGAAGCTCCCATAACCATGTGAGACTGTTAATATGCATGTTTCATTTAAAAGGCTTTTGTTTCTGACAAGATAAAGATTCTAAAGTATTTAGAGAACTAAACCTGAAATCACGTGAACTTAAGTATCACGTGTTCACCCTTCAGCCACAGGACCAACTCAACAAGCAAGTTCGCACTAGCAGCTCCTGCACGTGAAAAGGTGTTAATGTTACAGCTGGTCCAAAAAAGACCCAAACTTTCAAAAAATAATCACACTTTAGAATAAACTGCCAAATGTAAGCATCTTTCAAAATTCATAATGACTTTTAAAACAAAGAGCAAGTACACTTATGTTCCTGTGCAGTCCTGCACTTATTCTATGAAAAAGGACAAGGTACATATACATTTGTATAAATATCTGGTAAAGTGGTAATAATTTCAAAATATGTGGGATGTAAAATGCTGGTAAGCAGTCATGCTCTGTGGGTGTCGATGCCCTCGACTTTCTACCCTGCTTTTTACAAGCATCCCTCAATTTGCGCGTTTTCACAACAGCGCTATTTGATTTTTAATACCGGTACTTAATTCACATGCCGATCTGCTTGATTCAACGTGGTCCAGTCAAAAAATATTATGTCTTTTAAGAGGAGATGTATATATAAATAACTTGGTTGTGACTGGCGGTGGATGGTATCATGCACCCACAATAAACTTGGTTTTGTTTTTAGCAAACGTAAATAGGCTTTTCGTTCACATCGGATCACCTCATTACACCGACCAGCGTGATACCCTCGTGCCTGTGTGTGTGGTGATCCCCTGCGTGCTGTTTTTTTTAGCGTGTTTTACAATGTTTAAGTGATATTTGGGAAGGTTGGATTCTGAGCTTTTGTATGGGTCGGGAAGCATCAGTATTTTCCCCTAAGAAATGATGGAAATAGCACCTCGATTTATGTGTTTTCGATTTGTGCGGCCTTTTCAGGAACCAATTTGACGAGTAAATCAAGGGATGGCTATTTCTTTTGACTGGAAACATAGTATTTGCTGAAGTTGCCTATATAAAGTTTCTGAAATTTGCTGAGGGTTTCAACTACAGGAATCCCCAATTTATGCACTTAATTTGTTCCTGAAAACGCTGCGCATATCCCATTTGTAAGCGGTAAGAATAGTTCCGATGGCGTCCGATGTGACCAATACGTCCGTCTCGCTGGGAAATCGGCCCTGAGGATAGCTGTCACTGCAGTGCTGGGCTTCATCGTCTTGCAGGGCTTTTATCAAACGTGCGGGCGGCCGGTGTTCGCAGCTTACGTGTCCGCAGCTGCTGCAGCCTAATGACAGAAAGCAGACCCAACACAGCCTGATTTAGCTTTTTACAAGCCTCATTTCCTTGAGGCGCCACTATGAGGGATTTACGAGTTTTCTCATATTTGTCATGATTTATTTCAGATTAAAGTTTACATACAAGAAGCTGTTCAGACCGCGCGCGAGGGACAGCAGGTGCCACAGAGTTTGGAGCCACTGTCCTGCACTCGTTGACCCGAGGTCTGAATCCTGCATCCTGCTGTAGGACCTTTGAGCAAGGTACTTACCCTAAAATTAATTCAGGAAAAAAAATACACAGCTGAGTAAATTGTTGTAAGCAGGTTATCACAGTGCATTGCTTTGGAGAAACCCCTTGACTAAATAATGTAAATGAACGTTTAACGGTCAGTTTTCCAAAAAGAAATGGAAGCATGGAGGTGTGAAAACCTTTGGCATCTGGGGCACGAGGAGGAATAGTGCTGTGCATCATTGACAAGTGAGAGAAGCTGACCCTTCATGCTTGTCCCTGAATACCTATGAATAACTGACCATTTGAAACCTGTGCCTGGGGTGGGTGGATCCATTTCACTGCTCCCTGCCAGTGGCTGGGTTCTAGTGTCTGTGGTCAAGGCTCCTGTCACCTGAGCTCTGGGTCAGTCAGAGTGTGTTCCCTCCTTGCCCGCCCACTCAGGTCACGTCACACAGGGACGCTGACCTTCTCCTCTAGTTAGACACATCGAGCAGCGTTTGCCGTACACTGTAGGATTAAGGAAAGGTTTAATTTGCCTGACACTTAAAATTACACTTACAATTACATATATGGATGCGTGTAAAAGTAAAAGAGTGTGTTTCTGCTGTCCCTCATCATCTTATTTAATAACATTAAGAATATAACTGACCAGTCGACTGATTTTAAACTTTACGTTTAATTATGTAACGTTTTACGGGTCAGAATTGTAAACCACGACTTGTCAGATACCGGTGGAACCAAAAAACATTATTAATAGCCGTCAAGAGTTTTACACAAATATTTTTTGGGTGACAAGAAAAGACAATTTTTATATTTTTTATGTAATTTTTTTGTATATCTTGCTCTCTAATTAAAACTGTAAAATTAGCTAAAAATGCTTGTTTTCCAAATGATTACAAACTGATTTGGGTTCAAATATTCGTTTGGCACTCAGAATCTACACAATAGAATCAGATATGTTATATTGACAGTTAACTTAGAACAACACACTTGATGGTTGTCTTCACTCCCTCAGATTTGAGTTTTGCTGCTGGTTAGTATATATGCTGTATCTGTTTTAGTTTCATGCCCCCCCCCAGTGTGTGTTGCGATTGATGAGTTTCAGTAAATCTATATTACAATAATTACAATACATATGAATGGAAAAACTTGTCTAGATGGTTACAATGGAAATTATAACAACTTTTTGTGCATTTTTATTCAGCTGACTTGTGTGATTCATAACCAGATTTTTCAGATAGAAGATCAACTTTTTGGCTGATATCATAATTGTATTTTAGAGGTGGCTTATTCGGGGCTGTACTGTATTTGAGTGATTATAGGACAGAAGCCATAGCCTTTTTAATGTCACTTCAACATCCAGATTAGCATGGAGTAAAATCCACATCTTGTAGCTCAGCGGCAGTGTATGGTTTGTGTGGTTCTTGCTGTTACATGAAGTGCAGTTTGGGGTTTTCTTTTCCTAAAAGTGCAATTCATGGTTCAGATTTGGCCATTTTTGTAACACCATTTACTAAAGATGTATTTCTATGATCACAGCCATAGAAATCAACATTTTTTAATCCAAACAATATGATCAGTTAAACAGACCTTACAACTGCTTTCGTTCTTGTGTCTTATATATGTTTTTGAAATGATCTAACTTTAACTTTTTGACAGCTTACTTGATTTTCTGTGTACATTAAATAGAACTTTCAAACAAGCCTAAAGTTTCTTTAATGTAGCAAAGCAAATAGGGTCTGTACCTCGTTAACAGATTATTTTTTAAATTCATTCCGCTGTTGTGTAGTGTCTTCTTCATTCACTATAAACACGAATCCCTAAGCAGCCTTGGCAGTACAGACCCCAACAGGGAAGCCCAGTGAACTTCAGCATCTTCTGCATTGGTTACTCACTGCAATATGACGGTACTTTGTTCAGACGCGAAATCCAGTGTTAGTATTTCAGTGACCAGACGGAATCTATATTCATATAAACCATGTTTCTGATACTTAGTTAAGGAGTAATAACTTTATCAAAGGGTTTCATTCTTTTTGAATTACCAGATACGCGTGTTAAACGAGAGGCAAAAACACACAGCGTTCCTTGACGCCGCACCGGAGTCGGAGCGCTCGCTCGATCGGGGTGACGTGGTGACCGGTAGGGGGCGCGGTGCTTAAATGATCATCGATGCTGGTTTACGTGACCGATTCTCACTTTCGACCAAGTCCCGACTTTATTCACACACACCGATCACATGCATAATTCTTAATCGAATAGAATAATTATACATTATTGTCGGCATCATTGATCGTTTCCTTTTTTTCTTAACTAGCCGTTGACACTTGATTCTGCCTCAGGCAAGGAAGAGAAGTTTTTAAGATGAAAACGTTTTATTGCAATAAAGTATAAACAGTTTCAAAAGATGAACTGGTAAACTTGTACTTGGAAATGAGATAATTTAGTGGGGAAAAAAAAGAAGTGCCAGTCAAAATGTACAGTATATTGCGGGATTTACCATGGTAACTGTAACAAGTACTGCGGGTTTGATTCCGCAGTTGTTTAAATGACAAAGTTTAAACATCTTCACAATGGCCCACATACTACGCTCGCATCAATACAGTTCCTGCCACAACAGATGAAGACCAATGTCACTTTTCCCTACACAACTATCCCCCAAATCGGTAAAGAAATAAATAATAATAATCATAATATACAGTCACAAGGGAAAAAAAAGTTTAGATTCAGGACCCTTTCAGGACAGGATGGGAAATATTTGTCTATGAAACAGAGTTGGGAAAAGTTCAGTTAATTCCCCGTGGAAAAAAATATATATATATAAAAAAACCGTTTAGGAAAAAGGCTGGTGTTTCTGCTTTCCAGAAGTATGTACATGTGGGTGTTTTCTTTTCTGCGGGTTATAAAGTCCTGTAAAGGCAGCGGTGTCCCCGCTGCCCCAGCTTCACTTTTTCTTGGCCGCTTTCTTGGCCGGGCTCTTGGCTTTTGGCTTGGCTGCTTTGGCCGCCTTCTTCGTCCTGCTCGCCGCCTTGGGCGCCTTCGACACCTTTCCCTTCTTGGCCGCTTTCTTCGCTTTATTCCCCGTCGCTCCTGAAGCCGCCGCCGGCGCCGCCGCTTTCTTCTTCTTCTCCACGACCTTCTTCACTTTCTTCTCCGCAGCTTTGGGCTTCTTGGCTTTGGCCGGGGACTTGGCCACCTTCTTAGGTTTGGCCACCTTCTTGGGTTTGGGGGCCTTGGCGACCTTCCTCTTGGGCTTTTCCTTTTCGGGGACTCGAGTTTTGGGCACCTTGCCGGCCTCCTCAGCTTTGGCCAGTTTGAAGGAGCCCGACGCACCGATGCCCTTGGTGTGGCGCAGGACGCCCACGGCCACCAGCCGCTTCAGTGACAGCTTGATCTGTGAGTCCGCGTTGTCGCCAACCTTGTAGTGACTCTTGATGTACTTCTGGATAGATTGTCGCGACGCCCCCCCGCGACTCTTGTCCGCGTGCACGGCCGACTTGATCATCTCCGAGTATTTGGGGTGAGATACCGTTTTTTTAGGCGATTTCGTCTTTTTCGCCTTGGGCGCCGGAGCAGCTGCTGTCTCTGCCATTGCTAAATCGCCTCTTTCCGTCAAACGCGTGTGGTCTCTCTGCGAGCCGCTCAAAAATAACTGCCAACCAAAAAAAAAAAAAAATCCTCGGCTACTTTATGCTGCAGATATAATCCGGGGCTGTGACACAACGTCCTCAATAAGAGTTGCTTTAAATAAAAGTTGCACTGATTTCCAGTGGAAAACTTAGTTTACGAAGCCAGCCGGACCGCAAGAGCGCGAATTGCCGCAGTTTAAATGTGTGTTATTCTCCCTGCACTCGCGCGAGTTTATCAAGGCTCCGCGCGGACGTGATTGAGAACAGCAGCGGCCAGCAGCTGATCCAGCAGGGCTCAGCGGAGCTCTCACGCCGCCGTTTGTGTTTGTTGCCTCTCGAACCCGGGCGAAATGGGAGCGCTGCCGCGGCGCACGGCCCCGCGAAGTCGCGCACCCGGCAAGCGGACACCTTGGGCTCCACGGACACGCCGGGCTCGCGACCCAAATCGGCCACCCTTTAACTTTTATTCGGCAAAAACCGGCGCGCAGTACCGCGCGTCCGCTCCAATTTTGCCGAATTCGTGCAAATTTCACCCAAACGGACGGCAGGGACGGCGGAAACGGCGAATGCACGTGCTAGATCGGTCACCACCGCACCGTTTGACGTGGGTCCCGCGCGTGCAAAGTGCCGTTTTTGTCCATAATGCAACGATATAGTTTCCTAACTAACACAACACTGGAAGTGAGTTTGAGTGACGTGGATGAGATTATTCGCAGTTAAACCTGCTATAAATTAAAAGACAACTCCGTTAACGCGAGTGCGCGACACGTGCGGGACGCGTGTGTGTCCGTGTGTTCGTGCACGCGGCCGTTTGTGCGCTTTTTCGAGCCGCTTTAACCGGCGGCCGCGGGAGCCGCGCGCCTGCAGGTCGCCGCCGTCGCTCCCCTCCCAGGAAAGTTGCCAACACCTTCAGAGATGCGCCTCTCCTCGCCACACCGTGGGACGTGGTGGAGAGCAGCGGACTTCACCTCAGCCGCTCCGCGGGGACGTGGGGGACGTATTCGTGAACAAACGTGTGTGTTTACATCAAAGCGAAGCAGCAAAATGTGTCACAGAAAGCGCGGCTCACATTCTTTTGTTCACAAACTGCCGGGCAAGTGGCGCCACTTTAAAATGTCCCCACTGTGCGTACCCTGACATTGTCACCTGCGCCTTTTCACTGCCAGCGACACGCACAAGGACGCCTATGTTCGACGCTAACGCGGGCGAAGTGTAAGTTTATTTTAAAGCACATTCAGTGAGCCGTCTGTTTTCCCACAGTAAACGCCATCTTGGATCCCCTCAGTGGACACAGCAGCATGCCTCTTAAATTTCCCCCTTCTTTATCACCCGCAGTTAATTTCGTTTTGCCCGATTAATATGTGCACCTGTGCTGTTTTTGTTCCTACGGACCGTTTATTTGGGAGTTTACAGTAGCCCTCGTGCTAAACCTCCGTCTCGGGGTCCGGCGTCCGCGCGCTTATTTATGGCTCTGATGGTCCACAGTTCAAGGTTCTTTGTTCAGACTACGGGCAATAACTTTAATTCTACTTTTGCAGTTAGATGTTCGCGGGCGACCAGCACCCGTTGCAGTGGCGCCAGCTGAGCAGAAAGCTGAAGCAGTCAGTAAAATTAGATCTTCCGCCAGATTTTCTCCTGTTTAATACACTGCACGTCCCGCGGGACAGTTAGTTGCAGACATTGAATATTAACTGCATCTCCGTTATAAACTAATGAATTAAGTCACGGTACATGTCACGCATGACCCTCTTCTCATATTTCTCCCTTTTTAAAATTTGAGGGGAGAAATGTTTTGGGGAAAGTGCCTGGGATGGGATCTCTGCCCGGCTGGAGATGTGAAGGGATTTGCAGGTGGTGCAGGATGGGGAAAGATGGTAGCGGCATGGTGCTGAGAACAGCACCGGTCATCTCCAGCCCTGCTGTGGCATCCTTGTCAGACAGGAGTGATGCACCAAACAATCTTGTCAGTTTTCCTTTTCCAGCTTTTACAAATGAATGAAGAACATTCGAACAAAGTGTTAGGATGTCATGTCGGTTTTGTGTGCTGAGTGCTTTACAGTGTGGTAGGATGGTGGTGCCCTGGTGCTGAAGACGGTGCCGGTCATCTACAACCTTAAGTCTGGGATACCATCTGAGGGCACCGTGAATAGCAGACCTTGAACTGTCCGTTTTTATTATCACAGCCTCTCATACATCAGTGATGAATATATATTTTAATGAAACCTTAACTTTGATGATCATACAGTATGTTTTCAAATTGTAAAATCAAAAGCAATATAAACACATTTTTTGGCTGCATCTTTGAAAGCAGCACAAGTGTGAAAGGATGAGGATAAGACTGTCTCAGTTGCTCTTGGATTTGCTTGTGTAGACAAAATGATAGAAACACCATATGACAGCTGCAGTAATGAATCGAGTGAATACCAGTTGTCTATATTCATTAGCTGTAAAAAAAAAAAAAAAAAAGGTCTGAAAATCAGCACTTTGTTTTGTGAGTTTCGAAGGAAACGGGTGATCGGTGACAAATGGGTGACTGACTATCCTGAGGCACAATCTAAAAACCATTCGTCGTCAAGGGAAAAAAAAAATCAACCCTCCCCCACAGCAGCATGTCTCTCCAAATGAAAAAATAGCAAAAAAAACCGGAATAGTAGTTGTGAGCAAAACTGCATTGATATAGATAGATGGCCAGTTAAAAAAGATAATTATTAAAAACGGCATATTATTTAATACCGATGTGACTCAGACGCAACACGAGGTATGAATATACAGGACAACATGACAAAATATCCTGCGCTTACTTCACTGGGATTACACATAGGGCCCCTCCACACTAATGTAACAAACCTACCTCCTACACCGCAGCAAGCAAGCCCTAATATAACAGATTTATGTCGCGAGAAAATTGACATTAATGGTAGCGATATGCTTGTGAGGCGATCTTTGTTTTCTTTCGTGCAGCATAAAAAATCTTGTAATCATTTTCTTATAAATATTCCATAGTTTAAATGTGTCAAATTGTAGTTTTTTTTTCTCCTCAGTTTTAGTTATTCCTGAATTTGTCTTATGGTCATAAGTGTGCCCCATGTGAACTGAGCATGTGAAAGGGCATTTGGC
The DNA here is from genome assembly GCA_900497675.1 of Arapaima gigas. Classification (NCBI taxonomy): domain Eukaryota; kingdom Metazoa; phylum Chordata; class Actinopteri; order Osteoglossiformes; family Osteoglossidae; genus Arapaima; species Arapaima gigas. The sequence continues at coordinate 693,362 of UFQX01000119.1, forward strand.
ATCATGTGGGAGAATCCACCCTTGTTCATGAAGGCTGTTGTCTCTCTGCAGGTGGTTTTTAACTAGCAAGCAGCTCATGAGCCTCTAGGAGGTGCTGATACAGCAGGAAACCGAGGAGCCCGCACCGGTTACCCACATCCACCCGCCCACCCCGTGTGTCGGAGCTGTAGACACAGAGGAAGGTTGTAATGAACATGCTTACAGGCAGACTGCTTGGCACACCTGGTTATGATGATCGTGTGGATTACTGTTATTATTAAGTATTTCTTTTACTATTACAGTTATTATCTAACTGCCATTAGTTGAACTGTGATTATGGGTAAATGCAGAGCTCAATATTCAGGTTTGATCAGTCCTACAAGCTGTAATAAAGAGAAGCATTTCAGCACCTTCCAGCAAAGCTTACTTAACCACACTGATCGCTGTATTGTGTGAAGGAATTACCGTAGTGCTTGAGGTCATTTTTGGCCATAGACGTATTTACCACTGCCCATAGACACCCACACATCAGCATTTAACCCTTTTTTCTGTGTCTCACATTTTCTACAAATTTGAGGGGAATGTTAACCCTTATTGAATCAGGTTGCCCTGCTCCATTTTTTTGATGTTTATGTAGTTTGGTGGTGCCTCTGTTCGTTTCTAATTGTCTAATGATGTTGGCTATATTTTTCATTTTGGAATCAGGTTTCTGTGTCTAGATCTTGGCAACAGCAGGAGGGTAAGGTTGTTTCTAAAAGAATTCTGCTCATCTTTAGGGGGTAAACACTTTGCAGGGGTTTCTCTAGTGGTGCCTGAATGACTTCTCAGAGGAGCACTTTTGATTAGACTAATCCAGATTAATTTTAGAATGTAATTGATGTGTGTGGCTTTAGGGTTATTTTATTAGTAGTCCACGCTATATTTTTAGTAGCAACTCTTGATACTGTATAAGTGTTAGGTTGCTTTCAGCTGTATATTTAGAGTTGAGGTATAGCGTCAGATAGTATTTTTAGTATTTGAGTTTAGTAGCTAAGTTTTTTTATTAGACATACCCATACCTTTACATATTGCTGTGAACTATAACAAGATACAAATCACATTCAAGAATCTTCCTAAATCAGATTAGATTTTTAAATTGTTTTAAAGTTGCTTGATGGCTTAGACGGAGATTAGCTGTCACTGTTTACTCACAACTTCTTGAAAATGTACCAAATAGTGTGATCTGTTGAATCGTGTCAGGAGTGTAGCGTGGTGTTATAACCCAGTGATGGAGAGAGAAAGCAACCAGGGGGTCTGACGCATGTAGTTTAACTTACAAACGCAGCCGACAAGGGTAACGGTGTCCACCAGAAACTGGCGTTGAAAATTGCACTACTCACAAAGATAATCATGACACACGAGAGCAAGGAAAGCTTCAGTAACTCGCAGTACCAAGGCGTAGGTTGGTTGAGCCGATGGATGCAGTTCGATGTCCGAGCACTTGTGTGTTGTTCTCATGAGCCTTTTATTTCCTGGATCGCATCCTTTGGCCTTTAACCGCGATTGTGTGATTCATGCCTGACGTGACAGTATCCCCCCCCCCACCAGGGCCGACTCCCTCCCGGCACTGATGAAAATCCCTCACCAATTTGGGGTTCGGGGTTCAAGATGAAATGAGATGGGATCCAGGAGTGCTCCTCAGGGCCATAACCCTCCCAGTCGACCAGATACTGAACACCCTGGCCCCGCCGCCGGGAGTCCACAATCAGCCGAATAGTGTAGGCAGGACCACCCTTGATGAGCCAAGGCAGAGGGGTTGGGGTTGGAAGGGAAATGTGAAAGGCTGAATGAACCTTCAGTGATGGATGCAGCTGGAGCCGGTAGGGGACAGGGTTAATTTGGTGGGTGTTGCAGTAAGGTCCAATGAATTTGGTGGTGAGCTTGAAAGAGTCTGTTGCTAGGTTGAGGTGTTGTGTGGACTGCCAAACTTTGTCACCTGGATGGAACAAGCGTCTCAGCCAGTGTCAGTGTTGATGTTGCTGTTGGTACTGGGTGTTGACCTGCTGGATGGCACGCTGAGCCCTGTCCCAAATGCATTGGCACCAACGGACCAACTGCTGGGCTGCAGGCATCTCAACCTCCCGTTCCTGGTGGGTGAAGAGTGGAGCCTGGCACCTGTAGCACACCTCAAATGAGAAGAACCCCGTGGCAGCCAATGTGTGTAGATGGAAGACCTCTGCCCACAGCAAGTACTGACTATACTGCTGACTGTGGGTTGAAGCAAAACACCTCAGGAACCTAGCCAGCTGCAGGTTGGCCCGTTCCACATAGCCCTTGGTCTGTGGATTTGAGCTGGAGAATTGGAGGCGAAACCCGTGCGGACGCACCATGTGCTGCAGTATCAACTCGGCAGTTTTTTGAGCTCACAGGAGTCCCGTCAACGAAATGTACAGGTTTGGAGAAACAGTTAATTGTTGTCATAACAGTGTTATCGCCGTGAGAGTCTGGGAGGCTGGTGACCAAGTCAACTGTCACATGAGACCAAGGCCATCAAGGCACCAGCAGGGGTGTTGGGGGCTTTGGCCTGGTTTCTGGTGACAGGATCCTGATGCTGTGCACTTCTGATTTTGTCCTTGATCCCCCAGTGAAGCAGGGCCACCACCCAGCTGGCTGAAATGATGGGTTCTAGGGATGTCCCTGATTGGAGGTGGGTGTGGAGAGGGCGTTCGCTTTAGTCTTCGTTGAGTCGGGACGGTAAAATAAGTTGAAGTTAAACTGCTCAAAGAACAGAGTCCATCTGGCCTGTTGGGGATTAAGTTCTTTTGCCTGCTGGATGGTTAGCAGGTTCTGGTGATCGGTCCAAACTAGGAATGGCTCCAAGCTACCCTGGAGCCAGTGTCGCCACCCCTCCAGGGTCCAATTGATAGCCAACAGTTCACGGTCCGCTACCCTGTAATGCTGCTGAGTGAGGGAGGATTTCCGGGAGAAGTAGCAACAAGGGTGGAGTTTCTGGTCTGGACCACACTGGCAGAGGACAGCTCCTGCGTCCACATCAACGAATGGCTTCACTGGATTTAGATGGATGAGGATGGGTGTGGAGGTGAACCGAGCCAGTAGGTTCTGGAAGGCGGCTTCGGCCTGGGAGGGAAGGTGGAACTGCCAGGGTAAGAGTTTGGTGAGAGCTGTGAATGGAGCTGCAACTGAACTGTAGTCCCGGATGAATCGCCAGTAGAAGTTGGCGAACTCCAGGAAGTGCTGGAGCTGCTTCAGTGTCGTGGGCAGGGGCCACTCTGCCACAGCTGGCAGCTTCTGGGGATCCATGGCTACACCCAAGGGCTAGATGTCAAACCCCAGGAATGTAGTGGAGTGCTGGTGGAAGGCACATTTCTTCAACTTACAGTACAGTTGGTGGGTGAGCAGACGCTTTAGCACGGCCTGGACACAGCCAATACGGTCTTCTTCCGTCTTCGAGTTCCAAGTACACGAAAACCAGGTCCTTGGGCATCTCCGGCCCGCCGAGCTCGTCCTTGCAGCCCCTCATAGGACGTAGTCTGGAGCGCGGTGGGTCCCTACATCGTCTTGGCTGCCAAGGTCCGGAACTCCAACTCTCAGTACAATTGAAAGCTTCAGTAACTCACGGTACTGCCGTGTAGGTTGGTTGAGGTGATGGTTGGCAAACATCTGAATTGTGGATGCGGTCCGATGTCTGAACGCTTGCATGTTGTTTCGGTGAGCCTTTTATTTCCTGTATTGTGGCCTTTGCCCTTTGACTGTGATCATGTGACTTGTGCATGATGTGACACATAGAAAGACAGACTCCAGAGGTAACCGGCATGTTTAGATTCCGGATTGTTGCCAAGGAAACTGTGTTTTCAGTATCCAAGGAGAATGCTACTATAGCAACATAGTACAGCCTTTGGGTTGGAATCCCTAACGTATTGGATCTGGACTGTGAAGTATTCAGCACATCCTCAGAATGCATATGTGACTCAGGTGAGAAGTCCTCAATATTTAATTTAATGGTGGGCTTTTCATTAACATGAAAACATATATAAATATATCTTGATGCTGCCCTGTAAATCCATATTTTCTTTGCCGATCCGCAACAATTCATCACTTGTCCTCACTTGGCTAGAGATAGCCAGAGTTTTGATTTCTAGGCATAACGGGTAGTGCTGTCCCCCAGAATCATGAAATCTAGGTTTGAATTTAAACAGAGGGATCTCTGTGGAGTTTGTATGTTCTCTCAGTGTTTCCTCCCACAGTCTAGAAACTTGTAAGTTGAGGACTTTAACTTGCCCTTGGTGTGTGTGAGTGTCTTGTGATAGACCAGTGTCCCATGAAGGACATATTTACTCCTTGAACTTCTTACTGTTGGTTCCAGACTCTGGTGCCCCTGTATGCATAATTTGGTGAAAATGGATGAACAATGAACTGGGTCAGTAAAGACCCTAATTTTAAGCAGGTTTACATGGGATCCTCAACCCTTGTGCAATAATGGACTGCTCTCTGATGTAAACATGCTAGTGGCTGCTGATGTTTGAGAAAACAAGTGGCAGGTATTGTTAGACTTTGTTCATTTCAAATGATAACGTCACAGAAATGGTGTCACACAGGCTTTTTGTTGACCGCTGAGAATGTGTCTTTTCAACAGCCCCGCACCATATAATTTTTGAATCTTATTTGATCCACCCTTAACAGAAATGACCCATCCTTCCTTTACCAGTGTATGTGATATGCTTGTGATTGTGTAGAAGGGAGGTTGTTTCTATAAGCAGTTGCTCTCTTCGTGTTGTTTTATCCAGGATAAGGACAAATAAGAAGATGAAAGAACCAGAAGTGCAAACTCAGATCTCCCGAAGGGTCTCACTTTGACCAGAATGTGGTGACCCAGCAGCATGCTGCTTCCTATATGCCAACTACCCCCACTTGCCTGACAACACGCACCCAGCCCAAGTGAGCACTTGCTTCGTATTTTAGGGTAAGAACAGGTGATCATTATAACTGTTGCAGCTGTTGCCCCTCTCCCCTCCTCCCACCACCGTAACAAGTTAGACACAGTGGCTCCTCTCAGCAATTTCTCCCTCTCTGTAGCACTTCTTCCTCAGGCCCTCTCATTCCACTCCAGTTTGAACAAATAATTTTGTAAACTATTTCCTGCTTTGTTCTTGTCTCTTAACAACCTGCTTCAAATCAAATCGGCAGTCTTTCCTAAAAATCTGTTTCATAATCAATATTTCTTTTGCAGAATGTAAAAAATAACTACAAAGGTATATAGACATTCACAGCAGTTTGCTCAGAAATCACCTTGATTTAAAAGTACTAGTGGACATATTAAAGCAGGATGAGTTTTTCTTGTAATAAATGTAGCAAAAAGTGATAAAAATACTATTATACAATTCTTAATTGTACTGTAGTTTTTATAACTGATAGCATTTGTGTTTATCGTTGAGTTCCTTGTGAGGACGGGATAGAATGGGTTGTTGAGGATTTCAGCTTTATTTGTTGTTCATCATGGTCTAAATATGTTCCACTGTGTCCTGTGTCACAGCAGGCAGTGTGTGGAGCAGCTTAGTCAAAGGACATTTATCTTGTTCACCTTCCACCCCCACCTACATTCGGGGTGGTCAGAGTCTGCTGTTGTGTGACTTCGTACCCCCCCCCCCCAGCTACCTAAGGTGCTCTTGTAAATCTGTCTCCCCGGCAGAGGGCAGCAGGGCCCTGGAGAGGAGTGTGGGTAATGAACGGAGAGCCCAGGGCACTATTATGGTCATGGAAGGCTGGAAGCAAAAGGAGCTCTTCAGTCATCACTGACACAGCCTGACTCTTATAGCTCCTGTGGGCTGCAGGGGGCCAAGATCAGTCCATAGAGTCTCCCAGTCCATCAGGGTCCCATTCAACAAAAATATGCTGCATAACATTCAGGGAGGTGACAGTTGCCACTTTATCAGAGCCAGACAAGCCACAGCAGCCATTTAGGTTCCTTCAAACATCTAGACCAGCATGATGGACCTCTGCTGTAAACAAATATCTTCAAATATATTTTTATCAGAAGGTCCGTTTTGAGGATGTCTGACATCCAGGGGCTCTTCAGCTGTGCCACCTCATTTCCTCCGCAAACCCACTTAAAATAAATGGATTCAAGCAGGAACTCCAAATATAAACCATTCCTTGTTTTTCTACTATGATGTGCTTCTGTCTCTGTCTGAGGATTTGATTACATAGAATGGCTTGAATAATGATGGGCAGCAGAACATCTTCTTTTCTAAAATTCTTCTCATTAAAACCCTGGCACTGTTTGAAATGTGCTGTGAATTTTGGATATGTGTATTGTGTTTGCAAAAGCTTTAAAAGAGGGCAGGTTAACAGGTGTCATCATAACAACTCTCAGTTTAACAAGTAATTAATGTGAATGGCTTTAAATGAAATGATGGTGAATTTTGCACTACCACAGCTGGACGGGAGTCAGTCTTTTGGTTTTAAGTGCTTCTGATCAGCAGCAATATGTATCACACTCCATTTTGTTTTAAGACTGGCGATGAAAAAAGGTTCCATTTGGTGAGGTTGTCTGGATCCAGTAAAGTCAGCAAAGTTAAACCACCTGCGAAGGATTTTATTTGATCGCTGCATGTGATCGATTTACCTCTCGTGGTCCTATTGCATATCGGGTCCACTGCCACCGGGCCAATCCTATTTATCAGTTAGTACCATTAAAATAAATGCATTTCACAGCCGACCCGTTTGAAAAGCAACATAGACTTGTGCTTATAGAGCTGGATAGTTTATCTGTTCAAGCTACTCAAATACTTTCTTAAGAGGAACTCAGATCTGATGTTCTTTAGTATTAGTCTATGAGGTGTAAACTGCTTTCCCAGGATCTGTGAAATTAGCTGATATGATGCTCCACTTTGCATCCAGATGTTAACTCACATAAATTACAGCTAACTGTGTGGGCTGGCAGGCAGATCAATGGCTTCCCTGTTTTTCAACATCATCAGGACAGTGGGGTTGGAAGAGAGGGGAGTGACAGCCAGTCTTATTGAGATCATTGAACCCAGGCAACGTTTTTGGTTTTTTTATTGCATGCAAGTGCAACACACCTAGTGTTCAGATAAATGGCATTTGAAAGCCATGTGTATGTGCGGTTTGCTAATGAAACTCTACATGGAAAATTGTACCTTTGGTAGAGGCTTTCAAGTCTAAAAAAAATTTTGGTTTTTATTTAAGTGCTGTCAAGTCAGCATTTAGTAACTGTGCAGTAAAACTACCTTGATAGTGTTCTGTTCTCTACTTGTGTCCCTAGACTGAGAGGGATATGTCTATCTGACTGCTGGTCCTCTTCCTCCAAATTTTCCAAGTATTTTTGAAATTTGAGAAAATCCAAAACGTAAGTGAAAATTCCATTGCCTGAGCAACTCTTATCTTCAATGTTACTGATATGTCAGCACATTTGAGGCCTGAGTTTACGCTGTTGTAACATGGTATTGCAGTAGATGAATTTCCATTGTATCTATAGTTAAGCAGAAATTCTAAAGCAAAAAGAGAAATTTCTGCACTTAAAATACCAGACCATAAACCCTCGGCATTGCTTCACTTTTGGTGTCACACATAACTGCTGACACCCTCCCGTGCATCTATCCATTTTGAAGCCTTCTGTAGTTAAAATGCATCCTTATAATGATAGGAACCACCACTTCTGTTTGAAGGTCTCTAGTTTCCTTCCCAGCCCTCAACTCAATATGTCCAACACATCCAGTCTTCTCACATTTTTATGCACAAATCTCTTCTAGCCCTGCAGCCCTGTCTCAGTGCCGCAACTTTAGTTTGAGGGATAAATCCTGATCTTCAAAGTGCTTGTGAGCCTGCCTACTGCAGCAATGACCTTCATACCGGTTCAGAAGTTCTTCAAATTGCTCCTTGCACTTGTCACTGATATCCCCAGTTGAGGTCAGCATAACCATACCCTTGCACGAAAGAGATTTGGCAAGAATGTTTTCTTTTCCTCTGGAGAATTTGTGAGAAACATCTCAAAAGTCTTTTTCCACAGCCTCACTGAACTCTTTCCAACATAATGGCAGTGCCCTGTGCCCTTAAAGTCAGCAACCGTCTTCTCGTACCTGCTCCAGTGTGGTCCCTTCTCCTTTCTCCCTTCCTTCCATGACTAAAAGATCATGCAGCACAAAGTGGAGTTTTCTATGCGAGTGATGCGCAGTAGGTACCATTTAAGATGACAGCTTTACAGCTGGTGTGCCCCAATGTGTTCCTCTTCTACTCCCATAACAGTTACCAACCTTAACTGCAAGGCCTCAACATCGTCTCAAATGTAGGAAAAGCTCTTCTGGAGGTGGGATTTAAACCCAGTTTAAACTAGGGCCTCTGCAAGGTGTTCCCAGGACACCACTGCTCCTCCCTTGGGCCTTTGTGGACAGTCTGGTGACCTAGTCTGGGTCAGCACCAGGTGGTAATTTGACAGTTTGACACTTTTTTTTACTTCAGTTTCCAGCCCATACAGCCTCAGACTGGATGAAACCACTACAAAGTTGATCATTGACATTTATCCAAAGTTATTTTGGCATCAAGTAAATGCTGTTTTTCCTTAGACATGGTGTCTCATGGCCAGTCAATGACTTGCACAGAAGTCTGGTAACAATTCACTGCTTAAGTTCAGACCAGGCAAGCTGATTTTCCTGATTTATCCCTCGTCGGGTTTTTGCATCCTTGCTCACGTATTTATTGAATTCTCACAGCTGGGCAACAGAGTCTGTAAGTGGTACCCTTCCAAACCACATCCACATTCTGTAAGAAGGCTCGATCCCCCTGTTTGGCACACGAGGACACACAGCCATCAGACTTCATCCTCGAGTAGCTGCATCAAGGTGACTCTCATCCCTTGAGTAAAATCCCAACTATACAGCACCCATTCCTGCTTTGCAAGTGATGAAACTACAGAAGGAGCAGGATCACCCCAAGTTAAGTCTTATTCTGTGTTGGGAGGTCAGACCTACTTTGGCAAGTTTGTGTTTTTCAGCCTTCTGCATAAGCTTCTTTCCTTCCAGTGTGTGGAAATTCCTTCTCCCAAGAAACAGTTTTTCATTTGCTGTATAGATCTAATCTTTTTTTTTCGCCTTTTGTCTGGAAATCGACGATCACACTTCACCAGGTGATGAAGAGCTTGCTAGGCAGGTCTGTGCAGGGTTTTTTTTTTTGGGGATGACCCAGCCCAGGTTATGTGGGTCACCCAGCCATCAGATGCTTGCCAGTGAACATCACCCGCAGTTCTGGTTCCAAGGGTGTCCTGCCTGGTAACCCTAGTCATGGCAGAGCAGCTTATTGCTATTTTGAGCTTTCATGGGAGTCAGTGATTTGGATCTCCTTTTGTCTGGGCTCTTGCCTTTGATGAATCTGCCAAGGGTGCCCCTGCCAGGAGCACAAGTATGCAGAAAACAACTCTCAGGATCCCTGTGGTGTTCAAGTCCCTCCACCACGGCAAGGCTGCATTTCACGGAGGAGTTTTGATGCTCATAAAGCACTACATTTACCGGTAATAATATCATTTCTGTTATGACTCATTACACCACTTTGTTATAAGCTTTTCAGTCTTCTTGATCTCAGGAAGGAAGCTACTACCGCCTTCCAAGAAAGCTAGAAAACAACTACTATTTTTATGGTCCCATAATTATGGAACAAGGTCTACAAGACAGAATCAGTATTGGCTGTTCAACTTTAAACTATTGTAGCTTTTTACTTAATAGCCGAATTTCATTTTCAAACATCTGACCTAGATTTTTTGTATAAAACAGATGTTGGTATAAAAATGGTCCAGTGAGCCAGGAGGCTGCTCTGGCTGAGTTCCTGTAAGGCTTCGTGTTGTACAGCGTAAACATTGTTTTATTTGGTGCTCCAGTTTCTACCCCCGACTGAGCTTGTTCTGGGCCAGAAGCAAACCTTCCCCCCTCCCCCAACTGTCAATATTTTACCCCTCTTATTCCACTGATATGATCCTACATACATAGCAGATGCTTTGATCTGAGAAGTACCTAGTTTCGAGGTTAACATTTTACCTGTTTCTGAATGTGTAAAGGAGACTGTTAGTGATACATATATTTACTTGAGGTTATGTGTGTATTTCTGCGTTCTTATTTTCATACAGCAGGGAAGTCCTGCATTGTGGAGAGGCTCGGTGCTGAAGGGTTGTTATGCGGAACAGGTCGTCAGAGTCTGGGGCTCTCTGTTCTCCTGTTACCGCTTGCAGTGTGCCGTTCTGAATGACACTCCGCTATCGAGCCATCGATGGAGTGCCTCCTTTGACACGTCTGTACACACGCTGATGTTCCTTTTGCATTTCTAATTAAACGTTCAAGGGTTTCCAGAGCACTGTTTAATTAGGATCTCATTCACTGGGAAACCTATTCCTTTGCAGATGCATTCCTCAGCATCTGAATGTAATTGTTCCCGGAAACAGTCGGATACCGAGTGTCTTTCCTGTTATTTAAAATCGGGGGGGGGGGGTTGGTAAATAAATAATGCACTACTAGCCCATTGGAAAATACCTATATAACTCTCAACCCCTGATTTGAGCAGGATAAATACTGTAAACACCAGTAATGTGGTCATGAATGAATTTATTTTTAAAGATATAAAACAGTAAATACAGCGGGACAAATGTGTTGAGACAAAGTGAAACAGGTGGAAACAGCTGATAACTCCCATGCAGTATCTGGCTTCTGATAAATATGCAACAGTTTATTCCAATACATTCAGTATTTTATTACAGTACACTACTGTACAGTATTTGTAGATTTTTAACGTTTGATTTTTTTTTTTTGATTAAGCTTTGGATAAAAATCTGAAATGGTAAAATTTTCCTTTTGGATACCGATACTGGGTATTAATTTTCAAGAGCCGTTACAGCAAAAAATTTGGATACCGTGGAATTGCTGTAACGGTAAAAGTCTCACACTGGCTGGATGGGAGGCTCTTCACTTAGCTAAAAAACATCCAGTTAGAGACATGTTGGAGGTACAGTGCGCAGAAGTTCTTAGTTTGCACAGCAGGATATTGCAGTTCATTCCAAATAAGAGCCATATTGTTTGTTGTGCCAGTGGCTGAAGCTCTGAAGCTCCACTGTGTCCTGAGCATTGGCTGCGGGGGTTCAGTCAAGCTTTCCCCGAGTGTGTGTGCTGGAAGCGAGACCAAACGCATTCAGTAGCCCGGAAGCCACATCCTGACCAACCAAATTCGCACAGATGGCAAACAAAAAAAATCTTCACAAAGCAATACGGAGAACTGCTAAGAATCGCAGCATCATACGTTAGGAGCCCGTCTGGTTTGCATGTCAGTGGGTCATTTTAAATGCTGATGCCAGTGTGTATTTCTCCCAGAGGGCCGATGTGTGGCCCACACACATTGCTCCTTGGTGGAGTCTCAGTGCATTACTGTCAGTGAGGGGCCTCTCTGTCTTCTCCACTGACAGGATTTGATTTAAGCTTTTTCATAACTTTGCTGCCAGTTACCTCGCTGCCGCCTCGTAAATGTAAATCCCAGGCCTAGTCTAGCAGATGCCAGCAGAGGGGGTGCCCCCCGGCAGCCCTAACCCACAGGCTTCCCCTCCTGTGCTGTCTGGAAGAACTGCCTTCCCTGCTTCCAAAGGGGACCCTCTTGGGAAGGGGGAGTTGAGCTGTGGAGGTTCTCACTTCTGGCCCCAGTGTGGTGGAATGAGTTCCCTCCCTTACTCAGAATTGCTGAATCCCAGTCGAGCTTCCAAGGGTCTCGAAAAGAATCTCTTTCAGACCCCCTTTTTTCGTCTCTTATTCAGTCCATGAACTTGTACTACACGATCTGTTCAAATATGTACTGGAGTGAACGGCTGTACTTGTCTGCATCTGTGCCTGTTGGTGAAATGCACTTTGTTTACTCTGAGCTGCTTTGGAGAAAAGCATCTGCTAAATGAACACGTGTGAATGCAAATGTGATGCTCTCTGCCTGTGAGCTTTGCCAGCTCCACGGCCTCCCTGTAACGGATTTGGTCATCCAAGGCAAGAGCCCAGCTACCTCTCCAGCAGAGGGGCCTGAAGCCAGGTGGAGTCCCGTCCGATCTCCGTCCCACTCTCTCCTGCGTGCTGCCGTATGCCGTTAACTTTGTTTTGTTGCCATGAATTGCGCTGATGCACTTGCTATTTATAAGGCTCACAGAGCTGACAGTTCCACGCTTCTCCTACGCACATGCAGCTTCTCTCTTTCTCACGCTTGCTATTACTCATCTTATCTGTCTTTGTAACCCGATTGTGAGTATCCACTGCACAAGCGTAAATAGAGCCTCAGATGGCTGCCATCTGTTTTCATACTCGTGAGCGTTTGGATGCGCAGGGCTTCCCAGTGCTTGTCAAGCTTCTACCTCTTTAAGACATGTGTTTACCAGCTTGTTTAGCTTTCAAACATTCTTCCTTTTTTCTCTGAAACAAGTGCCATTACTGACTGTGAAGAGATGAGACTCATCGTTTTTTTTTCCTTTCTATAGTTTGTATCAGTTTGATCTTTTTTCTGTTTTCTCCTCAGATGCCCCCTCAAGCAGTTGACACGTGGTCCTGCGTTGCACCACCCTGTCCTACCAGTTGTTCCAGTTGTGGCACTTTGCCCGCTGCTGGTAAACCAGTGACCCTCATGCTTGATCCCAAAGCGTCTGGGTAGCAGGCAGAGTAACTTGGCTCCACGTCTCTCAGCTCAAGGAGCTCCTGCCAGACAATATCTCTCAAGCTGCTAGACCACTGGGAGACTCCGCATCTCCTGCTTCCGTTTTGGCATATTTTTTAACATTGTTGATTACAATTTTTGCATTACTTGGACATGTATTCTTTGTTTACGTCAGTGATTTCCAGCTCTGCTTCTGGCGGGCTGCAGTGTGGGCAGGTTTGCCAGCTGTCTCTCAATTGCTAACAGCCTCAGTACGGGGTAGAGAAACTCGGTTAATGAATTCGCTTGAGCATCTAAGATCTCAGGCAGGTGTAAAACCTGCAGGTTTGCTGTTCTTGGGTTGAGGAGCACAGGTTTATATATAATTACCTGCAAGGGTTCAGTTGGTACATTAACAGATACTGTAATACAGCAGACAAAAAACGACATTGAGTGACACTAGAACGGCAGTGGGAGGTGGGCTTTTTCCCTTGGGGGGGGGGGCTTTGATTTTAGCGTGGCGTCTACAGCTCTGATAGTGAAACCTTGGCCAGATAGAGGGTGAACTTCAAGGGAAAAGGCCTTAAATTTTGCCCCAATTAATTGTGCATCAGTTGGGTCTCGGTGCTTATGGTGCTTGTGTGAACATGGCGTCGGGACCACGTCACGCGAAGCTCAATCTCTGTGTGAGGACCCCCCCCCCCCCCTTTTTTTGAAAAAGCATTTAGTTGAGTTTTAAGCTCGTGCCAATCTCACCTTAAGACAGGGAAGCTGAACAGGGGTCTTTTTACCAGCATGGATGCATTAATTGGACCAAAAGGGAGAGGTGATGCTTTCACTGGAGCAGGCGCTGCTTGCATGGGGATCCCTATCAAGGCGGTGCAGCGGTGGCTGCGTTGAGAGCCAGAGGTGGTGTCTGTCCCCCGAGGCACATCGGTGGTGATGCGTGTGCCACCAATGGTGGGGAAGGAGTCAAAAGTGCCCTCTCTGGGGACAGTCTGTGGGTGCCTGTGCCAGGCAGGGTTTGCAGGCCAGTGTGGTAAGAAAAAGCCCCAGAAGATGAGGTCATTTAAAGGATTACCTTGCAACTTTTAGCAGAGCTGAAGGGTTCACTTGAGCAGAGAATTATGCCAGTGTGTGGCACCTCTTGCCTGCGGCGGTGGGTTATGGGAGCAGAGCCCACCGAGCGCATTTTCCCGTGCAATGGCTTCAACTTTGTGTTCGTCTTCGACGGACACAATTCCCTTAGTGTGACCCCCAGTGTGACATGAAAACGTGACGCGACACGACGTCCATTTATAGTGAAGGTATAACTACTTACACGGTTTTACTGTGGGTTGCGCGTGACTTTGGGATAAAGATTCCGTCAAAGGTGTGTCGCCCCGGGTGGGTCGCCTGATGAAATCGTGCTTCGAGTGGCTCCGAGTTGAGGAAACGCGGCTGCAGAGTCATGGCGCAAAAAAGAAAAATCGGGAGCAACAAGGTCTGTTTATTTGTGCGCGTGGCGCGCAGACGGGGGGGGGGGGGGGGGGNGATCCAGCCAGAGGGGAAAGGGGTGTGGGGGGGGGGGGGGGGGGGGGGGGGGGGGGGGGGGGGGGGGGGGGGGAGCCGCAGTGTAGCCTGTTTGGCTCGCGCGACGCCCAGACCTCGCCGTGCCCACCCCCTCCTGCGGCGCGCGCGAGGAGAGGCAGCCGCTGGCCACACCCCGCTGAGCTCCCATTGGCTGACGGGGGCCGCCTCCCTCCTTCGCCTCATTGGCATTCAGGCAACGCGCTGTGAGTGGAGGGCAGAGGAGCGCGCGAGTCTCCAGGAGCTGCCTGCGCTCCGGCTCCCCTCGCTTTTAGCGCCGCTGCTGCTGCTGCTGTTCACCCACCTGCTTTGCCAGCAGCGAGGACCAGAGGGACGGGGGGGAAAACACCCCGACACACGCACTCCGCACCCACAGCGCTTCTTTCTCCATCTTCAGGGACCTAGCTGGCGAAGAGCTCGTCTTTGGCCGCCCTGGTCCTGCCAGTCCCCTGTCGCTGTCCTCCCTCTGCCCTCATCCTCCTTGGTTCTTCTGAAATCCCTGGCCGGTATATGGATAGGAGTTCCTTGTTTCAGCTCATACAAGAGCAGGTAAGCGGCGCCCCTGCGTTTCCATGGTTACGGTCTCCTTCGTCACACTGCGTCTCCGCATCCTCTTCCCGCTCTGTCCGGGGTGCGGGAGGCAGAGGTGGGGAGAGGCTGCGGACGCCGGCACGCGCGGCTTGGCGTGCGAGTCTGTGGACCGTGTTAAAGTTGGGGGCTCGTGCTGGAGCTGCAGCGTCAAGACCCCCCCCTCCTCCCCGCCCCGATGCCGGGCAACTGCTGATGTTAACAGTAGTCACTGCGTCGCTGTGCACGTTTCCCTCGTGGCAACCACAGAAAACCATTATTATTATTATTATTATTATTATTAGCTTAGATTGTACGTTTATCCACGCCAACTGTCACACAGACAACTTTACAGATTGGCCCGTTTCTACAGTTAGGTATTCTTACTATATAAGGTGAAGGTATATACTTTGATCATGGGTCTTGCAACAGTAGGGGGATTTGAACTTGAAACCTCCTGACGCTGCCCTCACCGTGAGCTTCACACCAGACTGTGGCCGGGCTCCTCGTGCCACAAAGTCCGTCCTTTCTGTTGTCTCCCAGGAGACCTAAGTGTCCCTCTGTGTTCCGCTGTCACGGAAGCCGCTGCTCCCGCAGACCCAGACGGGCAGAGAGCCCACGGCGACGTGGACTGCAGCACGAGCAGCTTTTCCTCCTGTGCTCAGTTCTTGCACTCATCCTCGGGGGGGCTTCGAACCCCTCAGTCTGCAGCGAGACTTTCGCGCAACTTGCTGTTATTTCCCCAGTAGTGTCTGGCTTTTTTTTTTTTTTTTTTTGGCAGTTTGCATGGCTATTTTGCATAAGTGAAAACTGCTCAGTTGAAAGGACATGAATGAAAGCCAGTCTAGATTTGCTGAAAGAAATTAGCAGAACGCATTTAAATGTGCCCGGTTGTGTCCTGACCGCCGCATTGATCCGGCTGCCTTCTCATCAGGGCAAATTGCACCAGCTGGAGGATTTACCATATTGACTACCTAACCGATTACTAAGTAGAGTTTTCATCTGAGCGCCCATGTGGCTATTTGCGAAAGATTAATAAACAAGCAATATAATAAAAGGACTGTGTTTTGCGCCTGTAGGTTCTGTCTCTAGGTGTGGGGGGTCTCGTGAATACTAAGAAGCCTTGAGCACACAAGCACACCCTGTGGATGAGGCCATCTACGCTCCGGGGGGGGGGGGGGGGGGGCCTCTCCTTTTTGGGGAATGCTGAGAAAAAAAANGAAAGGGGTGTGGGGGGGGGGGGGGGGGGGGGGGGGGGGTGCCTCTGCTTTTTAGGGAATGCTGAGTAAAAAAAGTCGTCCCTCTACCGTGAAGCTTGTGCAGGTGGGAAGGTGGTGCTTTAACCCCCGGAGTGGTGATGAAAAGCTGTGTTGGCAGAGGGTGGCTGGGAGTAGCAGAGTCAGCGTGGGCCTGCACTGCCGGCCTGTAGGAGGTGCTGCGCCAGCTTGTGAATGAACAAGGTTTACTAGCTCCGCCAGCCACGCCGCACACGCTTTCCATATGCCTTCTGAGAAATAAGTGCAATGAAATAAGCACTTTCGCCGAGTGAGTAAAGCAGACCGTGGGGCTTCAGGTGAATGTCTTGTTTGACAGTTGGGTGCTGACAGATCTCCCGAGAGCGACGGATCCGGTTTAATCGCAGCGTGATGTTTTGTCGCTAGTGGTTCGTGTCGAGGCTGTCAGATGCTCCTCGGAGAAGACGGTTTTTTCTGCCGCCTTCTTCAGCCACACCGCTGATGTTTCTGCTTTCCTCCGGTTCAGCAGAGACACGTTTAGGTGGCCCTCATGAGCATTTGCTGTGTTTGGAATTTGCCTGCCGTTGCCCTCTGTCTTGTACTGTTCCTCTTGGTGCTGTGCATGATCTGTGGGGTTTATACCTAGTGCACGTGGCTGACTTCCACCAACATGTCCAGATGTCTGCCACAGCCACCGGGGAGCGACGTTACAGCTGGTTCAGACTTCACAGGGCGATTGAGTATCTGGGGTGCTGACAAAGCTCAAGACCTACAGACAGGCTTGGATCCAGTAGCAGAACACACACGGTGTGTGTGCTGTTAAGTGTAACTGTCTGCTTCTGCCTTTGGACACCTCTCTATCTCTAGCCTTTTGTACCTTACTTCACCTTTTTATATCTAAATCGCTTTCCTTCAAGATTTTTCTACAGTTGTTTTTGTTAGCTTTAGGTTTCTTTCAGTTGCATTTTTTTTATATAGAGCTCTTCCCACCGGGGTGATGCAAAAAGAAGTCAGTGACAGAATGCAGGTTTTCCTATTCAGAACTATTAGGATGAGCCAGCTGGCAACTGAAGAAAGGAAAACAAAAAACCCCAGGACATAGTAGGAGAGGGGGTCCTCTGGGGGGGGGGGGTCAAAGTACCAGTGTTTGCTGTTATCCACCTCTCCTGGACATTCTGCCGTGGCAACAGGGCACCCGTGGAGACATGTCCAGTAGGTCTATCAAGGCAGAGCTGAAGACTGAAACGATGGTGGTCCTGGAGATACACCCCCTCCAGGCATGTCTTCATCCCCAGAATCTCCTGCTTCCAGCTGAGGGATTTGAAGAAAAGGACGTGTTTCGTTCCAGCTTATCTTCCTCGTAGTGAGAGATGTTTGGTTTGTTCAGCGGGGGTCAGCATGACCGTTTTCCTGACCGGGGGCAGTCGGTAATGGGTGTGGGAGCGGCGGCCGTGTGGACAGGCCTCCATGTGCCGGAGGGAACAGCAGGCGATGCAGAACTGCCAGGTTGTCACAGGTGAAGGTCACGTGAGGTCTTGCGCCGAGCCCACTGTGGGAAACCTGCTTCCTCCTAGTGAGGTTTGGAGCCACATGGTCCACATTTCCTTAGGTCAAAGGTCACATGCAGAGTCAAAGCAGCCAGAATATGACATTCATGTACACTCCTGCCTGTGTGTTTCCAGTGTGTGTGTGACTGTGTGCCGGGGCAAAAGCAGATAGGAGGCAGAATAAAAGGGACAGTGGGGGAGAGAATGTGCATCGGCTGCATGAATCAGTTTATTAGTCTTTGTCTGCAAGCATGAGCAGTGCTGAGCTCGGGCTATTTCTGGAACATCGCAACATGCGCGCGCACACACACACACACACACACACACACACACACACACACACATACACACACGCAGCCCTTTGCAGTTAAACAAACATGTCTGCTATGTTTGATGCAGCCTGGAAGACCACCAGTTGGTCACTCGCATACCTGCTCCCATTAGGATCCTCCTAAAGTGTCACACTTGTTTAAAGCTCATCAAACCCTCCTCAGTCAACAGAGGGGTGCCGTCCGTTCAGGAGGTGTTGATTTTGACGCCCTGCCTGTCATCGCGAGGCCAGTGCATGCTGCGTTGTGTTCGTGTGGCCCGGGCGGCACCGGCTCTCTTCAGTAATGTGTTTGCAGTTGAGAATTTATAAAAACAGATTTGATTGTTTACATGGTACAGTGTGTAAATCTACTGTGGGCAGAGTGCCGCTGTAGTAAACAGATTCCCACAGTTCCACGCTGCAGCGCAATAATAAACAGGAGGCCCACGCAGGCGCTCGGCTCAGGCCTTTTGCCGTGCGTCAGATCCTGCTGTCTTCAACATCTGGGGCCAGCAGTTGGTGAATTGACCCAGGTTTCAATACCACCCCCCTGCTGTAGTTTCTCTAAGCAATGTAGTTACCCTGAATTACTCCAGTACTCCAGTAGTCCAGTACTCCCCAGCTGTATAAATGTGTATGTTAACATAGTAAGTGAATTTGGAGACAAGTGTCAACTGAATGAATACATAGTGACTGGTAGGACTGACTCACTTCTCCCATTCCTGGTTGCCCACCAGTACACGGCGTAAGTCATTCTTTGATGAATGTGTGCCGCGAATCTGCATATTTTTCCACACAGATCAGATGTCTCCAAGTTATTTTTGTGTGCCTAGACACTCAAAACACGATCAGTTTATTAATAGTAAAGAAAATTTTGTCTTAGATTCAAGTCACCAGTTATTAAAAAGCTGCATGCTCTTCCAGCGCCTTTATCATCATTATACTTTTGCCACGACATGAATTGGTATTAAAAGTAGGGAGTAAATATGTGTCAGAGTGTGTGTGTTGGATTCCTTCCTCTTTCAACGCCAGGGGCCGGGGTCTGGTAGGGGTCCTCTGGCCAGCCTTGGGTGTGATCAGCTGATGATGCTGAACTGTTCAGCCCACAGCTGTCTGTCCAAAAAGGTGAAGCAGTGGAACCAAACAAGTCAGCAGTGTTCAGCATCACTCCTGCGGGCGCGTGCGTGTGTGTGTTTGGCAGGCCCATATGTTGCGGTTATGCTCCCACCCAGATAGCCACATATCCTGTGTTTATATTCCCTGTGATCAGCTCCCTCCCCGTATTTATGCGGCGCCTAGGAAGGTTTCCTCGTCGTCCTCCTCCGTCTACCCGGTGTCTCCCTGCGCCCCTCTCCTCCTTCCCCTTTTCGTTCGTGAGTTTTCTCTTGCACAAAGCAGCGTGAGAGCCATGACACACTGGCAGCCTGTCGCCATGGCGACCGGTGCAGCTTGTCAATGCACCGTCTCTGGCGCTCTAGATCGGTTCAATAACAGCCCCCCCCCCCCGTCTTTCAGAGACTCCACCCATGTGTCCTTCCTCACCTTCTACCTTGTTTGGCCCAGGCCCTGACACCAGCCGGCCCGGAAGGCGGACCCGCTGCTCAAGTCGCTGACTGATGCGCTGGCGCTGTTGTCCTGACAGACCGATAGATGTGTGTTTCACTGTTCCAGTTAACAACTGTGTGTTTTGTGCTGCTCCACACTGATGCTACTGCCTCTCGCTGTGGATCAGTCCCGCGCGCATATCAGTCATATCTGTTTATCAAAGGACCAACTGAGGTTAACCTCATAAAGGTAGCGATCTGTATCGGAGCCGCCTCCACCACTCTACTTAATGAACCAGTCTCCCTGCTGCCCCCCTCCTCTCCCCGACTGATGCTCGCCGTTGTTTTACTCTCTCACTCTCCTTTCCGGTGGTAATTACCTGCTAATGGCAGATAGCTGAGCGACCGTCCCGCTATTTACGCACGAGTTCTGAGATGGGACTCCTTATCAAGTGCGGTCCGTTCCTGACTCCAGAGGAAGGATCCGACATTAATGAGATGTTGTGATCGTGGGACTGTGGAGGATACAGGTAGCAGGGGGCCAGCGCGGCGGTTAAAGCCGTTGTTTTTTTATTTGAAGGACCCGGCTTGAAGTCCCCCCTCCTTTGAGTGAGGTAGTTAAATTACGCCAGTAGAAAAGGCCCACCTGTACACACAGGTAATCATTTGGAGAAAAGCATCAGCTAAATAAATAAATGTAAATGTAAGGGAGGCTTCCGTGTGTAGCTCAGGTCCAGCACGTGCTTCTCGTCGCTGTGCACCATCACCCCGGACTCCCTCAGCTGCCCGTGTTCTCTGCTCGTTTTGTAGGCTCTCAGGGTCACGTTGGTCACCCAGGTAACCTGCTGCCAGAGAGCAGAATTCGTTTTTGCAGGACGGTAATAAAAGCTTGTGATGTGTCTTTTGGCTCACTCTAATTGGATTAAGAAGAAATGGAGCAATGTTTCCCCCCCATGTTTTCATACGCGCTTCCAGTACCTTCTTGAGATGCGCTGCTGTTCAGCAGGCTGTCGGCTGCCAAGGAGATGGAGGGAGAAGGGTATGTTTACGAGAAACTATTCGGAAGAAGGGTGTTTTCACGAATGGAGACGACGGTCTGCAGGCGCTGTGTGTGCAGCAGGGTACCAAGCAGCCGCAGTGTCGCTGCATCTCCTGCCGACCTGGAGCTCTGTGATTTGTGACACTGTTCACTCTTCTTTATTGAAATCCGTCAGTTGGATGGACGCTGTTGCAGTCGTTTTCTCTGCAGTGGCGATAATAATAACTCTTCAGAGAGTTTGAAGGCGATAACTGTTCGGGGGGAAATTCATCTGCTTACACCAGGCTGTAATGATACTGTTTGCTCCTGTGAAGTCTGCAGGTTTACAGGTGGCCTGACAAAAACGCCGACTCTGCAAAGGGAAGGTGTTCATTTTCCATGCAGGATGGTGACATACTTGTAATCTGGAGACAGCAGGAGTGTTGTTTGGGAGCGCTAGTGTCGGCCTCCTGCAACCTCGGTGAGATGCGGTCGCTGCCGCCATTCAGCTGTGCGGCTCATTAGCGTGACCAGACCATTAAATAGCCACCTGTAAATTTGGTGACATCAGCGAGCCACGTTTTGGCACTTTGGACAGTCCACGTCTGTGAGCTCCAACCAAAATACAGTAAAACCCGGGAATAACTCGAGTTCAGATATGACGTGACCTGCGGTTGGTTCCCACCCCCCGTTCCATTTCCAATAACCGTTTTTGATTGCAATAAACACAGGATTTACTGGCATCGATGTGCGTTTGGGTATTATCGTAGCGGTGTGTGGAGCCGTGGCTCGACCGTAATGCATTGCTGCTGCATGTTTTTAAACGGTTGTGTGGAACTTGCAGGGAGTTACAGTCGGACTGTGGACGGTCTTTCTGCACGTTGTTTTTCAGGAGCTTTGGGGCACTGAGGAATGAAGCTTATTTTCCCACATTCCCGGTTCCTTAAAACTCTCCTCACAAAGTGGGTCCTATGAGAATTATTGCTCCATTAGTATTAGTACATATTGTATTTGTCCTGCGCACATTTTGTATTTAATAATCGGTCCATTTCCTACGTGTGTATTAAAGGAAGACAAATAAAAACCTTTTTCCCTTTTTCTTTTCACACAGTAGGTGGAAGACAGGGTGGAAGAATACTGCTTTCATTAACTGCACAATAAGATGACAGAATTTTTCAGTTATCGCGATACGGTGCGGTTTTACCATCCCCCCCCCCCACTCGGCTCAGTCGTCCTGTGAGTTCAGCATTTCAGCTTCTTTCAGTCTTTCAGTTTCTCTAAACTACAAGGGACCAGTGAGTAAATCTTCACGGCAAAAGCCTCGGCACATATTCAAATGTAAGGATTTTATATCCCCCCCAAAGTCGACAGGGGGGGGTCTCAGTGAGAGAGTTTGGGTTAGAATGTCAGTATTGTCATCTTATCTCACAAGGGAATGTATGATGGTTAAATGAAAGGTTTATGAGTAATAATCTGCCTTGTTGGATGGGCACAGATAGATGTTGCTGTCAGCAGGTCGGGTCATTTCTCTGACCGCCGGATCGATTGGGCTCAACTCCGGCCCGGTTGAAGGCGCCCGCTGGACTTCCCTCGGCCACAATTAGTTTACCGTAGAAAAGCTGCACATCTCGAGTGGAGACCCTTTGCGCCCAAGCTGGGAGGGGGCAGCGGGTGTTGGGTGTTTAACCGGCTGGCGCGTGACTGCCACAACAGGACAATAGATAAAGAAGCCAAGGCCTTGGGAGTTAGTGAAGTAGATTAACCAGAATTAGAATACCACTTGTGCCCAATTAGACTCTCTTAAAAGGCTCACATTTCAGCACCCAGGCAAGCAGCGAGCAGCAGATCCGTGTTGCGAGGATTTTCTCTAAGCTGTCGCGTACTGAGACTATGCAGAACCCTGTAGCCCCGAAAAGGAATTTTTACCAGGTTTTACTTTACCCGAGCGCCCTGCGCAACCGACCCCACGCCGCTCAGCCCCGCTTCCTCGCCGGTTCTCTCCCGCGGCCTGGAGCACAGGGCGGGGACAAGGTCACCGAGTTGGACTGTGAAAGGAGACCCTGGAGGCGGCGGTAATTCCGGGTCACTTCCGTCACCCGAGGATGAAACTGATAATAAAACCCCTGTTTATCAGACACACACATACGACGTGCAACAGCATTTGGAGGCAACAGGAAGGAACTGAGAGCATCGTGCTGGGAATGACTCCAGAGTGATGCAAGAGCTGAAAGCCAGCGAGCCCTCACACAGCAAAAACATGTTGTTGTTCCCACACCCGCACAGAGGTGACTCGGCCTGCCTCTTCGTACAAGACTTATCGTATCCAGACGTGTAAACACAGCGTTTAATCGACGGCTCAGTCTGCTCCCCTGGCTCGCCGCTGAAGGAGTCGCGTCGGGAAGAACGCACGGAAGCCGGCTGTCTGGTGAAGGTAAGCGCGTCCATCCAGTGTACGCCCACTCTTGTCCCGGGTCCCTGGCGCCGCTCGGTGAACCCGGACCTCCACGGATGCCGCGTGGAAACGGCTCCTGCTCACCGAGGTGAGGCAGAGCCAGTGAGTCTGCACTTTTCCCCTGGAATAGGGCTGCGACTCGAGCGACGTTTTATCCACTGCACTGGGCTGAACCTCAGAGAGCAGATAAATGCCTGCACTGGGAATATTAAACCATGGCCTATATTTCATTCCCGTAAGATGTCAGTTTCCATCACGCGATCCAGGAATAATACGTCGCACGTTACAGAGTGTGCGGACGAACGTTTAGAGGCTGCAGAACCCGCCGAGGGCCAAACCGACGCGCCAAGTCTCCCATTTATCGTCCCGTTCCATGCGGGGCACGATTTCAACCTTCTGGCGATTGACGCTTTTATGACGCTCCCCAGCCTAGATCAATTAAAGGGAAGTGGCAGCATGCGAGCATCAGCATTAATAACCACACAGCCTGCAGCGCTCTGGGGGGTGGAAACGTGCCAGGGGATGAGAGCCCTGGGCCTCGAGTTTGGTTCTGCGTTCCCATAGACTGAGGGAACACCTGTGTGGAGGCTGGGCTTCACCGTAGCAGAGGGAGATGCGGGACTGTGGGCGGGTTTTTGGACTTTTGGAATAAAGGCTAGACACATCCAGACAAAAATGAACTTCTGAAGTAAAGATGTAGCAGAGCAGGTCCAAGTGAGACAGCCGGACCTCTCAGAACGATGGGCTGTCAACTCAAAATGTAGTTATGTGCTTCTTTTTTTTGTGTATTGCTACCTTGCACCTTGATGATGATGATGATGATGACATTTGTGCCCCGTGTTTTTTTTTCTTCTCCTCATTTGGAAACGATGCTAACCCTTGACCCCAGTATTGCGTCCATTAAGGCCTCAGTATTGTGTCGCCCTTGGCAGCTGGACCCAGAAAACACCGGTTACATCGCAGTGGAGAACTTCACCAGCCTGGTGGAGCACCATGAGCTGCAGCTGGACCCATCGAAGCTGGAGATGCTGTTCGCCCTGGTGCAAAGCAACGAGGAGGGCCAGGTGTGCTACCAGGAGCTCATCGACCTGGTGAGTTCCACGGTGCGGTGGGGTCCGGAAGATCCATGGAGCGTAGCGGGCAGAACACAGTGGGCAGCTAAGGTCACGTTACCGAACGTCTTACGGATGGAGAAAACAGTTCAGAGCAGGGTGGGTGGGTGGGTGGGGTGTGTCGGTTATCCGTCCTTTCTGGCGGCACCCTGTGGCATCCCAAGTTTCAGCAGTATAGGGGCTGTTATGGTGTTTTTTTATGAACAGCAAAACAGGCAGTAGATAAATCACAGAAAAGGAGCTTTCATCACCAGTAGGAGCAGCATCTCTGCGGAATCAGAGCTGCCCTCCCTCGGTTCAGACAGTTGTTTTTGCTGAATGAGAGAACAGGATGAGGTGTGTTTTATGACGTGTTTTTTTCCTTTTTGTCCTCCATTGATTTTTAAAAAAAATATTTATATATTACTAATCTGTTAAATTATTGCCGAACGACTGTCGTAAACGTGTGCGATCGAACAAACGTGTCTCGACAAAAACAGCACGGCAGGGGAAAACGCACCGAGGCGTCGGCCGGGTCTGATGGGGGGGTTAATGACGGACGGCCTGGGTGGGAAAAGATCTGACTGCGGCGGAGCAGGACTTTTCATCAGTACGACACTCCTTTAACGCTTCCAAGTCCTGCTGCTCATTTTGGTGGGGTCATATCCACCGAGACCCGGGGCGAACTCTCATAGCAGTTTTCGTATGAGTGATTGTGATGAAGGGCCTTATTCTTTCAACTCTTGTTTTATTTTATTTTTTACTGCCCTATTATATTCTAGTATCTTCTGGAAAAGCCTGGAGGTGGAGGTTTTCTGAGTATGAAGTCGGTATCTCGCAAGAGATTAAAGAGCCTTAGAATTAGTTTTGAACTGTCAGTCCTAATCCTAACCTGCCAGCGCACGTGTCTCGTGGCCCAGAATGCATTGTGAGGTGTGTGATGATGGCAACACAATTTAATGCATCCTTTTGCATCACCGAGTGGCCTGGTTTTCCCTTCTAGCTTGCAGTTCCTCTTTTGAATTGTTTTGGTGGCACCGTAGGTTACTACGTCTGTTAAAGAATGGTAAAGGCGCACGAGGCTGAGGACCGTGTTTACCCCCCGGCCCCCCGCCTCTCTGGTAACTGCTTGATATTCACAGCTCACCAGTGCAGTTTGCTTCTTATCAGCGCTGAATTTATTACTGCAGCCAGTTGTTCCTTGAGAATTATTCCAAGAACAGCTATTTGAGGTGGCGCACACCTTCGAGACGTGTCGGGCTGCGTAAACGTGTCACTATGCGCGTGGGCAAGTACACACACGCTGAGTCACTGTGGAAGGCGACACGACGTGTTTTCATTGTGTTTGTGTTCTGCTGATAGCTGCTCAGCTTTTGCATAGTCGTCTTTGTCATAATTGCATTGTTTTTTTTAAAACATTTTGCCAGTTTAGGCAGTTTGGGTTTTTACCGGAGCACTTTTCTCAACGTACAACTGCTCGCCTTTGTCTCGGATGTGAATCTGTAGCCCGGTGTTTACAAACGCGGGTAGTTGTTGCCTTGCAGCGGTGTTGCTTTCTGATGACCGTTGATATTGTGATTATTTGCCTTTGCTCTAAGTTAAAAATCACTTTGTGCTGTATGTGAGGAGTTAAACTGTTGGACTGTGGCAGTTGGTGTTTTGTCTACTACTCACTGAGTGAGGTTGTTGAGCACCCCCCCCCCCAACAGACTCGGAGGAGACGGGGAGGTGGTGGGATTGCGATGCCATGATTGACAGATTGGTGGGCGTGTTCCAGACCAGTACCTTTCTCCTGAAACGTTGCTCCTTCCAAACGTCACTATACAGAACATGTGGACATATAAAAACTGACGTGCATGAATGCTCTGCTGTGTAACGGGGCCTTGTTTTACTTTTTCGCCAATTCCCATGTTCATGTTAAAATAATGCTAATATAGAGCAATAATTATGTAGATACAAAAAGTGTACCAGCAGCACGTAATTGTATTTTCATACTTTGTTATTAGTTTCTCATTCATATTTAAATCTGTTTTCATTTGCTTTCTTCAGCACTGGTAGAAAACACACTTCTTTGCTTGCAAGTCTTTGTAAATAAAATGTAAATGAATGGAATCACAAATGGAAAGTTAGGTAATTTTTTTAAAAAATGTTGTTGTAAATAAAATGCAAGCGCGGCTAGTTGACCGAGACCAACTGTTACAACCAAAATGTCGGGGCTCAAAAGTGATACTCTGTACTGAAGTTTAAATAATACTAATCTAGAATAACAATAATAATCACTGATAGACAGCGAAAGCCAGCTGAAAACAAATATTATGTTACAATATTATCTTAAAGCAGACGGGGACGATCGGCGCTAGATGTTAAGACCAAGACGACCAGCCAGAGAAGCTGAATGACACGTAACCACGATGATTCCAATCCGTCTTCGATCCCCCTCTTGTAAAGTGGGACAACCGTGCTGGTGATGGCTGGCGAGGGCCCTTTGAGTGTTGGAGAAAGAAAAAAAAAACCGCCACTCTATCATCTGAAGTGTCTGCAGATATTTGGGTGGCTGATTTAGCGTGAAGCTGTGAAGATGGAAAGCTGCCATAGCCAGAGGAGGGACGATGTGTGTACGAGTGTGTTCTGACATGCGTTTCGGAGACGGAGGTGGCCGGTCGTCTGCTTGTGCCTGCTTCGGAGGACGCAGGCACCCCAGGTCCGTGCTTGTTTCCCTGCGCACGTGTTCGTAAGGGACGGCCTTCAGCTGGGGAGGCCGAAGCTGTCCAGCAGAGCGAACGGAAACGTGTTTTCTCTTTGCAAACTGCAGTATGGTTTTCTGGCACTCTTGTGAGATGTTAAAACCTGCAGAAATCTGTTTGGCAAAGTCTAATGTTGCCTCCCCCCACCCCTTCGCTGCTGGAGGACTGACTCGCAATGATCCCTTCTCTCCTCCCGTGTCGCGACCTTGGACACAGCGAGCGAGGGCATCCCCTGCAAAGCGACCGGTGCTGCATCTCTCTCCGGACACATGCTGAGCTCAACAAGGAGGTCGTCCGCAGGTCCTTCGTCAAGCAGCCGTCCGTTCCCGGCTCTGCCGGCCCCGTCTCCTCTCCTGCTGCGTCTATCGCCACGTAACAGCCGACAGCACGCTGCCGATGCCCCTGTTATGTTGTATATCTCCCGGTGTTCAAACATTGTGGTGTGTGTGGGACGGCAGGAGAGAAGCGGGTCCGCGTCTGGACCGAGCCGCCATGTTCCTAACCTCAAGACTCCAGTTCCAGCTGTGTTTGTCCACGAGCCTCAAGTGCGTCTGACATACTACACCGCTGCTGCCTGATCTCAACAAGAGAGCTGGATCAGACTTGCCTCGGGCATGAATAACTTAACGCAGCCCAAACTGACACCAGGGAGACTCTGTATGAGGGGATAAGTATCAAACAATAAGAGAAAGAAACGTGAAATACCGTAAATGCGGTGGTGTCAGTGCACGGCCCGGCTGGGACGTGGAATCCGTAAGAGCACAGCTTGGCTGCCTGCTCTGTCTCGAGGTTCAGGCCGGGAAGCTGCAGAACGCTGCGAAAGTCGGAACGTTGGCAGGGTGCAGATATAATTAGTGCCATTTATATGTGTGTGTGTGTGTGTGTGTGTGTGTGTGTGCGCGAGCGATTGCTGTATGAATGTAACCACTGGAAAGGATGATGCCTCCTCAGTGAGACATGCGACCGCAGCTGTGCACAATTGGTCAGATGGAGTCTCTATCCGTCCCACTGTCCCCCTGTAAAAGCCATTGAGGAAGAACGTGCCCCTCCCTCCCCAGTCATTCCCCTTCTCCATTATTAGTTTAATGTTGTGTCTTTCTGAAATCTGCAATATGCAGCCTTTGGTTTGAGCTGGGGTGTGCTCGAGGTGCAAAAGATGGATTTGTAAACTAGGACTGGCAAGAGGAGCGGCACTGAAATAACCGTAGTCGTGTTTCAGGTTGACCTCCAAACGCTCTGTGGTTTGATCCGTCCTTGACAAGTCCAGGGCCACGTGAGCAAAGCTCAACTTATCCACCCGCTGAGTGGAATTCAGGGTTAGAACATCAATAGCATGGATGGACTAAGGGACGTTTTGATAAGGAAAAGGAATAAAGAAAAAAAAACTTGCTCTCTGGCTTGACCAACGTGGCGTCCTCTGATAGCAGACGCTCTTGGGAGCCGCCCACAGAGCCGTTTTAATCCAATTTGTGGAGGACAAAGGCGTAGAAAGACTCGGTGTGGAAATATCAGAACTTCCATCGCTTCCTTATCAGCACCGGACCCACAAGAAAGGGTTGCTTGGCAAATGGGAAGCTCTAGTCGTGCTCGTACGTTGAGTCGGGGAGCGGCGAACAAG
Organism: Arapaima gigas; assembly: GCA_900497675.1. Taxonomy (NCBI): domain Eukaryota; kingdom Metazoa; phylum Chordata; class Actinopteri; order Osteoglossiformes; family Osteoglossidae; genus Arapaima; species Arapaima gigas. The sequence continues at coordinate 721,684 of UFQX01000119.1, forward strand.
AGAAAGTACCGACCGAAGCAGCACCTTTGAGCTGCTTCTACAATCGGATGGAACTCACTGTCATGACTTTGCACGTTTTCCTCATCCTCTCCGCCTAAAGACGCGTTCAGAACAGAGCGCGTTGGGAAACGGAAAGGACTCAGCTTGACTCTTGGCCCTCACTCCTGTTGCGGGAAGGTCAAGGGCCTGCAGGTGGAAGACGTCGCCTGGGAGGCTCTCCGACGCAGTCGTAACAATTTCATTATCGCTTCCTCGGGTTCTGCGCTACCGAGCTGAAAAAACAGCGCCAGGTTGTCACTGCGTCCAACAGAGACCGTAGCCCTTTGTCGTGGACACAGAGCCAAATAACAAGATTAACGGTGAGCTGCACTGGCCGGGGGGGGGGGGGGGG
>UFQX01000119.1:722092-832210 GCA_900497675.1 Arapaima gigas
GATGAGGTCATGCATGGGATAGGATGTGAGTGGGGGGGGGGGGGCGGGGGGGGGGGGGGGGGGGGGGGGGGGTGTACTGACGCAACATCCAACGCGTCGGTGGTACGTGTTGCTCGTGTTCCCCCTGCATTCGCAATTTTGTCACTGCATCGGTTTTGTTCATTAACGCATTTACTTGCTTAGGTGTAGATTGACTGTTCTGCTGCCCTTCTCTTGTCTTAGAGCATTTCTGCTTCACTACAGAGTGAGTGGCCCCAACCTGAGGTTCTCACATCCTCATACTTAATACATGAACGCGTGGTTCTATTTGTGTGTGTGTGTGTGTGTGTGTGTGTGTGTGTGTGTGTGTGTGTGTGTGTGTGGGGGTAGAGTTTCATCTTAAAAGACTTTTTGTTAAATGGCACGAAAATCTGGGCCAGCAGATAGCGGAAAGGTGGGGGAAGAGATGTGGACGTCTGCTAAAATAGGCATCAGCGTACCTTTGAGAAGCAGAGGGTTTCCGTGTGTGTGTATGTGATGGAGAGTGGCTTTCCCTTGCAGACTCAACTGACACAGGAGTGGATTGTCGCGGGCAGACACCCCTGTAACCCCTTCAGCCCGGCCGGAGTGAACAAAGGGATTGTGTGGCGCTGTTCTGCACGGAAGCAGAGCCAAGCGGTTCTATATTTACAGCAGCTCGTGCCAATTCCAGCTCCCGCTCCCGTCGGCTCAGGGCTGTGCCATCTCTCTCCCACACAGAAGCAACCATATGCCCGTCTACTAAAGAACAGTGGATGGAAAATAACAAATCACAGAGCTCTCTGCTTGTCGTTCACCACGCAAGGTCCAATTTGATGCCGTGGAAGTGGCGCGGCAGGCAGGCCGGGTGTGACCAGGCGGAGAGGGGGCCGGCGGTGGGTGGATAGTGGTGCTATTTATTGTATTTCCCCATTTTCCATAAATAAACCCAAACCAAATACAGCAATAAGAAGAGGAAAGGCAGTAATGCAACAAAACAGGACTCAGGAGCGCAACTGCAGTCAGCATTTTCTAAATTCGAGACACAGCGTTGTTATCGAAGCCCTCAGAAGAGAGAACCTCACTTCTCTCTGTCTGTACTTTTGTTGTCGTCTTTTATGGACGACAGGCTTGTTTTCCCATCGACATGCTCCTCCCAGATGCGCAGCCGCCACTGGGGGCCGAACGGGAAGTAGTGGTAAACTTGAGCGGAGATCGGTGTCTGTCTGCAGGGTGGGCAGCAGCATCAATTGAGTTCTTCTGTATCTTCTTCCTTTACCTCTTTTTCTGTCCGTTCCTTATCTTCTACTTGTTCGTTTTGTTCTGCTGGCCGTAGCCATTGAAAACTGGTTCACTCAAAATGCTGCTTCGACATTATTTGCTTCTCATGCTAGTTTTCCAACCGCTTCGTCTGCTCTGTTGTTCTTCTCATACTTTGATCCTTGGTGTGATTTTTTTTTTCTTTTTTTTTTCCTTCCTCAGTTTGGATCCTTTCTGAAATGTTTGGCCTGTTGAAACAGTTAGTGAAGCTGGCCGCCATGGTTGGTTCCATGTAGTGGACACCACTCACCCTGCGTGGTACAGATGCAAATTCAACTGGGGCCCAGTCTGAGTCAAGTTGACCTGCTCTCCCTGTGGCCATGTGGGTCTCTCCTAGGTTCTGTGGATTCTTCCTGTGTTTAAGATGAACTGGTGATTATAAACGACTTGTAGTGGGTATGTGTATGACCACCTAGTGATGGACCCATGTCCAGTCCAGGGTTTATCTAGTCTCACCCTGTTCTTCCAGGATAGGGTCTGAACCACCTGATCCTGTGTTAGACAAGGGCTTATGTGACGATACAGAAATTGACTTTATTGTGTCTACATCCCAGTCCCTGTCGGGCTTGTTTGCTGCCATATTTCCTCAGTCTTCAGTGTTGGTGAAGTGGAGGCAGTGGGAGACAGAGACCCCCGTCGATCGCTGGACACATTGTGAACCACACGCTACTCAAGTTCCCGCAGACCGAGACGGCTCTCCGGTTGCCTCGGCTGCACGGTGTCAGATTGTGCTGGAAGGAATCGGTAGCGCTGGCAGTGTGTGTTTAGGCACCACAGAAAGGCCAGACCGAAAGGGTGCTTCCTGAGTCCAAGTGTTCCATGAGAGAACTGTCCCGGCCTGGTGCACTCGCCTCCTTTGCGCCTACCGACGTCCTCCATTGTGTGCCTCCGCTTTCATGTCCTCACTTCAAAGGGAATTAATGCTCACTTAGAAACTCCGTTAGCGAGTGTCGGCTGTAAGGCGGAATGACAAGTGTGTCTAACCGTGTCTCAGAGGGGTGATAAAGTGTGCAAATTCACACAAGGGAGACTGGGGTAGGAAGTGGGCAGGTGTTTGAGACGATCGATGGTGAAAGTAGCATCGGGTGGAGAGGAGTTGCCAAGATGTCCACACTACCTGGTGACACACTGAACAGTAGCAAACTGTCCCATGTTCCAGTACCTCACCTCCGCCACATACCCACGATGCTGTGCACCACATAGCTTGCTTCCCGAAAGGCACAGGGGACAGCGGGAGGGGGACTTGTTCACATGCCTCATATGTCTGTCTGTCTGTCTGTCTGTTTCTCTGCTTCCCTCTCTCTATCTGTCTGTCTGTCTCTCTTTGTCTGCCTCTCTCTGTCTGCCTCTCTGTCTGTCTCTCTGTCTCTCTCTCTCGCTCTCTCTCTGTCTCTGCCTGCCTCTGTCTCTCTTTGTCTCAGTTCAGTTTACTGTGCTTTATTGACATGAAAAATTTTGATGCTTTTAATTGCCAAAACAGTGAGTGAAGAACAGTACAGACAAACTTTATATATTAAAGTGGGAAACAAACAGCAACAATAACACTTTAAATAGCAAATGCCTGACCGAGTTACAATAACGTGTGTGTGTCTGCATGCAGTCACTCCTTTTCTGTCTTCATAGCAGGTGTGTAAGTGCCACGTGGCCCATTTCACACACACCGTTTCAAACTGCTTTACTGGCACAGCAAGTCTGTGCAAAATTCAACAGTGTGAAGAACATGAGCTCTGCAGCAAACAGCAGCAACAGGAGCTCATAAATCAGTAAAACAAAAATGATTCATACAAAACAAATCTGAATAACCGGAAAGTAAGTAGTTTATACAGCATTGCTGTGTCTGCGCGTGTGTGACGTTCTCCGAATAAGCGAGGAACCGATCGAGTGTCTCCCTCTGCTCCTCTGTATCTACAGCCGACTCTGTCTTTCTGTCTCTTGTGTGTCTCTTTGGGTGCATGCAATATTTTGGAGGTGCTGCTGTTGGTGTTTTTAACTCAGCAAAATGATCAGTTTTTTTATAGTTTATCTAACATCTGTAACATCTCTCTCTCGTGTGTGTGTGTGTGTGTGTGTGTAATTTATATTATAAAGCAAGTGTGTGTGTGTGTGTGTGTGTGTGTGTGTGTGTGTATATAATATAAATTATACACACACACACACACACACACGCACATACACTATTCAAAGACTAGTGTAAAACTCTTATTTAGCACTATTGCAGTGAATTAGAAACAAAAATAAAGCTGAGAACCTCAGATTTTGTCTCTCGCTGTGTTGACTAACCTCGACCGTGTTTGGATTCAGTCGGCTTGCCGGCTGTCGATGCTGAGTGACGGTGCGTCGCTGCTGCGGACATCGTGCTGCTTGCTGGGCCCGGTTATCACCGTGCTTTCAGAAGATCATCTGGGAAACAAGTGTTATTTACATTCGGGAGGTGTCAAATGTCTTCACACCGTTCCTTACTGGGAGATGCTGATGGTGGGACAAGGTGGTCCTGGTGGGGTTACTGCTGAGTCTGAAGGAGGGTCTCTCAGGGTGAGTGGTGCCTTTGGTTTTTGCTTAAACCAAACTCTCTGCTCAGAATAATTTCACTGTCATCAACATGTCTTTTTGTTTACATTGTGAAAACTCTTGAGCTGCACCGTCGGATCTTTGTTGTCCTCTTCAGCCCAAATGAATTTTCTATGTGATGCCACATAAATACACTGTACCAACAAAGGGGGGGTGGCAGCAGCCTGCCTTTCTGACATTTAGAAATCAGCTTGTAAATTACAGCCTTGGGCCGAGCGAGTAAAACAAGGTAGAACGTAGTAGTCGCTACCTGCTGCAGCCTACCTTTGAAATCCCTTGTTATGCAATGGGAAGCGATTTGAGAAAGACGCGCACGGAAATCTTTACTATTGACTTTCGGCGTCAAATAAAGCATAACTGCATGGCTGTTATCCAAATGCGTTTGACAAAAATTGTTTTACAAGGTGAAAACTGCACTTAATCATTTCAGCGTTCGGAGGCTCTAGAAGAAAGACTCGACGGGTCCTCGCTGCCCGAGCGGGTGTAAACAAACGGTCTCAGTCGGCATTTTAAACTGTTGAAGAAAGTCATTTTTTTCATTAATTTATTCTAATTTTCATTAGATAATTGGGTTGTATCTGGAGAGGCGATCTGAAACGCTCCAAAGGTGCTGAGAAAGTTAGCGGTGGGGGTGTTCACAGGACAAAGACGTGAACAGCTGAAGAAACTGCCGCTTAGATAATGGGGAGGTGGAGAATGACTAAGGAGACTTGTCTCCACGTCGGGGTCGTGAGGGATGCTGGTGTATCAATCAGCCTCGTGAAGGGTCAGCGGTACTGTTGGCGTATCGGCAATGCCAGATACAGACGTTGCTCTCCACACTTGCAGAGTAAACGTGCCACCTCCTCGGGAACAACGGGGTTCCCGTTGACCGTCAAGTGTCGTCCTGATGGCCGGATTCAAACGTTGAGGTTCCCCCAGCTTCTGCAGCGGGTTAGCCATGTCTTCTGCAGAACAGCTCCGTGCCTGCAGCCTGCTCTTGAAGGCTAAAACTGCTGCAAGATATTTTGGGAATTCGTCGAACAGAGGAATTGCCTATGCTTGTCTAGACCGATGGAAACAATCCCTAGCATTCAGCTGTGGATTTGTCGAGGTAATGCTCTTATTCGCCTTGTCGCCAAAGCTACGAGAGACGGGACACCCGTCTAACCAACCACAGACAGCAGTGATGTACCGCGCATTAGTCATCTCTCAAGCTGACAGCTCTTTAGCTTGCTCTGCTTCCCTTTTACACTCGGTAGTTTGTTTTGTGCTGTGTCAGATCTAAAAATCCAGCTCACCCCGAGTCCAGGCGGTTAGAAGCTTGGATTAAAAGCATTTGTCTTGGGAAGAAAGCTGCCGTCCTCACGTGTAAGGACAACAGTACAGTTCTCTGGTGTTAGTCACAGATCAACCGTAAGCTCTTCGAATCCCGTAAGGTTTGTCGCAAAGTCTCCACTGCTCACCCAAGCTGTCCACGTGCTTCTCACCACTCCGCTCTGGGCTCTTTCCCTTCACCTCCACCTCGCCAGATGAGCAGCAAGCGCTCCAGCAGCTTCCGGCGGGCCATCGCCAATGGGCGCCGCTCACTGCAGAGGGAGATTCTGCTGGATGAGACGGGCTTGGGTGTCTACAAGCGTTTTGTGCGCTACGTGGCCTACGAGATCCTGCCCTGCGAGACGGACCGCCGCTGGTACTTCCACCAGAGCCGCCTGTGCCCGCCACCCATCTTCATGGCCATCGTCACAATTGTTCAGGTGAGGGGATCTGACTCTGTCCTGTCGAGAGTCTAGACGGATTTGGTCGACGGTGATCCACACGGTGACACCAGAACCTAAAGAAGAAAACGTCAGTCGAATCAGTTTAGTTTCTATTCACCTGAGGGTCACTGTGTAGGAGACGTGGACACTATGGTCTGAAACCTGCAGGTTTTAGGCCATAAACCCAGTTCCGTAAGAACGACCGTATGCCACATAGTTGACACAGAAGCCTCACGATTTCCAGTTCAACATTCAAGACGTATACCCGAAATAAAATTTCAGTGAACTTTGCAAAGTCACTGATCCGTCCTCCCCAAACCAAACGCTCGATGTGAAACTACGGTCAAATTGATAAAGCCTTGGTTTCACAGGGTGCTCAATCTGGCCGCAGTCCGCGAGGAGGGATGCTGCAAAGTGCGACAGTGTGCTCAGGTTCAGACCTTGGGTGCCGTGCTCTCTGAAATTGCACTACTGCTCAACGGATTCCTTTCTCCTTTGCCGTTCCCTAACTGGAGCCGTTCTGCAGGATTAGCCTGCCGTCGAGACGCCCGGCCTGGTCCCATCGCAGTCTCCCAAAGAGGGAGAAAATTGCATTTCCCTCGATCTCCTCTGTCCATCTTGCGGCACCACGGAAAGAGAAGCTCGGCGTGCGAGCTGCGTCGTTCCGAGGCAGTGACCTCTGCTAGCGTTCTGCTGTCCTCGGCTAGACCTAACCCCGCCACCTTCAAGGATACAGCCCGAGCAATGACTCCTTCTATCTCGTTCCATCCTCTCTCCTCATTCTTGCATTCCTTTAGACTCCCAGAGAAGAATTCTGCTTCTCCATCAACCAGCTTAGGTGATAAATATCGTTTTTGCAATCTTTCTGTTTTTTTTTAAAACAACCACTTCAAGGATGTGAGACAGCTTTCTAAGCTTTTTCTGAGAAGTGAACAGAAGCATCCAAAGGTGTAATGGAAAAATACCCCAGGTTGCTGTAACCATAAAGCAGAGACAGGAGAAGGTGAGCAGGACGAGGAGGATTAGTTTTATTACTCCGATGTCTTTAACCTGGTCATGTCATTTACGGTGGCTGTATTTTCAGCCTCTTGTGGTTTATCCGTTACCAAGTCTGTCTTTGTAAACCTGCTGCACAGAAAAAACTTTTACTAGTTTTGTGTTGTTAAGGTAGTCAAGGAATTGCTTTATGGTAGATTAAGTGTTCCACTTATTTTGTGGAACTCAGCATATTCCATAAAGGCTCAGCAAGTAGCTGCAGGTCTGTAATGAACGGCCTTCATCTCCTTCCATTATCTGTTATTGTTAGTTTATTATACCTTAGTGTCAGAGTATTAAAAGCTGTTGTGTCTCACATTTTTGGTTATTCTTCTCTGATTTGTGCACTTCAACCTGTTTTCTCTAGATCATCGTGTTCCTCTGCTATGGTGTAATGCTGAACAAGTGGGTGCTGCAGACCTACCAGCCCGACTTCATGAAGAGTCCGTTGGTGTACCACCCCGGACACCGAGCACAAGTGTGGCGTTTCTTCAGCTACATGTTCATGCATGTCGGGTAAGGGGCTGCGTGAGCTGAGTGGGCAAAGCTGCATAGCTCATTCAGCAGAGACACGTTTACAAATATGGCAGCACACGGCCAGGATGTCTCTACTAAGGGACTGTCACCTCAACGCGATGTTGAGAACTGTTAGAGTTCTTGCACCTGTAGCCTTGTGCACCTGGTAGGGTCTCCTTTCATCAACAGGTCCGAGGGAAACTTCACATAAACACACAAATAAGTGAAATGTACCCAGTGTGGATGAGGGTCATCAAGACCTGCACCTCAGAGCAGATCATTGGTGAGCTCCTGATAGCTCGTATAATCTGGTGAGGCTTATTCCAAAATGGCAGTGTGAATCTATCCTGTGGGTTCATAGGCTGTAAGGTAAAGCATGGGAGTCAGGAGCAATGGCAGCCAAATGGCAGGCACGAGAAGTTCCACAAGGAGGCTCATAAGTATGTGTGGTACCAGAGCACCTTAGGCCAGAAGTCAGCGATTGCCTTTGTGGGTTTGAGATTGACACTGAGACTGTATGTTGCGGCCATTTGGGTGAACGCAGGAGCACGAGCTCATCACCGGTTTGTGAGCTTGGATTTAATAGCTGCACTAATCTGGGAAACCCAAATGATCTGTGAGAGGTTCTGGGGGGGGGGGGGCTGATGGACAACCTCAGTACAAGACGAGTTTAGTTCCTACCCTTGAGAGAACTTCCCCTTTTGTTCCGAATGATGCCAGGGACATTGAGTCAGGATGGACTGTGTTCAAGTCCTCTGTGGGCCACTGGTGCATCTCGTGACTTTCTGGTGGACACCGGCACCGAGGGAAGCTGATAAACTGAAGAAGTAAATCTTCTAGGCTTTTTTTAGGAGATCTCTCGATTTGGCTGAGAGGTAGCCTGAAAAGTGTGGGTTGCCCTGACCAGGCGGGGGAGGACGACTGAATGGGACAATAATTATACATTTTGTCTGCACTGTGCTGAACTCTGTTGGTGAAGTGGGAGCTGAGACTTGGAACAAAGCTCTCGGTTTACTGCTTAATCTGCATCTCCGTTCTTACTTCTGGTCACGAGCTTTGGGTAATGCCTGAAAGAACGAGATTACAGACGCAAGCGGCCAAACGGCAGAATGATGGTCACCACGGTGCCTCCCTGACTCGGGTTCTGCTCTGTTTCAACAGGTTGGAGCAGCTGGGCTTCAACGCCCTGCTGCAGCTCATGATTGGCGTTCCCCTCGAGATGGTGCACGGCATCCTGCGCATCAGCCTGCTCTATATGGCCGGGGTGGTGGCTGGTGAGTGATGGCAGACTGAGCCGCACCCGTCTGGCGCTTCAGTCACAAACACCAGGTCGGGTTTCCGGAAGCGCCTGCATTACTTTCTTGCTGCTTAACGGACCCCCAGTTAGTTAAGGGTTAGGGGACCCTCAATTAGTAATATTATATATTTTCTCCAAGTAGATATGCAGGTAAAACTTGTAAATGAATTCCAGAAGAAGTGTTTAATATGCATTATGATATGACAGGGTCTTATCTATGTCAGGTGTGCGGGCAGCTATTTGAGTAGTGGGTACCGGTGAAGAAGGGTGTAAGACAAGGTGAGCTTTGACAACTGTGCGTTAATAAATGCACTTTTGTATATTCTGATTTGTGGTCACTTTGGTTAGAAGCGTCTGCCAAGTGAATAAATGTAACGTTCAGTCGTACGCAGACATCGGGGCACCGCTGGCCGAATTACGTTTTCTCAATACTCTGCGTAAAAAAAAAAAAAAAATGAATGCAACCTCTGTGTCCGAGAAACTTCAACACGACACGTTTGTGACGGTTTTACTGTTTATTTAACAGATTGAAAAAGGGAAGAAAAGACTTAGTGCGACTTGTAGAAAAGTTTGAACATCCTTCCGGTTGACTTTCTTTTCTGCAAGGTCTCAGAACTTCATTGGCTCTTTAGGCCTTAACCTACATCAGGTGATGACGATTCCAGAGCTTGATAAATTCAAAGTCTTCAAGTCTAAATTCGAAGTCCTCAAACCGCTCAGGGTGTTGTGCTTGTGCTCAGCAACCACGATCTCCTCTGAGCAGCTTCCTGAGTGTCGCAAAATAAAGATAATTTACTGTTACAAAGCAGGGGAGGCTATAAAAAGGATCTGAACTCTTCCTTCTTATGATGGGGGAAGACCTAGAAAAATCTGATGGCACCTCTTGGAGACTGGTGAGGATGTCAAAGCAAAACCCCAACATCACTGCAAGGAACCTGCTGAAGGTTTAGCTGACGGAGGAGCGGTGTGTTGGTCCTCTGTGCAGTTCAGTTTCACAGACATGGTCTGCATGGAAGAGTCGTCAGGAGGAAACCTCACCTGCGACCTCATGGCAAAAAGCTGAAGCTGTTCATATCTGAAGCATGCAGCGCAATATTTAAATAAGCCAGAGGCTTTTTGGAACCAAGTGCTGTGGTCTAATGAAGTTAAAATTGAAGTCTGGCTACAAACATGAAAGGTATGTTTGGAGGAAGAAAAAGAAGCATTTCGAGAAAAGAGCGCCTTGCCAAATGTTAAGTACGGGGGTGGATCTCGTGCTTTGGGGCCATGTGGCAGCCAGCGGCGCAGGAAATTTTTCATAGGTAGGTGGGAAGAATCAATTCTGCACAGTATCAAAAAATCCTGGAATCTAATGTCCCGCAGTCAGTGAAGAAATTTAAGCTGAAAAGTGGATGGGTATTCCAGCAAGACAATGATGCACAACATTCGTCAAAATCCACCACGAACTACTTCAAGAAGAAAAGGCTTTCGAATGGCCTTTGCCATTTCTGAACTTGGAAGTGTTCTGCAAGGAAGAGTTGGGAAAAATTCCTACAACACGGGTAGAAAGACTGTTAGCTGGGCCCAGGAAACCTTTGGAGGCTCTGGTTTCTCCCACAGGGGGTGTTACTAAGTACTGACTAGTAGGGCGTCCAAACTTTTGCAAACAAAAAGGTTGTGTCCATGTTGTTGTACGTAGAACATCAAGCCGGTCGTGGCCAAGCTGTTGCGTACTGCGCACAGGTGACTCTTCGAAGCGTGGTGGACATATATTTAATATTTCCTTATTTTACTGAGTTTCAAAGGCTGGTAAGATACTGTGCGAAAGGAGGGAAGAGCAGGTTTGTCGTCTGAAAAGTACCTGATCGGTAAATGTCCGCACCTTGGGCACAAAGCAGTGAGACCTGCACTTTGCTGTAGTCCCTTTCTTGAGTTGTTGAGCTTTGGCCTAAAGCCTCCCCAGAAGAGGAGGCGAGTGAGACCCTTCACTGAGCTCATTGACACTCGAGTTGCGCGAAGTGCAATAGCAGCACTTGAAACGACGGCATCGGCTGGAGCGCCTGTTGACAGCAGGCCGTCCTCTTTGGATCCTCATCAAAGGCAGCGTGCGCCCAGCTACTTTTGTTCTTGTCGGAAAGATGCTGTTTTGCATTCCCACTTTTGTGACAATTACAACCCACTGATGTGGATTGGTGCACCTCAGTGTCAGAAGGTCAAGGGTTCTTACATTCCGCTGCTCTGTTGTTTATTTTCAGCACTGTGGACGTTGTCGAGTTTTTCCTGTCGTCTTTATTTTCGTAATATTTATCCTAACACGCTCCAAATATTGAATGTAAATACCTTATTAGAAACAATGACACTGGAATTTCCCTGTTTTGTCCCCTGGGTTTGTGGTTTGGATTTTTAATGCCTGTATTCTGGAATCTGATCATTTTTTTTTCTCTCATTTAATTCCGCATACGACTTTAAAAGAATAGATGCTCGCCCACAACTTCACACACATAAATGTTCATGAATAATTGAGACGCCGATTTCTGGCTGAGATAAATTGCCCGAGCAGGAGGGAGATTCATCTGTGGGGAACGTTTGATGCGTGTGAGAAATCCCCAATGCGCCTTGTGTTGATTCTGACTAAGCTGCTGGCCTGCGGTAGCGGGGTTGTGTTGAATACCCAAAGAGGGGTGGGTGTGGGGGGTGGTTGAGGCTTGTACTGCGATCAGTGGGACAGGAAGATGGGTTTGGAAACATGCTGCTTAAGAGGTAATGATCCACGACTGAAAGATCACATGTTAGCAGAGAAGAAGAACTGAGATGATGAGAACATGAGTCTTGGTCCAAAACTGTCAAAATAACCTGAGTGCGATGTCATATTTTAGGCAAATGGTAGTCGGGTACCTAGACGTCCCGGCCCCTGGCTAATTGTTCTCGGAGAAGAGAAAACATGCCAATATTTGCGTGCCATAGCAGATGTTTCTACACCAATCCCAGGCTACGGAAAGCTGTCCGTAAAGCATAAAATTGCAACCCCGTTTCCAGAAAAAGTTGTCAAAAATGAAAAACGGTGCAAATTAACATTGTCCATAAAAGCAACAATCATTTCCAGACACAACCATGTGTGGTCACCCTGCCTTACTCATTGTTGCAAAGAGTTTTACACGTTTGCCACAAGGAAGTAGCACACGTGCAGTAGATGCATTATTCTAGTAGATACTGGAAGCATTAACCTGGGCCGTAAAACAATAACCCGACGTGTGTGGTTACTGCCAGCACACGTAGAAAACATGACACATTAGGGCTAATTCTGAGCAACAGGCCTGCTGTGTAGAGCAAAATAATACACTGACTCAGTAATATCTGTATAATGAAGCAAAATCAATAATAATCCGGTAAATCTTTTGACTTACGTGCCCTCTGGAAGAGCCGTTTGCCAGTCCGTGCTGGGTTTCATTATGACACGACGGTTTAATTGATGCCGACCTGCGGATGCAATTTCACCTCGTGCTCCGCGTGTAATAAAAACCTGTTGCATCACAGAAAATCCAGGGTTTTTTCAAAAAAAACAAAACTGCGCAAACGTAAATGATGCTGCTGCTTATCTGTCAGGTTTTAGTCATAATTAACAGTTTTGGTAATGGAACGCCGTGCTATAAAGTACGCCGTAAAGGCCGTAAAATTGCAGAAGGTTTCATTTCTTGTATATTGCTTGCGATAACAGTAATTGGACGGTTACTTATCAAGTAAAAAATGGACAGGGATTCGGGTGATTATTTTTTTCCTCCTGCGCACATTAGAAGAGATAAAGAGAACACTTCTAATGACAGAGTATCTGCTAAGTAGGCTAAAGGAACGCGACTTGAAGTGTGGTTACGCCGTGGTCGGCGCCACCGTCTTAGGTTACCAGGTTTGGTCTGTTTTCAACCGACGCTCCAGCTGATGCCCAAGTTCAACTGGCGCTTGAGATCTTGGGTGGCCTGGAGTTTGTTGGACTCAGTTGTTTCTTGCATGCTGGAGTTTGCAGGCATTTCTGAATAGAAGAGTCATTGTACTGAGGAGCTGATGGCGATTACAGTTTTATTTTAGACACCAAGGGAACATCTCTGATGGTGAGGCACATGGTTGTACCTACTGGCAGTTTCCTGTTATTTGACATCATAAGAAGTTGAATTTTTTGGAATGAAGCACCGCAGGGGGGGGCTGTGCCTCTGAGGCCCAGTAGCCCCTGGAGAGTGAGAGGCAGCTGAAGACTTTGGAACAATTACTTATTTATGTTTGCTGTTTCTGCCTTCAAGCACCCTCAGGGGCACAGAAAGATCAACAGTTTCACTTCTTATTACCCTCACAGGACGATACTGTATATTATGTCTTTTCCGTTTGAGTTGTTGTTTTTCCGTAGATGGGAAATAATGCTGTCAGTCGCCATTAAAAACTTTACAATTACCCATTTTAGTGCTGATTTGCTTGCGACTGTGATCCGCAGGAGCCCGTCCTCACGGGGAGGTTTTAGTCAGCCGCCCAGATTCGTTTCAGCCCAGAGCAAACGTGAGCGATGAGCGAAGCAGCGCCGACGTTGGCGACTGTAGGTCAGGACTGGCTTCTCCTGCCTGTCACAACGGGGCGAATGTGCGACACGCTCCTTTCCAGCGTGGAAAAAAGCCGCATTTGGCCCTTTCTCTCTAGGAATGTGTAAAGAGCGTCGAGGGGTTATACAGCAGGACTTCGCGCAAAGCTGGAGGATCCCACCGCGTCTTGGGAGCGTCGCTTAAACACAGCGGGGGACTCATTTGCTCAGGAGTCGCGTGCTCACACTCAGCTGTAAGTGTTAAGCTAACATGAAGATTCATAAAACATGAAAGTGATGCGAAAATGTGCTTGGCAGCTGTAAGCAGACCAGCTGTAGGGAGCAACCAGCTGCTCCCTGTACTGGAGCTTCGATAACTGAACCTTATCAGACCTGGAGTGGGAAGATAGTTTTCCTGCTTCTGCATCTTACAATAATACCTTGATTGGAGCTTCAGATGTATGTAAAAAATGAGCACTTCGCGACATGGTGCTGTAAGAGATCATTAATGGGGTAGGCTGTGTTGCCAGTTTATTAGGTACACCTGTCTAGTCGAACGGTGTGCCGCCGGAGGTGTTCAGAACAGCTTGGATTCGCTGCAAGGTGCTGGATGTGTTGCGGAGCTGCTGTATCTTGGCCCAGTCTTGCTGCAGACAGCCCTCAAAGGCATCAAAGGCGCCTCATAGGGTTTAGATTTAGAGATTGTGCTGTCACTGAAGCTGTGAAAGCTCTCTGTCATGTTCCTGGAACGATTCGCCGACCATATGTGCCTCATGACATGGTGTGTTATCATGCTGAGTGTCCTGAGGGCGGGATGAACTGGCAGCGAAGGGATAAACTGGCTGTGTCTCAGCGATCGATGACTGCGCCTAACACGTGCCAGGAAAACGTTCCCCTCACCGTTTCGCTGCCACCACCAGCCTGTACCGTTGGCACCAAACAGGACGGCTCCGTGGACTCATGCCGCTTGCGCCAAATTCCAGTCCTTCCAACAGGGTGATGCAAAAAGAAGCCGAATTCATCCAACCGGGCAATTTTTTTTCCCCCAATCCTCAGTCCAGTTTTGATGTTCCTGTGCCCACTGGAGACACGCTTTCTTGTTCTTCGCACATGGCTTTGGTGCTGCTGAAGAATTCTAGCCTAATAGACAATCAAACAGAAAACAACCCTAGGAGAAAGGATGCAGGAAAAGTGTTGGGTCTCGGCCACCAGCGACCAAACACGCGGTGGTGTTAGGTCATTTGTCTCTACAGGGGATTGGTATGCCGGGGAAGGGTAATATGTGTGAAAGTGGGGCATGTACCTAATAAACTGGCAACTCAGTGTAGCGAAATATAAAACTTCAATGCATCGGTTTTAACTTTTTTTTTTTTTTACTTTTTTTGAATGTTACATACCATTCAGTTTAAGATAACTTCTACTGTAACCTTTACTGGCCTCTTACTGTTAGCCTGCCTGTCAGGGCAGCTTATATATCAGATATCCAACATTTATCCAGGGTAGTTATATAATTTTTTTGCATTTTTAGGGCTACATCTGTTTTTCTGTTTCACTTTGCTTCCCTCTAAGCCACAGTGTGTGGGAATCGCTACACAATACGTCTCCAGCGAGCAGATACAAAAATCACAGGCGACAGAGGCTTCTGTCCTTTATATGCAAGTCTGCAGGTTTCCCACAATCCAATTTTCCACCGGTTTTGCTGATGGCGTGGTGTTAGCAGTAACTCCGCTCCAATCTTGATCGCCTTGTCAAAGCGGAGATTAATCTTTTTCCCCCTTCTCGGTGTTGTAGCCCATATCCGTGTGACGTTCCACTCAGTTGCTGAAGTCACACCTGAGCTTCTCGCTGCTCTGTGCTGGTTGGGTGTACAGAGAGTTGGCTGTGTGCCCCATCTTCTAGGCTTAGTCGTACCTCTGTGCAAGAAACCTTCTGGTTCTTTACAGTCTTCAAGGAGATCTTTGTGGTCTTTGCTTGAGTGGGTTGCTGAGCTGCCTGCTCCATATCTGTTTTGTCACCACGGGGGACTGTTGCCTCATGCTTGTCCTCCTCAGCCTGCGTGTACCGGTGGGATAAGGGTGGTGTAGGTGGGAAGTAGCGGAATCATTAAGTAAATCCACCACCAGAGATGTCAAGGTAAACAATGAGACGGCAGTCGGAGGACCGAACATGTTAAAGTGTGTCTCCGTTGGTCTTCGCTCCCGTGACTTTGTGCATATCCTCCATCTCCTTGCTGCCGCCACACGGCATCAAACGATTTTTCTAACAAGCTTAGTGACTTGGGTTAGGACGGGATTTAATTGGTGGAATCGGGTGGCCTCGCACATGACCGGCACAGAGACGATCGTTGGAGTACAAAGACTTCTTGTACAGAAGCTCCTGAGATGCTCTCCTGCCCCCTGTTGACAATTCCCAACCCGAGTTGCTCCCAGTTAAACACTCCTGTATCATATGACCAAACATAACAGCCTCATAGCTACGTTCCATTCCCCAGGGTGCACTAAGTTACTCCAAGTCGGCTCACGTGCTGCCGTCCTGCCGTTTGGTCAAAATTTGTCTCAACTTCATTAATGAAACGTATATTGTGGACTTCAGCAGTGGCTCCTATTGACTTTTACTCGCTGCTCAAATCCAGCGTTTAAAACTTAATCATTTGCTGAATCTCACCAACTTGTGTGAGAACTTTGCGATAAGGGAAGCAGCTGGAACTTCTTCCCCGACCTCAAGTGCCACAGCAACAGTATCGGGGATGAGAACTGATGGGGAAAAAATGATTTCTATTCTGTCTCGTGTTTTGATGGGACACCTCGAGGGCAACAGGTTGACAACAGAGTCTGCAAACCCTAGATTTGGACACGTGTGGCGAGAGAAAATAAATTGAACTGCTTAGTAACTATTTACTAATTTTCATGCCATAATTTGTACGGTCGCAGCTTTATTTTGGTTATTTGCTCGAATTCAGCCAATGCGCTTGAGCCAGTCAAATCGGCAGCAATTGTCCTGAACTCAAAAGTGGAAAAATCTTGGAGGGACTTTTGATCAGCCAATGAACGCTGGTATCAGTAGGAGGGTCTTGACTGTCCTGCACTTCTTCTCAAAGTCTGATAAGTGTCTGGTGGTCAAAAGGCTTTGGACTGTGGTGGCAACCACGATTTTTCTGTGCTTTCCGTCAGAAAACCACGTCGATTTGAACCTTTTAATGCCAGACAGAGATTAATATGCAGGGCGAGTCAGTCGCTCCGGAGTCAACGTGTTTATTTATAAAACGGAAGGATTTCAGTTCTCGTCGGTCCGATGTTTAATAATGTTTTCGGGCAGTGATTGATGCTGCGTGTGCCGCTAGGCGGCATTTCCACTCGGTTCTATTCAGGCGCTCTCCTTTTATAAGACCGATACGTCCGAACACGCGACTTGGAACGGATTATTAAATTTTCGGATGCAGTTGAACTGCGGTGATTTTTTTTTTTTTTTAAACGTTTCATGGGCGCACCGCTATTTTAACCACGAAGGTCATTTATTCCACCCGACTCCATGTCGTCCGATAGCAGCTCAGGTCCGCGGTTTTGTTTCCGAGGACATGTCAGCCCCACTTGAATGCAAGCAGAGAAAGAGAGGGACGCAGTTTCTGGAGTGCCGTGTGGAACAGCTCCGAGGAGGAGCGAGACCACCTCAGCTGCGCGTCCAGGATGTGATGATAGATGAATTGGGTGTCCGAAGGTCTACCGCCGGTTCCCAAGGCGACGGTTATGTCGACGGAGTCCACGGTTATGCTTCTATTACTGTCACCACCAGTACAGCAGGGAAGGGGCTGAGGGGGGCAATTGATTTTTAGGGTCTTACTTTGCGGCACATTGATTCCTTTCACCACGGCTGTAGCCCCGGCAAAAAAATAACCCTGTCAGCAGGGGGCCTTTTTCCAGAACCGAAGCGCAGCAGCTTTGGGACTGAAATATTAATTAGACTATATAAATACAGGGTAAACACAGCACAGTGTAATTTCGAGCCCAGAGATCCTTGCCCACGTGCACAGAGGAGCGCAGTGTGTTTGAAACCCGGTAGAAACTCACAACAGTATTTCATTAACAGCGCCAAATAATTCTGCGATGCTCTGCGAGTCTCTGGAGACCAGAGCCACGGTAAGATGAGGCCCATTAATATGGAGGCTATATTTGCAATCAGGCTTCTACGTCTTAATGGAAGCTTCTGTTCATATTTTGACCCGAGGCTTTTTTGTCTGAGTATTACAAACTACCGTTTAAGTATTTAAATAATAATTTATGATTTTTTTTTTTTTTTTTTACACTTATCTTTAGGGGATGCCCTGGCCCAGTCATAGAGAGAATAACATGTTAATAAAAGACTAAAGCTAAAGTAAATTCTCATAAAGATTTTATTTTTTCCTCACCTACGCAAACGGTTCCTGAGGGCCTGTTTGCCGTGGCCCCTCTGACCCACATCGCAGACCCCCCTGCCATCGCTGCTTTTAACTGACTTTTAGCGCAAACAGGACATATTTCCCTCACCGTTTCACCAGTGGTGGACGGCGTCAAGGACGACTGGTGTAAATCGTGGGCGTTGCAGTGTGAGGGGAAGGAGAAGCACGGTGGGCCCTGGAGAACGGAAGCTGGGATCGATCACTCGGACCGTCTCGGGTGTGACTTGGGCCTCGAGACGTGAGGAGGTTTGATTAGCGAGGCCTCCAGAGGGACGGGGGAACGGTGGCGGGACCCCGGGTAACACTTCATTATCTTCTAACCTCCAGCAACTATTAGCTGGTGATCCAGAGGTCATATAGTCTGCAGGCTTTTCACATTTGATGGCATGTTATGTCCTTTTTAGATGGTTCTAAAGGACAAGTTAATAATTTGAGTCCTGGAGAGCAACGAAACCCGGCAGATAGTCGGACTGTTGCATGATGTAATAAACAGAACAGCTGCCTGAATTATGGGGCTGTTTTCCTTCAGCATGATATTGGTATTTTTTGGGTTTAGGCACCTTGGTAAATATCCTTGTTCACGTCATTGCTGCTTTACTTCATGTACGAAGTCACCTTGAAGGGGTGCAATAATGTGAATGCTTTCCTTCTCCCAGAGTAGAGTATGACCATAATGTCTTCTGTTTAGGAAGGGCCCTCTAACCCACACGAGCACCTTTTATGTATTTACTTAGCAACTTACAATGTTAAGCCGCCTACGGTTGTTCACAAACTTGCAGAGGTGGGTCATTTTTCGTGAAGCAATTCAGGTTAAATTCGTTGGTCAAGGGTCCCGCAGCAGGAGGTGGGACTCAAACCTGGGTCCTTCTGTTGGATGGCGATGGCTCTAAACACAGCACCAGTTTCTTTCAAGCCGGAGTTGCACCTGTCACCTAAGGATGTCCAGCGTCATAGCAGCGCAGACCGCCGCCAGCTGAGCTATCGAAATATGTCACTTTATTAATGAGAAGCCCTCTTGTTTGGCAGATCCCGCCGGCGGTCCTGTGTGGTCGAGAGTCCCTGAGCTACCCTGAAATTTCCCAGATGTTCTATCTAACTGTTTCCCTAAATCAGGGCAGACGGGGAGCTCTGTGCTGAGGCCAGCAGTGACACGGGGAGCTCCGGGCCCCATGCAGGGCTGTAAATCTGGGGCTTGGCTGCGACTCTTGCCCAAGGACCATTCCAGGGCTACTCGGACAGGACAGATGGGGAGCAGTCGGCCGGCAGGGGGTCGGCCTGCTAGGGCTTCGCTGAAGAGCGAAGCACAGCTTCGGTTCTGCGATGGCCAACACGCGCGTCCCAGGGTAGCATCCGCAACGTGGATGTCGGCAACCCTATCCAGGTCCACCTTGACCAAAGGCCCTGACCATGACCGGTCTGTTCAGTTTAGTTTGTTTCCAATAGTGCTGCTCCCCCCCCCCCCCCCNTGACCATGACCGGTCTTTTCATTTTAGTTTTTTTCCAAAGGGGCTCCCCCCCCCCCCCCCCCAACATTTTCTTATAACGCTGCTGTTATTAATAATTCCCGGCTTTTCCCTGTCAAGGTTTTCTTTTATGCGGGTTATAAAAAGTCAGTAATTGGCGCTGCCGCCCGCGTTCGCTCCGGGACGGGGAAAGGAGTGCTCTGTTGGCGGGGCGGGAGACACACATAAACAGCCCACAATAAGATCGAGTAACACAAAGTGCCGGGTTTTGAATTTATTCCTCTGTGATGCACCTCCATTAAAATTCTGTATATGCTAATAAAATTCCGTAAATAATAGTCTAACATACTTTTTCCAGACAGTCTACAACAGATGCAAACTTTGTCTGGAGACGTGAAATCAGGGCCGTTTGATCACGGAGTCCAACACTAGTTCTTTGTGCCGCGTACAGCGAAATGCTAATGGAACAACTGTGCGTGTGAATGAGATGACAGAGCAGCACCTCTATAACCAGAACAGGCAAACCGAGATCTTTTTGATGCCCAAAACGCACCTAGGAAACGACAATTTGTGAAATTTGGGTACCATTTTCTGCAACAACACTGTTTACAAGTGTAAAGGTGTGAGACAAAGCGGCTCCACAGAAGCCACCCCAGTCTGGATGTGAACATTGCCTGTTTCGCCAGACGGTTGCCCACCTGTGCCGTGTAAAAATCTGGGCTTTCTGGAAGTCAGCGCAGAACGGGCGAGTCGTGACTGTTGGGTGGACTGGAACGGTGCCTGATTTTCCTCATAAAAGCATGAGGTTACTTTACGTTACAAAAAAAGATTGAGGATGGAATTTCAGTCACAGCAAAAGCTTGTTTCAGAAGTGCTTTAGAGGCGTTTGCTTGCGGTTCAGAACTACTGACTACAAGGCTGGGTCACAGAGGTCCAGAGTCTCTCCTGGACGCGTAGGGCTCTGGGCTCGGAAGGGTGTACCCTGCTTTTTGCAGGCCTTAATTCCAGACCCCAGGCAGGCTGTTCCAGAACTTCCCGATCTTAAGTCGGCCTCTGAACTCGTAGAGACCGAGTTTAAACATGCAGACGTGACGCCCAGGGTTTCACTGCACCGTGTTTACTCTCTTGTTTTTTCAAGTCAGGCTTAAGGAGAGAATGTTCAGGCACAGGCGACCCCCAGGGCGTCACACCGATGTCCCTCAGTGAAGGCAGCGTGGCGAACAAGAGGGCGTTGGCCCCCCACATTCCTCCGATGGCAAAGTCGCAGACACAGGAATGTGGTGCGTGTGCAGAGTTCAGTGTGCAGAGTTCGGTACGTGACACGCAGAACTATTTACAGGTCCACAAAGCTACATACATTACGTACAACGCAGAAGCCCAGCCGGTCACTCGGCGCTCTGATATATGCCGTGTGGGTCATAGGGGGAGCCGGATGAGGCCCAGTGGAGACTCTGGCCGTGATGCCCACACCGTGCTACTCCAGGACCGGAGGGACAGACCCCTGTGTGATGGATTTGGATATTAAGGCCTGCAGTAATAATAACAGCGGTATAGTGACCTTAAATCCAGCTCAGCAGCACGTTGGACAGGGAGCATAAATCCCCCGTCTGACCCGTCTTGCCGCTGAGTGCGCCGGTGCGCCGGCCTCCGCTGGAATCCAGGAGGAGATCATTGACCAGGCTTGAACGTTCACGCTTATTTTCGTCCGCATGCTTGTTAGGGATCTTCCAAACAGATCACAATTACGCTTTACGTGTCCTTAATGCGCTTTTACCCACCAGAGATAATAGTAAAAATGAAAAATAATTTGGCCAAGTGCTTTTCGCCCTTTCCGACCTGACTTAGTCCCCTGGGAGGCTCATCTGCTGCCGAGCAAGGTTGTTGTTGGGGAATCTTTGGACTGCTGGTAAACACTACTTCTGCACCTGTTCTATGATTCACACATGGGGCACAAACCAGGCTTTGGGGTAATACTTCTCTCTCAAAGTTTCATTTTTTGCAAAAGTCATAAAATAACGCACACCTTAATGGCAGACCCTGGAAGGGATAGCGGCTGCTGAGACCTGAGGACAGTCCACGTCTTGCAAGGGTTTTACTTCGCTGTTTGCAGTCAGTGGAAAGCTGCAGTTCCTGAATTTCTGCTTTTGTTACTGCTAGCTTTCCTGGGCCGTTCATGCCGAATTTGAGAAATCTTCATCCAGCTTTATTAGACTGATCTAAGAGATCTGAGAAGACGAATGCATCTGTCCAACTGCCATTTGGATACATGCAGTAGTTTGAAGAACCTTATCCTCCCCTCAAATTACCAGCTTTTGCCTGTGAATCCAGTTCATTTGTCACCTGTTGAGTTACCTGCTTGCAACCCCCGTTTTGGATGACCTGGGCGTGAAAGCTTGTGGTCTTACGCGTTCCCTCGGCCACGTCACCGCACGTCACGTCACCTGGGTGGATATTTGTGTTCTCTCAAAGGCGTTTTTGGGACACTCGCAGAATCAATGTCAACGTTGCGTCGGCAGAGTCCCCTGAACACACATCTTCATAACTGCAAGATTAGGACTTGACTGATGTTCTGTCCATTTCATTGCTCAGCTCTTTTGCGTAAAAAAGCATAATTTTTATGATAAATAAAATTACCTTCCTGTCCCTGACAGGGTTACTGGAAACTTTTCTTTATGCCTCATTTCGCTGATGCGGAGTTGATGAGGGAATGTGATAGTGTCAGCCTATTCGAGGTAAAAATAGAGAAAGCCAATATTTCTCTCATATCCCTTATCTCCTAGCTTTAAAACACAAATAACGCTGGAATGAAGCCTTTTCCTACCTTACAAGTATTCGCATCAAAATGGCAGTTACACACCAGTTGCCCCCTGCCTCTTCCCATGATAGATTTGAAAAATTGTGCCCACAGTTGCCAGTTTGGTAATGAGTTTTGTATTTATGGCCACTGGTGCAGATGCCATGGATGAAAGCCCTGACCTTTGGACCGGTGGTGTCCAACAAGTTTGATGGTCTTTTACATGCCGGAAATGAGGTCACAAGGTTCACCATCCCTCTCGCCGAAGACTCGCCTCTCAAGGTCGTCCCTGAGACCAGCCAACCTGATTATGTGAGGTGCTTCCCAACACTGCTGCTACTTAAGGCCAAACGGTGAGATTTTAGGTAAAACAGTCCAATTGAACTGTAGTGGGATTTCCACCTGAAGTTGGGTTCCAGTCATCTCTTGCTGGAGGACGTCTAGGGATCGGTGCACTTGTGGAGAGAATAATGGCTGTGGTAAAAGACGGATGAGCGTGGCCTTTTTAGCTTCGCTCTTTTGTTGGCCAAGTTTGTGTGTGAAAAACCGAGGGAGAAAATCTGGCTCCTGCAGTGGACTGTGGGTCTTCTTACGAGGTTCTCTTTTGTCACAGTCTGCTTTCACCTTGGAGTGGATGTACTTCTCCCTCCTTTTCATCTGGCAGAAACAGGTGGCTTAGTGGTTAGTGCTGCTGTCTTCCACTTAAAGGGCTCAGGATCTAATCCCATCTCCTGCTGTAGTACCCAGGGTACTTGTCCTAAATCGCTCCTGGAAGAATTACTTAGCTGTATAAATGGGTAAATATTTTAAAGTGGCTTCATGCTGTACTTTACTTTGGAGGAAAGGATTCCTAAGTTCAAAAAAGTACACAGAATTCAGACCTTTTTTGGCACTCCTGTGCTTGGCTGGGATACACGCAAGCCTTTGGACTGAGGAATTTTGTGGGGTGCTTAAAATTCATCCAAGAATGCAGCGCAAGAAATCTTGTCATATTGTTTAACAAAAATTATTAAAAAATTTAAAAAGACCAAAACGAAAACACCCGATTTAACAGATGATTTCGTATTAATTGTGACCGAGTTTAATTGGTTATTCCCAGGTAAATGTGATGGATCAAAGGAAGTGTGTGGAACACCTGTACACTCTTCTGTGACTAATGCTGCTGTTACACACTTACATTTCATAGTGCCAGACAGAACCATTAATGCAGAAAGGATATACTGACATTTTGGCACTTTGCGCTCCTGTTCAGTACCGTGTTATTTGTCTCAATTTTCAGGATGAAGGTGTGTTAGCAAACGTCTAAGTGAGGAAGTTTCAAAACAACTAAAGCTCATGCCCGCGCCACCCTTCTAAATCTGTTTGTCCTGAATACAGGTAAATCTCAGCATATACAGCATCGGTACGCGCACTTTCACCCTGACGCAGATAATCTTTTAACACCAGCTCCCGGTTTGTGCAGATGTCTCGCTATAACGCAGAGCCGCAACGCAGCACCACAAATTTGTCAGTGAGAAATTTTTAAAAATTGTGAGTTCGCATGTTGAACGAGAAGCTCGTTCCTCTTTTGTACCCCCCTTACAATGTAATATGGCAAGCTGTAAGGGACGTACTCTGCTAATATCCTGCTCTCATAGTTGCATTTCTCTATTTTAATCTCAAAGTGTAATCCGGCAAAATAGGGCCAAAGGTAAAAAAGCTTGGTATTTAAAAAAAAATAAAAATTGAACCATTAATAAGGGTTGAAAAGTGCATAGAACTGAATATTTGAAGTGATTAATATAAATGAAAGAAGTGAGTCACCCACCACAGCTCAACCACTTGAGCACAGAAATGGTTAATCACAGCAAAATGTCTTGTTTATTTTAAATTGTTCACTTCCTTTTTTAAACTACATTTGGCACTAAGCAGCGCAGCCCTGTACTATGCAGAGTAGTTGCCGTGCAACTCCGTGGCCCTTTGCTGCGGGGGGTTTGAGTGTTTCGGTGATATTCGGACCGGGGTTTTCAGGTGGGCTGGGAACACGTCAATATTTTTTCAATTTGAAGTAATTTAAAATAGTGGTCATGCCGGTCATACGGCAATGTTTTCAGGAATGGTGCGCAAGCCGGGGTTCACCTGTATTCTGCTGCAGTACGTTTCATGAGAAGTTCTCACAGTCCAAAGGGGGTTTTAAGGGCAATGATAACACAAGAGTATGTTTATGCAACACATAAGACAGGCTGGTCTCCCATGTATTCATAATGTAAAATGTAGTAAATCAGTTCTAGTTCTAGTGGTCAGCAAAAAGGAAAATATATATTTCAGTTATTACTTTGTTAATTTTCCACTGCCTTTCAGTTAAATGGCTCATTATTTATTTATTGGTCCTTTTCAGGATCACTAGTTTTTTCAGGATCATTAGTTTTTTTGTCAGGTCCAATTTATTACAAATTATGAAGGTTGGGGATCAGCAATTATTATTATTATTATTATTATTATTATTATTATATGGCATAAGAAAGTTGTTCTGATTTCATTGTGTTGCTTCCTTATAAGATCAAATGAGAGCCACTCATTAAGTGAAGGAGATGTATAAATGAAGTAGTGTGTAAGCATCCAAACTGATAAAAACTGTTCCAAACATTGAAATACTCGCTGTGTACGATAAGCACGGGGCACGAAAAACATCTTACACACACCTGCGTACCAGGAAGTCTGCCGACTCCTGGCAGACGGGAAACCGTCCTGGGGAATAACGCTGCAAACTGTGAAAAACACTCATCGCTGTTTGCCAGACCTAACAGACACCATTATCTCACGCACTAAAAATTAATTTACAGTCCACCATCCTTTTGACATTTACCACCAGTGATGCAGTTTCCAGTGTGTTGTGAGTCTCGCGTACAGCGTTTGACCTTGATGTGCACCGGGCTGTCAGCGCTGGTGCTGAGAAATGACGTTCTGGGTGGTAATTTGAGTAATGGGTATCCAGGTTTGGAATGAAAATCTGCTGTAGAGAAATGCCTCTTTCAGTCAATTTGGCAAAAACAGGCTCTCGTGTTTGTTATTGTATTTTGTCATTAACTGTACACTCCCTGGCTCGGGCTGTTGTCCCCAAGTGCTTCACCGCCATCATCACTCCAGTCCCCAAAAAATCCCCTGTGTCCTGCCCCGTGGCTTCTGTTCCTGTGCTCTTACACTGCTCATCTTGAAGTGCTTTCAGACACTGGTCATGTCCCACATCAAGGCCTGGATCTCACTTTCCCCATTAGACCCACACCAGTATGCTTATTGCCCCAGGAGATCCACGGAGGGCAATATCTCCACTGCTGTATATCTGCTCCTGTCCCACCTGGAGGTTAAAGATTGTTATGTCAGAATGTTCTTCGTTGACTTCAGCTCGGCATTCAACGCTATCATCCCCCAACAGCTGGTCAATAAAGTATCCTCACTGGGTCTGAACAATCTCCTGTGCACCTGGATCCTGGACTTGCTGACCAACATGCCACAGGCTGTGAGGATCCATGGCAACGCTTTCCGCACACATTTGTTCCACAAGGCTGTGAGCTCAGTCCACTGCTGTTTACCCTTCTAACCCACGACTGTGTTGCCAAATACAACAGCAACCACATCACCAAGTATGGTTTTCACACCACAGTTGTGGCCTCATCTCCAACAACAAGTTGGTCTACTGAGGGGAAGAGGAGCAGTTCTCAGCCTGGTGCAAGGACAGCAAGTTATCTCTAAATGTCAGCAAGACTAAGGAGACGATTGGTGACTTCATAAGGACTCGAGCTGCTCACACTCTGCTGTGTGTTGGTGGTTCAGCGGTGGAAATGGTGCACAGGACCTTTCCTGGACCCACAACACAACCCATCTGGTGAAAAACGCACGTCAGCATCTCCACTTCCTGAGCAGACTGAAAAGAGCTGGACTTCCACTCCATCCTCACTAGTTTGTACAGATGTGCCATAGGGAGCATCCTAACCTCCTGCATCTCGGTCTGGTGTGGGAACTGCACTCGCTCTGAATGGGGAGCTCTGCAGTGGGTAGTGAACACTGTCCAGTCAATCACCAGGAGCTCACTACCCACCAGCCAGACCACCTACAACAACCCAGGAGAGCTGACAGCATGGCCGCAGACCCCCTCCCACCCTCTCCGCTGTGTGTTTTCGCTGCTGCCGTCTGGGAGACGCCGTCGCAGCCTGAGGACCAGAACCACCAGGAACAGCTTCCCAGCACAGGCTGTCAAGCTGCTGAACTCCATCATCTCAGGTCACCTCCACCACCACCAAACACTGACATCCACCATATGTGTGTGTATCTGTATGTTTTGTTTATACTTTGTTTATATTTATGTGTGTATGTATGTATGTGTACTTGTTTATTTTTGTATTCATTCATTATTTATCTACACATAAATATTTACACATTTAACTGTCATATATAGAGATTTTTACCTTTGTCTGTATTTGCGTTATCTTCTTCTGATTCATTTTCTGCATTTTCCTTGTAGGCCTGTTTTATAAGGGTGCTGAAATGACTTGGTTCTTGACACCAGTCGTTGCTGTTGCTACCCTTGAGAAGCAATTTTCCCAGAAAACCGACACGACCGTCACGACCGTGATTTTCGACCTTATCTCTGTAAACACAGTGTCCCCCACCTCACAAAAAGCTTTCTAAGAATTCTCATAAGTCAAAGATCCGGTAGCTTCGGTGGCAAAACTTTTTAAGCAATCTGGCCACGCAAAAGCGACACCTATTTATGCAACATTACGACATTAAGTACTTGCACTGATTTTTCCATTCGTACAATGGTAATATTCGCCAAAACGGTGTAAGTTAAGACCCTGCAATGGACTGGTGTTCCATCTGGGGTGCAGTGTAACTAGCTTTGCATCGTGAGCTTCTGGGATGGGCTCTGGACCATGGTGTCTGCAGTGGACAAGCAGTTGAAGTGAGTAAATTTAGGTTAAGTAACTTGCTTAAGATCTCTATAGCAGGAGGTAGAACTCAGCCCGGGATTCTTCGAGTCCAAAGATGGTAGCTGTAACCACAGTGTTGAACAATGTGCTGGATGTTTTTGAACTTTTATGCCAAAAAAAGACTGACAAAACAAATGAAGAATATAACAAGTGAAACTGGCAAACAAGGGATAATGGAGGTAGAGGGCTTAACGCAGCATGAGCCAAACTATAACTTCTGAAAAAGAGCACACGGTGGCTCCGGTCTGGGGTATGAAATGAAACTCCTCATAAGGTTGAATCCCTGTTACCCACATTTGTGTATTTTGGGGTGTAACTGTATTCTTTTCAGTTTGCTGTGTAAATACATGAGATCAAGCCATTTTGCCCAGCTGTTATCCAGGAAGGGCAACTTTTCTAGAGACTGCTGACAATGGCAGTTTTATTTGTGCAAGAACAGCGTTTTTTTTTTCTACATTATAGTTGGATTTTCCTGAGGTTATAATGCACAAGCAGAGCATCTTGGTCTTAAAGAACTCCAATGGAATCGGGCAGTTTTATTTCCCAGCCTCCACTTAAAGACTTTTTCTTTGGGATTCACCACAAAAATCTCTAAACACCTTTTAAATTCTGACTGACGCAGCATTTTGTGCTACGTTTGTGTAACATCAAGCAACGCAAGTAAATTTCATTGCTTGATGTTACAAACGTGTATTTCCATCTATGCTTTAGCTGCCCAACATATGATCACAAATTTCTTTCGAAGCGCTTTTTGCCCCCCCCCCCCCCCCCCCCCCCCCCTCACTCGGCACATTNTTTTGCCCCCCCCCCCCCCCCATTTAGAATGCAGTGATATTGTTGTGTGTCCAAAGTTATTTTTCAGGATGATTTCACGATCACAGAGGACTGGATGTTGGATTCACGCGGTGAGCTCAGAGTGAGGCTCACAGGGCCTTTTTGGAGGGATCCTCTGTGTGCCGCTGTCATTCCGCCCCACCGGGTACGAACGCAGGGCCATTGATGTCTAATTGAAGTCATAAGTCGGAGGCTGTGCGCGGTCGCTTCTTGAGGCTCGAGTCTTGGCAGAAGGGCCCCGAGACGGCAACTCTCTGCTCCCCTCCGGGTGGGGAGCCGAGAATTAACAAAGTCATTTATCCAAACTGGCAGCAACACAGCTATGTGCGAACAATAAAGCCGCCCTTTGTGGCTGTGAAATAGGATTCGACAGATCAGCCCAGACTTGATGGGATGCTTTTTGAATGACTTAATGAATATTCTATAATCTTAATTAAAACATGTTTTATGTCTTATTGTAGTCATTTTGTCAAGTGAAATATTTTTATCATGGTAGATTACATATGCAATCATATTAGTTATGGACCGAACTGTTGCAGGGGTTATTCGTTATGAGATGAATTGGCCGGTGAGATTGTCACACTCATTTTCTTTCTGGTGTATCTAATTCTGGAAATAGCAGGACGGAACGTTGTCCGTATTTTACATTCCGACACTGGACAGGTTCAGGCAACGGTTCACGAAAACCTAATGAACCGTATTTTTGGAAACGGTTTCTGCTGATAAAATCTGGTAACAACTGTTGGACAAGAACAAAATATATGTTGCGTGTATGAAGAACACCGCAGGCCTTATTCTGTGTTCCTTCCGCACTTTGGTGTTTCATTCGGGGGAGTGGGGGGGGGGCTGTTTATTGTAATGAGCTGTAAAGTACTTTGGACCCCACTGTAAAGTGGAGGCAGTTGTTGATCATGGAATTAGTACAGTATTAGTACTAGTGGTGGTTAGTAGCAGGGGATGTATTGTTTGTAAAGTACGGTTTCGTGTGTCCTGGATTACTACAGCAGGCCATGGTGAGAAGCAGCACACGGTCTCCCGAGCGTAGAGCAGATCCGGTACCTTGATCTCCGTCGGATGATGGATCTCCGGCCCGAGTCGGACCACCACCTTCAGAGCTCTAGCAGAGACGCTTGATCCCGTCTGCCGTCACGAGACGAGCGACTCCCCGACATTTTCGCCCTGGGTGTGCGTGTGTGGCAGGTTTTGCCGCAGCACTTTCGCTTTCCTGCACCGCAACTGGCCTGGGTCAGCGTTGCCGTGGAAACAGGAGGGTAGGGGAGGCTACGTCTCTTCGTTAAGCCGCGAAACGGCACCGCGATGACACACACCACCCACTGCTGCCCGCAGCTCAAAGCAATCGGGAGAATCCTGACAAATTAATATAAAATTGCCGTTTTACCGGCTTCCTCTCCCTTATTCATAAGTTAAAAGGCAAAATGTAAATCTCGATCACAAAGAAGAGTAAAAGATTAAACGTTATTGCTGGCTGTCGGAAATGAGACAGTACATTTTCACGTACTAATCCGTGTTCCGCCCTGCACTTTATCTTAATAGTAAATCTCAGGATGCTCCTTGGTCGGGCGGTCTCTGGTAGGTCACGAGTGGAACAGCATCTTCATCATTCGGATATTTTCAGAATTGTCCGTTTCTGTTAGTCGAGGCCGGAATATTTTTTTCTCCTCTGCAGAGCTGAGATTCGGGTCTGATACTGTGCTATTTGAGGTTGAGCACTTTTTACCGTGCGGCTTTGGTCACCTCCGGTTCTCCCTTTGATAAAGCGACTTGAAACGAGATGCGGGGGAAAACGCTTCCATCTCTGCTACTTCGCGGCAATTTTATGTCGCACGGCACCGCATTCCTCATACAGCACGGGAAGTAGCTGCTGTTATTTATTCATACATTTGTGCGCGTCCGCCTGTGTATTTGCCCCGACGGAAGAGGCCTGCGAGAGACATTTCTTCCGCCGCTGGAGCCCTGATGGTCCGAGAGACCTGGTTTCTCCTGCGTGACGCCTCCTCCTCACCTGTGAGCAAGCAGCCCTCCCACCTGGCGGAGAGAGACTGCAGGGAAGCTGAGGGGCTGCATGTGGGACCTGATCCATATTTCATGCACAGAGAAATTCGCAGACGCGACCTCTCGTCTCCGAGTCAACAAATTACTCAGACGGTAATACGATCGACGCCAGCTCCGGGGGGCCTCGTAAATATTGAATGGTGGGGGCAAGAAGGTAATTAAGAACCGCTGATCTGATTTGTCTGTTAAACTAATTCTAATGGCGAAGCTGTTGCTGGATCACGACTACGGGTTTAAGAAGAGGATCCGTTCGCCGGAAAACACGCAAAGGTCTTTGGCAAGAAAGCAGAAGTTGAGCAGAGCTCTTCGGAAGCGAATTTGGGAAAAAAACCGGGCCACACGGGATGACGACATTGAGACCCCAAAGGCCCGGAAGCAGAAGGTGAACCGTTCCACCTTGGTGGTTAATATTTGTATCACAAGCTGGTTGAGCAGAACCGGTCAGAACTGAGAGAAGGCTGAGCTCCACCATCTGCAAACAGCAGAAGGGCACAAGGTGGCAGCTAACTGCACGGTGGCCCTTGGTTGCACAACCGGGACGCCCAGCCCTGCTTGAGACATGTTCCCATTCTGCCATTACCTCCTGCTCACCTCCAGTGAAAAGCCACTGTTGTCTGAAGGTTTTTCCCCTTGCGCTGCAGTTTTCTTTCAGCTCCTCCCTTATTTCAGAAACGCGCAGGAGAGGAAGTCGTCCAAGTTGCTTTATTTTAATATAACGTTGAGGAAATATCCCAGGGAATTTGACTTCCTGCCTCTTCGGCGCTTTCCTTTCCGAGACACTGCTACGGACCTAGTTTGAATTTTTTTGGTCATTCTAGCTCTTGCTTTTATCGAGTTCCTTCTTAACGCCACGTTAACGTCGGGGTTCGAGGCGAATTAAATATTTAAGTCAAGGTAATACAGTCCTCATTTAAAAACCCTTTGTAGATCAGAATGCTTTTCTGCAATGCAGTGATTTGTGTCGCCCTTTTTTTTAAAAAAAAAAAACCTGCAAATGTTAAAAAATCCACAATGCAAATGAGCGGAAGAAGTATGGAATAATGACTCCGGGAAATGTACTCAGGCGTCCATCTGTTATTTGATCGTGACCGTAGTGTCATTGCCTTGGGTGCGATAGCTGACGCTGTGTATCTGGCCTTCA
Source organism: Arapaima gigas (assembly GCA_900497675.1). Taxonomy (NCBI): domain Eukaryota; kingdom Metazoa; phylum Chordata; class Actinopteri; order Osteoglossiformes; family Osteoglossidae; genus Arapaima; species Arapaima gigas. The sequence continues at coordinate 752,806 of UFQX01000119.1, forward strand.
CAGCCCTGCTAAATGTGGACCTGCTTTACCCTTCTGCATTTGCACGTATCATCATGTCCTTTACTTTCAGATGTATTACTGGCACTGGCTTTACAATAGTGACACAAGGGCCTGTATTCAGCCCCCCCCACCCCCACCCCCACCCCCCAACCACCCGGTCTTTGCTTATCCTCGCTCAACCAGCGAGGGTGTTAGCTCAAATATTCCCAGCCGGTTATTTTCCTAATTAATGGCCATCTTTTACATCTTCAGGAGCAAGGAAACTAGGGCCTCCACTGTGCATGCAAATGACTTTTGGGCCCTGCAATTTAAAATGTGTCAGGACCTGCATTTGTTTTGCAGAGCTGAAAAGAAATGACTAGTTCTGCAGCTGTTCCTCTCTCCACTTCATCCCAAAAACAGTTTGTATCGATTTGCAGGAACCTGTTAGGTCTGTATTCAACGCTCTTCCGCTGTCTTTTCTTTCCAAGCCGAATATGTAGGACGTGTTCGGTGTCTCCAGGGTCCTACTGTAAACTAGTAAAATGGTGTAGCGCTTAGTTATTGTTCACTTTTTAGCTCCCTCAGCTACAAGTTTGACAATAAAATTATTCCTTCGTACCTGATTCACACTCAGCTGTTGCACGTAGTTTGTGTTCATTTACTTCCTTGAACAAAGTATAAAATTAAGCGATAACCGCTGCTCGGATTTAGGGTCTCGTTCACTGAAGTAGGTAAGGATTGAATTTGTCAGTTTTTGTAAGCGCTGGTTCACTTAGCATGTAATTGTTCAAAAAAAAAATCACTTCAGAATTAAACCCACATTTCCCAGTCGACGGAAAAAAAATCTATTTGCAAATAAAACCCGCCGTGATATCTGGTACATTTCACAAACGACAATAGTAATAAACACAATTTCTGAACCAAATACGATCGACCTTTTCCTCCGAGTCTGTGTTGTGTTTCATGGATGTAAACACTGTTTTCTATCATTGTTCTAAGTTTACTTTCGCTGGTCTGATATTGAATTTGCCGGAAGCCCGGCATCTGGTCTATGCGGGATGCAGAGACGGGGCTGCAGTGCTGCAGTGCGCAAGCAGCTGTGGAACGTAGATGAAGCAAAGAACGAGAAACTGTGTTGTGTTCACTAAAGTGAGTCTGGTGAGGTAAGGGAAGAAACGGGGAGACCCTGTGGAGAAGCTGGTGTGAAATGTGACCTGAGTCCCTGCCCACTCCTGTCTGTCTGCCCCCAGGCTCCCTGACGGTGTCTATCACGGACATGAGAGCTCCAGTGGTGGGCGGGTCTGGAGGGGTCTACGCTCTGTGCTCTGCGCACCTGGCCAACGTTGTCATGGTAACTGCTACTGTTGTTATTATTGTTATCAGAACCGATACTAAAAAATGTGAGGCCTCACCAAGGTGACATGTGTGAAAGGGGTGGGGGGGGGGGTGCTTTGACATTCTCTTTGCTCACAGAGACTGTGTGTAGTCTGTTAGTTTACCTTTGTGCAGGACAAGTATCCAAGATGTTTGTGCACTGAGGCTCCTCTCTCTTGTGGAAACACACCTGGGCCCAGTTTCTAAACTCTCACTAAACTTTTATATGCTCAATATACTACATTTTCATATGATACTTAGTTACTAAACGTTTATGAAAGAGTTCAGTTCTTTTTGAATGACCCTGTAAATCCAAAGTTGCTTTTCCCACCAATTCATGGTAAAAGCTCCGAAATACAGACGTGCCTTGATTTATTCACAGATTATGTTTATTAAAATGCTCAGATAAAGATTTATCGAATAAAAAAATACTCCAACAATTAATATACAATTTTAGAACACATTAGAGGTAAAATTGAAGTAAGAAATGTGTAAAGTACATCATCTTCACAACCTCCTATTCAGTCCCAGTTACTGACTGATTCATCACATAAATATGTTTAATGTTCTTCAGCTTCTGGCTACTTCAACTTTATCTCTCAAATCCTGTACATATTGTACCTATAATAAGTAAAAGTATTTTATAAGGCTTTTAAACATTATTGACTCTAGGTTATAGAAAATATAGTTTATAATGACGGAAAGCAAAAATGTTTTCTTCTGTTCAGTGCCGGTTATTGACCGGTTCACCACGTACAAGTGCGCAGTTTTCGTCTTGTTACTCATCGCAAACACTCAAGAGCACCAAACCAAGCGGCATGAATTAAGGCGGTCGCACGCTCCTATTCCGTTCGGCTTGTTTTACTGCCGGCTAACAGCTGGGTGTGGAGGCACAGCAAACATTTTAGGAAATAGACGGGTAAAGAAACAACCTTAAAAACAACCCAGAAAATGTCTGCAGTTCCCAACTCGACTCTTCATAATATGAGTATCCTGTGTACTTCAGTCACGATGCCCTTCTGCATGTCTTTTTCACACAGCACAGCACCGAGGACACTAATATGGACACACCTACATCTGGGAAATGCACTTAGGACATGGTGATCACCCTCCTGTGGCTGGAGATGTTTTACTGACAGCCAATATGGCTGTTTGAGTGTCTCATCTCAGCCAGATGTGAAGACTGTACAGACACCCCGGGGTCATTCTTCTGGAAGCTCATGTCAAATATCACAGTATAATGTTAGTATCTCTAGACTGATAGTCCTCAGTGAAGATATAATGGCTTCACCTGCAGTTGGCTGAGTAATAAATTTTTTAGAATGTAAAACCCACAAAAAATTATGATTTCCAATTTATGTCCTTAGTCACATTTAAACAAGATGTCTGATTCTTTTTTTCCATCTCTGTGAACCAAGACATCATTCATGCCGCTAATACCGCAGAGATGATTTTTTTTTTTGCTGTGGTGACCTGAGGGCTGGTGATTCGTACTCTAGTCGAACACCTCTGAACTGCTCCAGCGAGGGGCAGACAGCGCCAGTAAACGCCCATCGTTATAAACTGGTATTAATACTTTAAAACAATGAGTCAGTCAGCTCACTTGGGGTTTTGTTAGTATCTACAAAGAACTGCAGGGTATGAGAGAGACCACTCCTGGTCAAGAACTTTGGTGTAGAGATGAGACCAACTGCACGTAGCTGCCACTTTTACAACTCCTGCACTGTTGAAGCTCCTTCCCTGGAGACACCCCATGTTCCCAAAACCAGTTTCTGTTACCAGGGTCCAGTCTAAGTTCTCGTTGCCCGTGCTTGCCCTGTGGCTGACACTGTAACCAAACACCCCCTGTTCTCTGTAGGTTTTGAGCCCACAAGACAATACTGTCAGTGGCTTCTGCTTAGCAAATTGATCATTATAACATTCCTTATTTTATGGGGTTTTTTTTTAAAGCCGCAGGGTCACGCATGGGTGTGTACCTGTGTGTATAGGCATGTGTCTTGTGTGTGTGTGTGTGTGTGTTTGTACCTGACGATGTGACCTGGGTGAATGTGCTTCTGTGTGGAATGACTTAAAAATCTCTGCTTACAAGCAGCCCTCATTCAACTCTTGGGGTTGAATACTTACATGTTCAGTTATTTTCTGTTTTTTTATTTTAAATTAATTAACCCCCCCCCCCACGTCGATGTCATCCGAGGAAAACTGTCAGTCAAAAATATTATGGTTCCGTGCTGTAGCACAAAAGAGTTTGAAAAGAGGGAAACTTTTTATAGGCACCTATAGAATAAAAATCAGTGAAAAAGTGGGAGAATCTGTACCTCTTGGTCAACTAATTAAAAAGAATAAAGATATCAATAAAAGAAATGGACAGAAGAAACAGAGCAGCTTTATTTGGATTGAAAGCACAAAAATAAACCAGAAGTTGAGACACTGATGTACTTACCTGCGGAGGACCATTTCAGCCACAGCGTTGCAGGGACCACCAGCAGGTTCATGTTATTAACTCTCACTGCCTGCCTCCTCACCAGGGATAAACCACTGAGATTTTATGGCCTGTCCTCCTTGTCTGTAACCGTGTAGGATAAATAAACATAAAAATAACATATGGCATGTGGGAGTGTCAATTCTGAACATCTTAAGTGTCACTATTTACGCCGTCTAAATATTTTATTAATATTTATATATTAAGACAGATTGGACGGTTCTCTGAAGGTATCTGTGTACATTTCCTTATTCCTCACTGACAGTACAAGAGCTCCAGCGCAAAGCTGACTCACTCAGGCTGGGTTCCCTGTCAGTACTGAGGTCGCGCATCCAACCCAACTTGAGAGAAGTAGATGGGTTTAACATACAGAGCGAGTCCCCTCTTCCTTCACGGTTCTGTGAACTGTCCTCCTCCTTGACAAGCTTATCTTTTATTTGTGGGCATTATAATAAATTTATGAGCTCTGCCTTTCCTTGGGCCTATTACACATTTCAGGGAGGTTGTTTAATAGGTCTTTTCTTTATTGGTTTTCTAGGATCTTTAATCTTGCATGCTGCTTACCTCACTGCTTTTCCAGGGGAAAAAAAAAAAAAAAACAAAAATGTTTATGCGCCACACTGGCCTCACGATCGCAGCGATTTTTCAGGCGGAGAATGAGTGTTGTGACATCACGCGCGTTGTTGGTGTCGGAAACTGCCCACAACGTTATGTCACGAAGGCATCGCTTGCCTGGTTAACGCAATGGGGCTGCAAAGCGGCCAGCTGTATGAAGTCTTGATAGATCTGTGGCTCTTCTAATGGTTTTCGGGGCACTGTGGCTCCATCCATCCTGAGCTAACGGTTCAGTTATTGCATGTGGGCCCGCGTTGACCCCCGGGGACCCTGCTCACTGGGAAGTAAGCAAGGCGTGAGGCTCTGATCACTTCTGGGATGTAAAAGCTGTGTTCTGACCACACTTTACTGTGTTGCAGAACTGGGCTGGGATGCGCTGTCCATACAAGCTGCTCCGGATGATCTTGGCCCTCGTTTGCAGTAAGTCTCACGGTCCGTCTTAAGTTCAGTATACGAGAGGTGGTGAAAGAAGGTGCTTCTCCGTCTCTAAACAAATAACTAAGGTCACAACAGTTAGCAACTAAAGCATTTGGATAAATATAAGTTACACCTTTGCTGGACTCTCGCCTTTGCAGTGAGCTCAGAGGTGGGCCGTGCTGTGTGGCTCCGCTTCTCCCCACCCCTGCCCTCGTCCGGCCCGCAGCCCAGCTTCATGGCCCACTTGTCTGGGGCCGTAGTGGGCATAAGTATGGGTCTGCTTATCCTGCGGAGCTACGAGGAGAGCCTGCAGCAGCAGTGTTCCTGGTGGGTCATCGTCTTCTCCTTTGTCACCTTCCTTCTTTTCGCCATCTTCTGGAACATCTTTGCCTACGAACTGCTCGGAGTGCAGATACCACCGCCACCGTGAGGTCGGGGTGGGGGACCATCCTGCCCCCCCCCCCCCCCCCCCCCCCCCCCCCCCCCCCCCCCCCCCCCCCCCCCCCCCCCCCCCCCCCCCCCCCCCCNCCCCCCCCCCACAGCTGGGGTCTACAGCTAACCTCATCCTCTTCTCCACCTCAACTGGTCAACTGCAGACACACAATGAAAACACAGAAGGAAAATTTCCAGAACTGGTTCATTTACGGATAAAACGCAGAACAGCAGCAGTTTGTTTTTAACCACATCAGATTTTTAGAAAAACTGCACCTTACACAGGAACTCATACGGGCTGTAGTTTCTCAAACCCCTATCAAAAAAGTCACACAAAAAGTTAATTCTCTTCGTCTTCACTGTGGTAGCCCCATTACCTTCATGCTGATTGTAACTTTAAAGATGGAATTTGAAGAACTCTGAACAAAGCAGTATTTTCTGCAGTTTAACAAGGTCTACTAATTAAAAAAAAAAAAAAAAAAAAAAAAAAAAATATAAANAACAAAGCAGTATTTTCTGCAGTTTAACAAGGTCTACTAATTAAAAAAAAAAAAAAAAAAAAAAAAAAAACCCATTTGCTTTTGCCTCCGAAAAATATTCAAACTCCACAAGGTTTTATGAGTTACATTATCCTCCAGTGTCCAATATTTGCACTCTTGGCGTTTCGGTGTTTGGATTTAACCTGAAGGTACCCACTAGCTCACTGTGTAAATCAGCCATCAGAGGAACTGATTATACATTCAAAGGTGTTGACAGGAATTAATGAAGGCAGTTAGTGTGGAAAAGGAACAAATAGCTCATTCAAGGCAGCGCTGAGACCCACATGATGGCGGGCTGCCTGTATTGTGGTCGTTTTTAGCTGCTGCACTTGCAGCTCTTCGGTACCAACTGAACACTCCAGGAGACTTTAGCCAGCACTAACCTGCACTAACTAGTAGTCCTCATTATTTGCGCGTCTCCAGTTTTACCCCACGTTTAAAGGTGTAAGTCCCCACGTATTGCTGTCGTCAGATCAGCCGGACTTGCTTACGTCAAAGGGGCTAAATGCAAATGACTGTTGCGTTTTGCCTGCTGAGCCACAGACCGACAGGCCGGGGGGGGCCGACATGCCACTTGTAGTCATGAGCCCTCCCTCCCCACGTGGGGCAGTGGAGGCTGCGAGTGCCCGAAAAATACCTCAGTGTCCTGAAGACTGTTTTGTAAAGGAATGTACCTAAATTTGTTGTTGCTCAATACTGTCTAATTTATTTCCCTCATTTCATCAATGATTATGTTTCCTTTGCTGGGAAAATGCTGTTCAAAATGTTTCAAATGGTGCATAATAATTGCCATGATTGTTCTTATTACTGTTGTGATTTTCTTGTTGAACGGCGAATGGAAAGCCACAGATAAATAGCAGTCAAATGTTAATTCATAATCCGTAGATCGTTCTCTTGCAAAATAAGCCATATACAATGACGGTATTATATCAGAATGGGCCGCATCTTGAGAAGTTTTTAGCAACCTGGAAAGACAAACACATTTGAAAATGTATGACTGCAAACAGAAACAGAAAAATACAAATAGATGTCTGTATACGCTGGTACACAATGTCTTTCAGGGTACAAACTACTGTATCTTACAGCTCTGCCCTTTTTCTGACATGCCCGTACTGCTGTGTGTTGTAGAACAGACCCTGATGAATATTTATGTCCGTGAGCAGCGATGTTAATTACACTGCAGTGATTTCCATCCATTGTTGCTCAGGTGTCTGGTCTCAAAGCTCATGTTTCAATGCCAAAAGACTTGTGCGTCATGCACAAAATAACTAGATCTTAGCAAATTAAAGACATACCAGGAACCAGCACTTGTCAAGAGTGCATTTAATAACACGTTACAAAAAAGTCTGAGCTTTTAAGTTTTCAAATGAAATATTTTTCGCTGTCAGTTACTAATCCTTATTTAACATCCAAATATCTCACGTTCCAAAGCAAGGGGTGACCCACTTTGTCTTGAAACATTTGCGTATACGTGGGTTCTTAGTATAGGTTAGAAAAGGGCTTTCTGTGTGGCCGGTGTCAGGGAGTGGCTCCCACTGTGGGGGGGCCGAGCAGCAGCGATGTTGTCCCCACAGAACACAGTCTCTCGCTGTGCTGTGATTTATTGTGATGAAGAATGACCGGGTGATGGCTTGTGTTGCCAGTTATTAGGAGTGAAGGGCCCAAAGGTTCAACATTCGAACCTACAAACAGTCACCGATGATATTATAAACAGGTCAATAGTTTGGGTACATAAACTGAAAGAAAATGCCAGTGAATATCACCATAACAGCAAGTTGTCTGATCGTGTGGAGACGAGCATTAACATTGTACGTTTCGACAGTTTATATCCATTAATGTTTTTAGTAAAAACCATCGAATCACAAAGGAAGATGCATGACAAAGTTTCACTTTTTGTCATAATCCATTAAGTTGTATTGAATGAAATCTTAAGAAAAAAATTTGGATAAAATTAAAGGGAGGCGTAACCAGTACAGCAGCACCTCGATAAGCACTCCTCCTATTGAGCTGTTTCCCAATAACACTCTTTTAGTCCTCTGAGTCATTTTCAGCAATTATTTGCCATATTTAAAAAAAAAAAAAATCAAAAATAATTTTTAAGAATTTTTTGCAATTTAATTTTGTTTTATTCACTATTACTGAAGGTATAATTAATCCTTTTTTTAAAAGTATTTTGCACATGCAGAGATTTCAAGCTCCACTTGTGCAATGTAGTGTATTAATGACCTCTTATAGTGCCGTTTCATTAAGCTCCATTTCTCAAGAACACATCTAGAGTGCACAATGAGGTATTACTGTACTTACAAAGACTTTAACACTGGAGATGAAGAAGAGCTTACCGTGTGGTAGCTACTTACTGCTTATTTACACGACGTGATGGAGAGACTCAGTCATTTGGTCTGACGACCCGTAGAGAGTCTGTGGAGCCTGCGAGAGGCGCTGCACTCTGCTGCCTCTTGTTGCTCACCTTTCACATTTTTACACCGAGACCCGATGACTTAATGACAACCAGTGTGAGAGCAGCAGGTCAACCGTATATGCTGTGCTGGGGAAACAGAGAAACTATGTGAACTTATAACCATTATAGTCATTTTTTTACACTTACTCAGCAGGCTACATCTGTGGGACTGATTATCTTGGTTGCTGAGGGCGCATCACGGGAGTGACAGCTCTGCTGCAACAGGATAAGCCGAGTCCCGTGTCGTTTCATGTAATGTAAATACAAAAAGATCAAAATACCTTCCTCCATTGCCTTAGACTGTACTGTGGTAGAGAAACGGAAATGACAGAAAACAAGACTTTTTGTTCCTCTGTGTTTTCATTGCATGAGAAGATATAAAAAACAGCAGCTATTGTAACTGAATACCGATAAGTGTGTGGGTTAACTGGAAGAATGGAGGAAAAGCAGTTGTTCTGCGTGGGCACAGAAAAAAACCCGAGAGTCCGTCCCACCCGTGACAGTTCCTTAACCGTACAGTAAAAATATTCCTAACTGGCATCTGTAGTGAAACAAATGACCGAAGGGATCTGAAACCCTTAGCGTCATCGTACATTTCTACCTTGGTGTCTGTAATCAGGAAACGGTTGTCTTTTGCGGGTTTGGGAGGGGGGGGGGGGTTGCAGTCATGAAGCTCTATAGAGTCAAGATTTATAGATCTTACAGAAGTGAAATAAAGTTGAGAAGCGATGTTTACTTTACAGCAGGCCTGGTTACATGGCAGTCGGTCACAGGCGTTCCTCAGCTTCGGTATGAATAGCGATTTGGTTACTGGTCTTACTGGGGGGGGGGCTTTGAAACTGTGCATCATGCACAGCGAGTGTAAATAAGGAAGGCCATGTAGGGGCCATGCAGTGTGGTGCTTTTCAGTAAATGCCTTCAAAGGCAGGAACAGTAAAGGTGGTAAAATATTGCCAGAAAAAAGCTTTATTGATGTTAAGCTGCAAAGGGGCAGTTGGTCTGGCCTATATAGCGGAGAGTCCACATCGCTGCCCTCAAGGCAAACCGGCAGGGATGCGGCAGCCAAAAAGGAGCACGTTGGCTGGAAGAAATGGCATCATTATAGAGCACGCAGGGTTCAGACCCCCCGTTTGACTCTTCCGTACAAGTCAGATTTCCTGTGACAAATCAGACAAATTGGCTGGATTTTAACCATCGTCCACACAGAGAATTCCAGGTTCTGTTGTGTTGTTTTGCTTTTCCCTTTTGTTACTTGACAGTATTTGCAAGAGAGGAAGGCAAACAGTATTTGTGGCAGCCTCATTTGTTTTTAATCACTTTGTGCAGAGTGTAATTCTTTGATGTAATTTGGTGTTAGTCGTCATTTTCAAGTTTGACAGCCTTTTGCCTCGAGTCTTATTGAAGTGTTACCTCTTAATGTTGAACCTCTGTCCTTTAATTCATTTTCAGTATTGTACGCATTGACAGTGAAAAATACTCAATGTCCTTTGAAGAAGCTTGGGTTCGGTTCTTTGCTCAAGACTGGCTTTTTCTTGCTCTTTGTTTTACATCCTGAAGCAGGGTTAATATGACAGACCTTTACCTCGACATACAGAACCCGTATCATCAGTCAAACTCTGAAACAAACCAGCATTCAAATACATCCTTAAATAGCAAGATCCTCCCATTTTGACTCGTTTGAATATTACAAGGAAAGTCTATTTGAGGGAAGCATTTTGATTACCTGTCCTGAGGGAGAGGCCAGGAAACAGGTCGGCCCAAAAGATTCTTAAGAGCTGCTACAGTAGTTTTCACATTCCTTTTGCTGTAATCAATCTGGTGCCAAGACAAGGGGGAGGAGGAACATATCTAAAAATCCAGACCAGAGGTTGTACCAACCCACCGTTTACAATCTTGTGCTATGGAGAAAGAAAAACATTATTTTTTTCTGGTTCAGAAACTACTGAAAATGTAAATATAAATAGTTTATATTATATTCTACAATTATTATTTAATGGCGTTGTGTACTTTATAAATGTTCTTAACTGAACGATTTTATATTGTATATAATTTTTGTTTTCTTTTGTACTGTTTGTTGTTCTTGCTTTCATTTCAAAAACAATGCAAATAAATACCTGAAACATAGAGAGAACCTGGTTTTCACTGCAGCTCTGTGCAAACCTAGTATCTTGTATTATAAGACTTTATTCCAGATTCAGGGACTGAGTTTTCCAGATTCCTAATGCTGACTGGAACCGCCTAGAGAAGCTTTGTGTGCGTGGCTTCAGAGGCTATATTCTGAACACAGCGGGTCCCATTTGGAGGCACTCCTACAGCTACCTGAGCCTCAGACTCCAGCTGGTACACAAGCGCTCGCTACCTGAGGTTCTTACTGATGTCCCGCTCCACGCTGAGTGGGAGCCATCTCAGGCAACATCTCCTTTCCTATTTGCATCTTCCTCATCAATAGCACAGTCCACCTCCATCTGAAGTGAGGTGTGTCAAGCCTCCTTGGCCACTACAGAACCGTGTAGAAGGTAGCCATGATGAGGAGGGAGTACTCAGAAAAACACTGTACTTTATCTCCCAAAAGACAAATGTTTCGTATAAAACGTTTACAATAAGGACATGCACGTAACTACCTTTATGAACTTCAGTGCAGGTTCTGATATGTATTTTTTTAGTTTTTATAGTAAACGGAGCAAAAAATGGAAAAAAAAAAAAGTAGTTCTGACATAGTCTACATGGTTTTCTGTCTCTTGGCTGGTTTCTGGTTTGTCTCCAACCTGTCTTCAGTGCTGTCTTCTTCTTTGAGATCCTGGAGCAGAGAAGGCTGCAGCTGACTGGCCACAGCCCAGGCCCACAGACACAGCTCCACCCTGTGAGGCGTCCAGTTCTGCTTGCAGTCCACTGAGAGTGTGAAGGGACAGCAAGTATGGCCACCGTCAACAATGCACATGGCTTCGGTGTTTTGGCAAAAAAAGAAGAGGAAAAAAGTTTCAATACATACCAGAGCCCCACAGTGACGTTCACCTTCTGAAATGCACTCACCTTTGTTGAGCATGTCGGCACGCTCCACCACCCTCTGCAGGTAAAGGGAATAGTGCTTGGCTGTGTACTGAATGGGCTTCAGACCAGGAATGGCCTCCACTGCTTCATCAGCCATAAAAGCAGCTAGTTCAGGGGCTCCAGCAGCCAGAACTGCTATAGTAGTTAAGAAGGAGATGAAGGACTGAAAATCAAAGAAGAAAAAGTACTCCCAATGGAAATTCATAGTGCAAATCCAATTAACTGCAATTAGTGAAAAACACAGCTGCAATGAATGTTGCTGGTTATATCACTAACCATGTAGAATGTATTCTTTTTTTGGCATCTCTGAACTATAAAGCTTTCACAAAAACTTGAGTTTGTGTGAAACAAATGTTTTGTAACAGTGGATGTTCCTTGCTTGCTACCTGAAGCTGTGGCTGGTCCCAAGGCTTTCAGAGAGCAGAGCTCTGTGATGGCAGCTTGAACATCAGGAAGGAGGCTGAAGGCCTTTTTGGTGCAAATCTCTACTGTCTCACTTGGATTAGTGGCAACCAGCTGCTGCAGCCTAGGCCGGAATTTACCCCTCTGGGTCCAGAATCAAGGGAAAAAACGGGATTCCGTCATAGTCTGGAACAGGTAATCATTATCTAAAGAGTTATTTCTAATCATTGTGAGTGAATTTCAGATATCAACCAACAAAACCATATGAAAATTTTAGTAAATGAATATATAAAGTATGACACACTGTTTTACTTTGAAATCAAAATGAAAATGATTGCTGAAAGGTATATGTTACAAATCCCATTACACGAAACAACATACGCAGCAGACACTGTAGTAAAAGCCTAGTATCTCAGTATCCTGCTGGCACCACTCTCCCCTGCTGCTGTCCGGAACACTCACCGTGAGCTTCCACTCCATCACTTTGAGCAGCTCTGAGCGTGTGAGAAAACGCTCAGCCCGGCTAGCTACAGCCACAGGCAGCTCCTCCTGATACCTGTGCAAAGACAGAATTTAATATGAACAACATCTACACACTCATGGGCCATGTAAATCACTGCATACAGTACTGTTTTAAGATGTGCTAAAACCATAACCAGAGTTGACTAGACATTCAAGACCTTCCAGTTTCTCAGCGGAAAGCCTTCCGTCTGTGACAATCAAAATGTTTTTGTAAAAGAATAATGCAAAACAGTTTACACTGTGTTCTTAGCTACAAATTGTAAATGACAAAATATTATACAGAAATTTCAAAATCTTTTACAGAGTATCATCATTGTTGAATCATTATTGATTAATAAATAAGTTGTACATGGGTCCTACAATGTCAGTGTCAGTAACTCAAAGATATGACCTTTATGGAAATGAACTTTCGGAGTGATGTAGCATATAATAGCCACCAGTCTGCTTTAGCAGCTGTCGCAGCTGTTCATTACTGACAACGGTATAAAGATGACACTAATGGTCTCACCATTTATCTAGTGTTAACAGCGTTCCTGCCTTCTTATTCTTACTCGTCCTGGACTTCAGTTCCACCACTTGCCAGTACTTGCTGTAGACTTGTCTCCATGTTACTGGATCCTCGCAGACAAACAGTGGCCTGCTAAAACACATGCTGAGGAGGAGCTGCTGCACCGTAGGGCTGTGAAGAGCACCAACAACACAACAGCTCAACGTTTCACAAACAGACAGTGGATGCATGATGGGCTTAGACAATTCCAGTAATTCCTTGGTACCCAAATCTAATTCATCCCTGAAAACGCACTGGATACTGAATGCCTATTTGCCATTATTTTAAATCGGGGAAAATAAATAAAAACTGTGCTCCCAGCCTATCAGAAACCACCCATATAACTATCAGTCAGTGAGTCGAGCAGGATAAACACTGTAATCAGCAGTTACCAAATTAGAAAACACTTAATGCTGTCATTAATGTGCACGTTTATAGCGCGTGGTGCAGTCTGTACAACACAGCACATGTCACGTTAGACATTGTATTACACACGGGAGGTGAGAGGGCGCAGCCCAAGTTCTGTCTTAGGACATGTTCATTAAAGGTTCGATAAAGAAGAATGTCAAAATAACCCACCGTCCACCTCTGATTCACATAATAATCGGCATTTAAATAAAAAGATTTTTTTTTAATGAAATGTGCAGTAAATGTGGCGGCACAAAGACGTTAAAACAAAGTGAAGCAGGCGGAAACAACTCCCACGCAGTGTCTGGCTTCCAATAAATATGTAATACAATAGAGTTAATTACAATACACTAAGTACTATTTTATTACAGTACACTGTATGGTATTTGCAGATTTTCTATAAATTTTGATTTTTATTTACATTTTAATGTTTTTTTTTTTAACTATGGATCAGCTTTGACTAAAAATTCACTGGAGCAAAAGTTTCCATTCGGTTAACGACATATTAATTTCCAAGAGCTGTTACAGCAAAAATTCCAAAACCGAGGGATTGCTGTATTTACATTCGATACGATTATTTTTTCAAGCACACTTACTTTATTCCTACTTCTTGATCTGAAATGGTGCCACTTTAGGACACTGGTTCAATATTTATGTACATTACAGTATTTTTAAAGCATTAGTTGACAATGTTTTTTTCTGTAAACTTCTGTCAACTACTTTTTCCACACATTTAAAAAATGAAATTAACGACGACTTAATTTGTCTTACAAATAAGTTTATATAATATATTTATATGCGGTGCACCATTCATAAAAAATAGCGTCCATTATGACAATTTGCTTCAAATGCTATTTTTAATGACAACGGACAAAACAGACTTCCCTTTAACGCAGTACTATCTTTTACAGCTATTATATCCGAGCAGGTAAATATACACTGTGCCAAAAAAGCCTTTTTGGCTTTTTTGCTCAAATGGTTCCATTTCTAGGGTAACGAGGCTTCACATTTTGCCAAGAACTACTTGCCATCTTACAGGCGTGACAACGAGGCATATCCAAGAAGCAAAAGAAAATATTTAATTATATGTAACATATTCTTAAAGTAAATATCGCCTCATTTAATTAATATCAAACACTATATATAACTCATCCCTGTACCGTATACCGAATGTACCTCGCTTGATTGTTGTGATTGTTGGCTACGGCTCCGCCTCCAGCCGCTGTAAGGTTGTACTTCCGCTTCCGGTTCCCTCCGGAACAAATCACTCAGAAGATTGCTGCCTCGTGACGGCGTTCCATTTGCCTCCGTAAATAACGTGCTCGTGGTGGTGCCTCGTGCTGCCTGCGCGGGCGGAGCCTCGCGGCCCTTCACCTGTGGTGTAAACGAGCGCGAGGAGGAAAGACTGTATCGCGCGAACCCAGCGGAAACGTCACTAGCCTGGGCGCGCGCTCGCGGGCCCGCCTTGTAGAGCCTCGGCAGTCCGAGTGCGTTTATTATGAAAGCGACGGCTAGAGTTTACTGTCCGGACGCAACCAAAAGTGGAGAAAACTTGCTCTGGCGTCATATTTCTCACACTGCCTAGCTGGGTGACCGTGCTTAGTAAAAACTCCTGCAGCTGCGTGCGTGTAACATGCATTTGAACTGATTCTACAGTCCGTCATGCGTCTCCTCAGGGGTAAAACTCACCTGAGGCTTTTTCTTCAAAGCCAAGGCGCGAGGTAAGATGAGCTGTACCTGATTTTATTTATGCCTTTATTCCTAACAAAAGACGACAGTGCCGTGGGCCTCAAACTGTAGGGCTCGCTGTTGCTGAGTGAGGTGAACACAGCTGCCAGGCTGCTAACGCCATTTCTCAGTGTTTTAGCGCCTTCACACCAGTCTTGGGCTGCGCTGAATGACACACACACACTCTGTCTGTCTCCTCCAACATGTGTAACCGGACTCCAGCAGAAGTGGCCGGTCGCTCTGACCACGCCGCTGCACGGTTTTCCTTCACAGGAGGTCAGTCACGTGACCGACTCGTGTTGTACCAGCGGGGTTGTGCAGCGTCCCAAGCAATCGGTGAGTCCCGTTATAATCGCGCATATAATGCAAGTTTCGTGTAACAAAATAAAAATGTATAACTCACTCGTCCTTTCTTAAAGTAACAAGTATCGAGCAGTGTATCTGTTTGGAGCGTACGTCAGTTTAGAATGTACATGGCAAGACAATGACATACATGAATTTGTTTCTCAGCTTTGTAGTGATTTACGTACTTAGAGCAACGTGTTTTTCTTCCACCTGTTACGTCTTTATTCCATGGAAAAAAAATCAGACATAAAAGGTGGCCAAACAGTGAATGGGTTATGCTTCAGAATAATTTTGTTTTTCTGTGAAAACACCCCTGTATCACAGCAGTGCTTTATTACAAAAACATTACAAAAATAAGCACAAGGTTATTTTTGTATGTCAGTTTTATGAACGGCAAAACACCTGCAAAGACAGTATGCCCACAAACTATAAATACATCCATATGCATAGACCCAAAGCAGAAGGTCAAAAGCTTAGAGCATTTCACCAGTGTGATGATAAAACACTTTCTAACAAGTTGCACAAGGGTGTCCAGATATTCTAAAATTGTAGATGACATATTAACTTTTAAAGCACAAGAAAATTAAAAGTCTACCATATACTTAAAGAGGGAAGTGCAGGTGTGAACATCAGTGTTAAAAATTCTTTTCCTTGTGATGTATGACTTATTTTTGATGTATGTATGTAAGCAGTTAAATACCTTTATTAGAGGTAAGACAGCAGGAACAGGGTTTGAACCAGGAACCTGGTGATTATGTGGCAAGAGCCTTAACTACTACACTCTGGACTGTATCATTTGTCTGTTTGCTTGGCTTCCTAGACTATGGAGAAAATGGCACGCGTGACCACTGCCCTGGGCAACAACGCTATCAGCGGCCGCACAATGTTCTGCCATCTGGACGCACCAGCGAATGCAATAAGTGTGTGCCGAGATGCAGCACAGGTGGTCGTAGCCGGGCGCAACATCTTCAAAATCTATGCCCTAGAGGAGGAGCAGTTTGTGGAGAAGATTAATTTGCGTGTTGGCCGGAGGCCGTCCTTGAACTTCAGCTGCGCTGATGTCATGTGGCACCAAATGGATGAGAACCTGCTGGCCACCGCAGCCACCAACGGGGCCGTGGTCACTTGGAACCTGGGCAAGCCATCTCGGAACAAGCAGGACCAGCTGTTCACTGAGCACAGGCGCACAGTGAATAAGGTCTGCTTCCACCCTACAGAAGTGTACATGCTGCTGAGTGGCTCCCAGGATGGCTATATGAAGTGCTTTGACCTGCGCAAGAAGGAATCCGTCAGCACCTTCTCGGGTATTGCCAGCATTTCTGTCAGCTCTGGGGATTCGTGGAGTTAGACGTGACTCAAATGACAGTTTGTTTGTGCTTCCCCCCCCCTTTCCAGGCCAGTCAGAAAGTGTGAGGGATGTACAGTTCAGCATGAGGGATTACTTTACATTTGCTGCGTCGTTTGAGAATGGCAACGTCCAACTATGGGACATAAGGCGCCCTGATCGATATGAGAGGATGTTTACTGCTCACACAGGACCTGTCTTTTGCTGTGACTGGCACCCAGAGGATAGGTGAGTAACTCCCATTCTGTTCTCAGGACCCTTCTAATGATGCATTTTTGACAATGCCCCCCCCCCCCTCCCTGTTCAGGGGTTGGTTGGCGACAGGTGGCCGTGACAAGATGGTGAAAGTGTGGGACATGACCACAAATCGAGCCAAGGAGATATACTGTGTGCAAACAATTGCTTCTGTGGCCCGTGTGAAGTGGCGGCCAGAGCGGAAGTGGCACATCGCCACTTGTTCCATGATGGTAGACCACAACATTTATGTGTGGGACGTGCGGCGCCCCTTTATCCCTTTTGCTACTTTTGAGGAGCACAAAGATGTTACCACTGGTATTGTGTGGCGTCACCTCCACGACCCCAACTTCCTTCTCTCGGGTTCCAAGGACAGCACCTTGTACCAGCACATGTTTCAAGATGCCAGTCGGCCCGTGAACAAAGCCAACCCTGAGGGGCTCTGCTTTGGCCTCTTCGGGGACCTTGCCTTCGCAGCAAAGGAGAGCTTGATTACTGGTGACTCCAACCGGAAATCATATGCCGGTGGGGACCGTCGTCATCCAATCTTCTTCTTCAAGAAGCCTGACCTCACGGAGCAGTTTGCCCACGTCTCCAGCACACTCAGTGTCTTTGAGACGGACCTGGAGAGTAGCCGCATGGACTGGTTCGTCAAGACGGCCAAAATGTATGCGCTCAGCGGAAAGCCTTTCGCAGAACTGTGCGATCACAATGCCAAGGTAGCCAAAGAGCTCAATCGACCTCAGGTACTAACATTATACATTTATTTAGTTTTGGCTGCTGTTTAATTTGCCCAGAAAGCACCTTGAACCGGATTCATGTTTGTCATTTCTTGTATTTAAAGGTTTCAACTACGTGGACAATGATAAGGATTATGTTTTCAGACCCAGGGAACCTCAATACAGTAGCACCGAACCATAATATTAGTAAATTGGGTACACTGCCGTTGATGAACAGGTATGATTTTTATTGGATTTTATCCATTTTTTGTTTGAGTCATTCTGAAATAAAAAAGTAATTAGTTTTATCCTGGCTGAGGGCTTGTCCTTTCAGATTTGAACCGGTGCAGAGAGGTGAAGATCTTTCTCTTGAAACACAGTATGTGATAAGGAAATAATCTGACATCGTCAGTCTTTCATAATTCCCAGCTATTTCATTAGCACTACTTCACTGCTAAAGGTAGCTAAATCGCGTTTGTTCTGTGGTGAACTCACGGGTGAAGTTTGTTTACAAGCTTCCATCTCATAATTTGTACTCATATTGGAGAGTTCAGATGTAGCAGGCAAATATCATTTCTATGCTAACAATTGATTGACAAGTTAACACACAGGATCAAAACATGGGTCAAAACATGACTCTTGGTGAATGCAAGCATCACACAAGGCCTCCCATGTGGAGTGCAGTGTCATGTGCTTTTCAGTTGTCTACAGGTATCCCCATTTGCAGACATGGCTCAGAAAGGTTGTGGCTTTTTACTGTTGTCTAAACCCATCATGTGGTAAGAGGTAAAGGAAAGGAGTTTAAAACAAAAAGAAACCAATTTAAAACTTGATGTGGGGGAAAAATAGAATTCCCTTGAAATGCAGTATTAAGAGAATGCACTTTACTGTAAGTGATGCTTTACAAATTGCTCAGCAGAGAGGGGTTATAAGTGTTTATGCTGTTAAAACGACTGCCTCATTAAGTTGTGTTCTATTAAAATAATTTTTATGTAGTGCATTTAAATTCAGCTACTCAAAATGCAGTACAATAATGAAGGTTGTAATGCTAACAAAATCTACAATAAATATCTGTTAAAAAATAACCACAATAAACCACAAAATTCCTCAATAATTATTAATAATTGCTAGTCCAGTGCAGGGTTGCAGTGATCCAGAGCTGACTGCACAAGCATAGGGTGTGAGGTTGGGTAATATAGTGGGCAGGATGCCAATCCATCACAGGATGGGCACACACTCTCATACACTCAAACATACATTCACTATAAGCAGCCTAGTGCCACGGACACACTAGGAACAGAAGCCTCTGGACTATGGGAGGAAGCTCAAGTGGGATTTTTTTTTTTCATATTTGGTGGGGGGAAAAATTGGTGAATCTTTTGAGGCTGAAGAACTCAGTATTCTGTTCATTTACCCTATTTTTGAGAATTCACCTTACAAACACATTGAGAATTGCATTTTACTTGTAATGTGAACAAAATCAGTTTTTTTTTTTTTTGAACAGTGACTATGAAATATGTATATATTTGAGGAAAAACATGTAGTGCTCTTTGGAAATGTCAGCTTCTCTGCTTTACTCTGTTTTTTGTTTGCCTTGACAGTAGAGCAGTTACTGAAAAGCTAGTACTGTGCTAGCATGTGGGAAGAGAGTGTTTTACTGAAATATTAACTATGACTTTTGTCAGTTTCAACATGAAGGAAATGACTGCAGGACTGACTAATGAAAATCGACTGGACCGCAGCAAAGGAGAGATCAGACAGGACACCATCCATATGGATCCTGGCAACCCCCTAATTAGCAACAATGATGGTGAGTTCCTCAAACATAATAAGAAAAATATATTAAACAAAATATATTTTCAAGACATTTGTTACCATGTTCTGTGAGAAGTGCAAATATAAGCAGAAAGATTCCACGTATTAATGTGCTCAGTCGTATGGTAAAAAAGTTATTTTTATTTTTTTTTACCTTTATTAGTTGAGATTATTTTTCCACATATTGTCTCTGAATCTGATGTTTCTCAACATTGCGTGAAACGTCAACGTTGTAATAGTGTAGCAATTTTCATTTTAAAAAATGGTTGTTATTTGCTGCTGTTAAAATCAAAAAGACTCTCATGTTGACACCAGTTTCTAAAATTGTACCTGTTGGCGTGAGTGCAGACCAAACCCTCAATATGGGACTGTCGATGTCTATTCCTCAGAGAACGAGGAGACGGAGGGCAGTGAAGGACAGGCAGAGTACATGTTTGGTGATGCAGAGCTGGACGACGATGACCTGTACTCTATGGAGCCTGATAACCAGGGCGGTGAGTCTGTAGTACAAAAGCAGCAATACGGACAAAGATGTTTATTCCAATTATGTGACCATTTACCTCGGCAACAATAAATTCAGCTGTAAATCTTAAGAGCTTTCTTGTCTTGTCAAAAAAATAAGTATAGGTATCCTCTTACTTATGAATGTAAGATGTTCCTGGAAATTGGCTTGTAATGTGAATTAGCATTATAATGTGAGCGGCTCTTGTTACTTGCAATTGCCAAAAAAAAAAAAAAAATAGCCTCGTATTTGGTCATTACTTGGTGAAGGGTATTAAAGTTCACTCAAATACATGAAAACTGGAAAGTCAGACTGTCAAGGGGTGCCTGTACTAGGATGCATAGATGCCCAACAAAAAACACAGCTTTATTTAAAGTCCATAAGAATGTAAGAATGAAGTAGTTATGATAAGCTGCATTTTAAGTGTCATATTTCCATGGTAAGCATAAAGCCAATGATGGCAGTGAATACAGATGATATCCCACGATTGGCAGTTGGTCTGAAAGATGAGTGTGTCCAGAGAACTGAGGCAGTGTCCTTCTCTGGCACTAAAAGATATAAATTTTCTCTGGCATTTTGATCCCTCCTTGTTGACAGCGGTCCCTCAACTATTCCAACAAATTTCACTTGAATGATTTACAGCACACTTGGACTGTGTTTATTATGGCTGGTTATCAATATGTCTGTGCATACATTTAAAAAGGATGTCTGTCCAGAATCTGTATGCTTGTTCAGATGTTATATTTGTAGGACAGCTAGTACTTAGTATCCAAAATACAATCATAAAAATTAATCATGTTAATGTCATTTTCTATTTTTGTGTTTTGTTTGAGTATAAAATGTGGTAAACCTATGTATGGTGTCTGGTGTTCTGAGCAAGAGCTTCAGGAGTTGAACTGTGTCAACTGTGCTCCACAGCTGAAGAACAAGAGTACATCCTGCCTCAGGAGGCCTTCCCACTGCGGCACGAGATCATGGACAACCCCGCTGCACCAGAGCACCTGCAAGACAAGGCTGACTCACCACACGTGAGCGGCAACGAGGCAGAGAGCGTGTGTCTCACACCTATCGAGTCCTTCTCCCTCATCTCCATCTCGCAGCCACTTTTCAGCTCCCACCTTCCTCCGTCCTTCTTCAGTCCCGTGGTGCGCGAGATGCTGCGCTACTATGCCGAACAGGGAGACGTGCAGATGGCTGTGTCTGTGCTCATTGTCCTAGGCGACCGCATACGCAAGGAGATTGATGATCTCACCCAGGTTAGTGAAGGCTACACCTGTTTTCTGGCTATTGCTATGCAAGGACAACCGTTACCTTACTGCTTTGCTTCTATGGACTGGATATTGGAATCCCAGCATTGAGTCTAATCCACTAAGACTAGAGTCAGTAGAGTAGTCACATTAATGAAGCCATTCCAAAGATAGCGAATGCGTGGTTTTGACTACAGTTGTCGAACCTGTTTACGCGCACGTGAGTGGAGAAACCTAAGGTGTACGTTTACTTAGAATTGTGTGACCGAGATGCTCGGATGCTTTTTATAACCTCCCCAGGAGCACTGGTACATGTCCTACATCGACCTGCTACAGCGCTTTGAGCTCTGGAACGTCTCCAATGAGGTTATCAAGCTGAGCACGTGTAGTGCCATCACCTGCCTCAACCAGGCCTCCACCACCCTGCACATCAACTGCAGCAACTGCAAGAGACCCATGAGCAACAAGGGCTGGATATGTGACAGGTGTGTGAGAGGTCGACGCTATTTGTGGTCCATACTGGCAAGCCCTTGCACCTTTCCTCCTGAAGCAACATTGTGCCATGCTTTATTATGGCCTCTTTGGAGAGTATCTCCTTCTTCTGTGTGATATTTGCACACAGCTGATGTCTTTGGTGATAACTGGCACAAAGGGTGGATGAGCCATTTGCTTGCACTTTAACTAGGAATGTGCTTTTCTTCTCCCCCAGGTGCCACCAGTGTGCCAGTATTTGTGCAGTGTGCCATCATGTGGTGAAGGGCCTATTTGTGTGGTGCCAAGGTTGCAGCCATGGTGGTCACCTGGAGCACATCATGGACTGGTTGAAGAGCAACTCGCACTGCCCTGCTGGCTGCGGGCACCTGTGTGAGTACACGTGAACGGTCTAGGGAGGAGCCGTGCAGTGTGGCACAGGGAAGGGGGACGTTCCGTCAATCCTGAGCCAGATCTCTTCGCAAGGGCTAACACTCAGGGACGAAAAGAAGCCAACATTTGGCATTTCAAAAATAAAGATTCCTCTCTAAATTTAGCTTCATAATGTTTATCTTGACTGACAGGCACTCTGTCATAATTTTCCTTTAAAATGTCAGTAGGAAAAGCATGTACAACTGTCTGTCATCATGTAAAGCCCACTTACCTGAGGTAATCTGGCCAGAGACAGTACTGCTGTGCTGTGGGCACAGTGAGGGAGTCCAGTAGAATTGTGGCATAGTTTGAGTGAAACAGTCATGAGAATAGTCATAGCGCTTAAAGCAGATTTTGATTTTCACACCAGTCAAATGCTTTCATAATCTGTAATTTTAAATATAAAAGTAGAACTGCTGCACACCCCCATACCTCTATTAATGTTAATTATTGATGACAATGAAGGAAGATGACCGTGAGTTTTAAAAGCAGCAGCTAAACAAATTTTATGAAACTACCTTTTGAGCAATAATTCAAAATGTATGAAAATGGGAAGTCTGCACTGTAAGTTCACAATGAGATGAGCGCTGGAGGGTAGCCATAATTATTTGGAACGCGACTACTGCAGGATCGAATGGAAGAAAAGCTACTTTGCAGACCACGCCCATTGTTTCCCTTAAACAACCCTTAGACCACAAATGGATTTGTCAGATCTACCAAATCTGTTGAGAAAATACCGCCATGGCTAATCTAAAAATTGTATTATGACCGATAGCTGTGATTGCAGTGGTAAAGAATAAAACCAAGCTCAGTGGTGTGGTACTTTGGGCGATAGCAAGCATTTATAGGTAAGTCTGCTCAAAGATGGTCGAACTTGTTTACAAAATTAGATATCGCCAACTGTGAGGATTGAGCTTCCATATTCACTGCAACATTTAATGTAATTATTGCCAGCTTTGCAGAAGTGATACGTAGTGAGATGACGAAGGTCAAACCCGGCACGAGCAGGTAGCACGGCAGACATCTTCCTGCTAGGTCAACACGAAGGGCAAAATGTGAGGCTCTTGGTTTTTGACAAACTTGAGGCTTTGCCAGGTCTAGCTGGTGCTAGTTGCTCAAGTAGGCAACATGGGGGGCTCCCTCTTGAAAGGACTGTTTATTGGCACCCTATAGGCAGGAACCCAGTTATGATCTGGTTAGTTTGGAGTAAACTCTGGGCATGTGCCTCACAGTATTTTATTATTAGTGGCACGCTATGACCTGGAGCATGTACAAGATTTGTTGAAGCTGCAGTGAACTGCGAGTGTCATATTTTGCACCATTTTGATCTACCCTTAGCTTTGGAAACATTTTGCTGTGGGCTGCATGTCAAGTTGAGCAATCTCATGGTAAAATAAACTGGGTCACTTTTTACCTTGCATTTTATTTTGCTGTAAGTCACTGTGTTGCATGCAGGATTTCTTGTAAACCTGATTTGAGAGGCTGCTTCCTCCTGTTTTGATGCTGAGGGTAAATTTACGTTTTGAATTTTTTTTTTTTGCACCACTTTTTATGTTCTTGTGCAAACATATCTGAAATGACACGCTGATCATGCGTTACGATAGGCCATTTGTGTAACTTAATGCCTGTTTTTTTTTTTTTTTTTTTTTTTTTTTTTTTTTTTTTTTTTTCCCCAACATTTTTTTTNTTTTTTTTTTTTTTTTTTTTTTTTTTTTTGTTTTCCTTTTCTTTTCCCCAAACCTTTTGTTTCCTGGGTTCCTTGGCAGTTTTGCCTATTCATCATGTCATATGTCTTTGTCGTGTCATGAAGCTGCTGCTGCTAATTAGTGAAGTGCAGAAGTTAAAACTTGTCTGATAAACACTAGCTGCTTATTTGCAGGAATCACTTGAAAAACGTGAGACATTCAATACTGTCCCCATGCCAGTTTCTTACTCACAGCCGACCTGTTGAGGATATACTCCAATGATTTAGCCCCTTTGTCAAATGGGCCTTACTGCTGCTCCTCTCATTGTAGGTGTTGGTTTTCAACATCACAGCAACATGCTGCTCTTTTGGTGCTATGTTGGTTGCTCGTTCATTTGACGTGCAACCGAGACGTTTCCTCGGCGCCACAAAGCAGGACCAGGGTCTTCAAAGGGAAATCACCAGCAATGCAATAAAGACAAAATGATCAGTGTATGCTGGTATTTATGGGCTGCTTTGTGCAAGTCAAAATGAACACAACACATGATCTTTGTAAATGTGTGGCAAGGGAACAAGGATATTTATAAAAAGTATCTGTATGATGAAGGATTTGTGATGAGACTGCTGGCATTTTGTCACAGTGGTCACAAAGGTACACATGGACTTTGCCTTCACCCACCCAGAATGAAACCATCAAACATAGGTGCACAGCACGTGTAATGGAAGATTTTCTACTGCAGGAATGTCTTTTCTGCTTCTTTGTATATAGTAATGCAATGAATTTAAATTTTTTCAAGTTTTTATTTTCTTCAGACTTTTTTTTTTGTTGACCCATTTTAATAGGCCAAAAAACTGGATATAACCCTGCTTTGACATTATTTTGCATTTAATTTATTTTTGTTTCAGTTGGTAATATGTACTCATTCACACTTGGATTACAAAAGCATTTTGGCCTACTTAGAAACAGGACAGTTCCTAGTATATAGTGCAGTTTTTTATATTAATAAATATATAATACAGTAAATGTTTGTTTTGTGACCTTATTTGCTTATATTTGAAACCTAATTTATTAAAACTAATTTTAAAATGTTCAGAGCTGCATTGTATATCAAGATAATTTCACGTTGAAACTGGTTGGAATCTAAGAAGGACTTTGAACATGGACAATGGTTTAAAAACAGAAATTTAATACTCTTTCCTTAAATCCTAAATATTTATGTGTTTAGCAGCAGCAGATATTTTATATATTTTACATTTAACAGCACTTATGACAATGAGTTGTCCTGGGTACCTGAACAGCAATTTTATCAACATACACATTTAATTAATTTCACTGGTTTGTGATTTTGTATTGGGACACTTTAAAATGTACTAGCTGCTTTAAAAAATGTGGATATGATGCAGCGATCACTTTACCTGGTTGTCTTATCTGTTTTGCAAGGTAAATGACTTGATTTAGGTGTTTCATTAAGGCAGCCCTGTGAGCCAGGAAGTAGATTCAGAGTAAGTAGCAAGTATGTTTTAATTTTGCTGTGCCATCTGAAACACTGGTGTTTCCTCACAATACTTTCAGCCATCAGTTAAAAATGACTCATGGAATGTGTTCTGTCAAAATATGAACCTGTGGTAGCAGTGAATATTAATAAATAATGTAACTCCCTGACGTGGCTTTTCATATGTTGTAATTTGTGAATGATTTAAAAAAAAAAAAAACTACACTTCAGTAACCCGTCCTTCAAAATCAAAAGTATGAATGGTATAGCATACTAAATATGTCATTGCATCCTCTTGCTGCTTTGTTAGAGGTGAACCAACAGGACCAGTTGCCAACTAAATTCATTCTGATGCTCAAAAATGCCATTGTAGATACTACTTTATCATGTTATCATGTAGCGACGAGTTGTACCACCTCATTCTGATCGTTGCCCACCCCCCCAGTGACTCTGGAGAGGCAGGATCGGCTGTAGCAGAATGGTCGCCTGACTGCGTCACAGGCAGGACCTCAGAGAGGGAGCTGTGTGAGCAGGAGAGGAGACCCAGTCCTCGATCTCAAAAGCCTGCCTTACGTAGTTTCAGAGCGCACGCAGTGAGTACCTTAGACACATTTACTGTAAAAAACAAATGTAGAAAAAAGTAAGACCATAATGTAAACCAAGCAAGTGGAGAAAACGTGTTTAATGGTGCTACTTCAAATATGTTCGCTAAGGGTACTAAATCCCAGCTGACGCCTACAGTTGGAATATTAAGCGGCATGGTCAAAAAGTCAGGTCTCCTAAATTCTTATTGCGTGAAACATGACAGTGTACAGCTTTAAATGTGTGCCATTTTTGGTGTACTTTAAAATTCAGCTGGACCATTATCAACTAAGCCTACACTCGGCCTATTAACAATTAATATGCATAATCACCCCCACCCCATCTTTATCTATTTAACTTGTATCACTGAAAGATCTTGTTTCTTCTTTGGTTTAACTTCCGATGAAAACAATGTGGTGCTGTCTGAGTGTCAGTGTTACCTAACTGATTCTTGAAACACTCCCAGCCACTGCTGGTGTTTGTGACCTCGCTTGCTAATTTGCATTCTAGTCCCTGTTGTTAAGTTAATCAGCAAATTGGAGATGAATTGCCTGCAAAGTCTGATTTCCACATTATGCTGAAGCCGTACTATTTATAGAAAAGCTAATAAAAATGACTCCCTAGGACGTGCACTTTTACTATGTAAATGTAGCCCATCTCTGTAAAGCAATTCGTTCAGTAAAAAATAACTTGTCAGTTTAGTATGATACTAAACAAATTATTCTAAAGTAAGTGATTATACTGTTCTAATGTTGAACTAGGAAATACATCACTCAGAAGGCTTCAAATGCAAAAATGTTGAACTGGAAAAGAATCAAGATACTGAGTCATTAATGGTTTGTTTAATATATTGTCCTTATAAAAGTAAACATGATTATCAATCACCTGAAGAAGAACATACAGCAAACTTGTACAGAACACTTGCAAATTCAGAAATGTATCTGCTTCCAGTGCACACTCCCTACTTTACAGCACACATTGCATAGGTATTACAGGTAAAGGTGTACTAACGTGTCAGACTTGGTGACTATGACTCCGCTGTCTCTAGTTGTCGACGACAACGACTAAATTCAGGCATCACAAAAAGTCTGCTTATGCCTTTGATAACTGTGCCAAGTGTATATAATTCTGTGCAGCAAACAATGGTAGTATCAGAGGTTGCAGAATGTTACTGCAAACAGGCTTCACGCTGAATACTTATGCAGATTTAAAAAAAAAAAAAACTTCCTGCTGGCACTTTTTCTTTCCTTTAATGGCCATTGGCTGAGCTTTGCAATCACTTCCTACGCAGGTAGCATTGCATCTTTGTTTTTGTTCAAGCAGTCATGAATTCAAGGACAATGTTTCTTTTTTATTTATTTCAGGTAATTCACATATTCTGACTACTTATTCTAAATTCATGTAGATATCAATCTTTCAGTCGTCTGAAGTGGAGTGTGAAAGAGATGGGTTTGGTGGTGAAATACAGTCCAGTTGGGAGTAAGAAACTGCAGAAGAGCCACCAAGTGTCTGTCTGTCTGCCTGCCTGCCTTCGTTGGACCTGTCCCATCTCTAACTCCACATAACAGCTCCCAATACCTACGTGGCTCCAGCACAGACTGTAGGGCAGCAGCTACCCTCCAGCCTGCTTGTCGTGGTCATGGCGAGCCCCTGCCGTGCCTGGCCCACGCCCTCATCTTTTCCTGGCAAGCTTGTCTAGGGTGGTACTATCACCCTCCGTCAGAAACGGTGTCCTGGAGAACGTCTAGGGGAACAAAGTGAACCAAGATTCAACTCAGACTGCAAAGGAACTACCTTGATTAGTCAGAATCAGAATGCACTTTTTCCCATGTGCGTTTTACCTTCAGAAAGCAATTTCTTGAAAACACAACAAGATCTTAAACAGAATCAGCACAACCAAGATGCGGATGACAGAAGAGAGCACTCACTGGTCGCACCTAAGATGCTTCCCAGTACTCTGTAATCTTCTCCACAGTACTTAGCCTCCTCAGGCTCTGGGTCACCACCTGGAAATTCTTTCCTTGAAGACCACACAAACAAGAGTTCCCTTAGACGGACATGGACACGGATCAGAGTAACGAGACCCTCCTTAACAACCAGTGGCGGATTAGAAGAGATTAGAGAGGATTTGGAGAGAGTGAGGGATTTGACTTCACTAGTGCCGAACCACCAACGTAGCCGGTTTGACACTTCCATTTTATGGCTCCCAGTTGGATTTCTGTCTTACCCATCTCATTCTCATAAGCTTCCATCTTCAGCATAAGCTCTGTGAGGCTGAGGGATTTAAAGTCTTCCAAAATCTTATTTCCTGTGAGAAAACCAGACAAAAAAAAAATACTTCTAGGTGCCATAACCCAGGTACAGACCCTGAAATGCTCGAAACGTGCCTGCAACCTGCAACCTCAATTTGTTGAAATAAAAAGAAAAAGATTTAAAAGTTAGTAAGGACTTTAATGCAACTCACCTTTCCCAGCAGTGTCTCCTTTCAGCCTGACCTTGCCTTCAGCAGGTACAATGACTCTGTCGCTTCGCAAGCGGGAGAAGAGCTCCATCTGACAGGTTCTGTCCATCATCACAACACGTGTGTCAAGCACAGAAGGTTCCCCAGGTACACTTTAGACTGTCTCATACCATCTTCTCGCACTCTTTTCTAATCTGACCCATCAGCAATGCACTGAATAACTGGATTGTCCTTTCAAATATTATATTTTATTCACCTGATGCTTTTTTCCAAAGTGACTTATGATGTTAAGCTACTTGCATTTATTTAATACAGGTGGGTCATTTACTAGAGACATTCATAAATAAAAATTATCATCTACCTTAGTGTGTCAGTTGTCCCACTATACAGCCTCGTGCTTTCAAGCCTCACCGAATTTTTTCCAGATCTGTGCCCATCTCCTGGGCCATCCTATGGAGGTCCACCAGCTTGGCATGCACTCTTCTCCAGGCTGTCTTCTCCTCCATTAGACATCCTTCCATCACCGTGCGCAGCTCCTTCTCCTGTGACACCTGCCCCTGGAGGAGCCCCACCTCCTCACAGTGCTACCACGGGGAGGACAGACAGAGCGCTCTGAAGGCTGTCACTTGGTCGACACGCAGCTGCTGGCTCCCCTAAGGACTTCCAGGTGAGGTTTACCTTGTGTAGTTGGATGGCCATCTCCTGCATCTCGGCCTCCAGCTGATCAGCGTAAGCCTGTTCCAAGGCGTCGCTAGGGGGCCTGGCTCTGCTGTGCCACCTGGCGATGGCAGATGTCATTTTCCTCTTGGGCCCAAACAGCCTAGTACAAACACATAAAGGAAACTGCTTGCACCTGGGTCTTATTTCACCTAAAATTTTCTCCATATTGTCAATTCTTTTCCATATTTTCTCAAGTGACAACTGCATGTCACTTAGGATTTAATCTCCTCTCCACTGGACTTTCTCCATTTAAAAATTGCTTATCACAATCTGGATAACACATGGATGAAATTAACAGAACTGAGTCATAGGCAGATACAGTAATAGTGCATATGCTGGGGTTTGTTTACTGCCCCATCTCCTTTAATACACAAATTATTTCCAGTTACAGCAAAAACAGGCAAAGGAACTAAAATGATTCATCTGAACGATCTGTGCAAGTTCACTGCTGAAATACCACCTACAGTTACAGTCTGTTTACAGTCTTGTGTTTATTAGATGCAGAGACCAAAATAAAATTCATTCATTTTTTTTTAAACTGCTTACGACGAGGTTTTTAATTCTCTGTTTACTTGGTTAGATCCACGACAGTTCCCCTGCAGTCAGTATGGATAACATAACGGTTTACAAATGAGGAAACTCACGTGATTCCCACTTCCTTTAAGTCATTCTCTGTGAGGGTTAGGAAGATGCGTAGGTCAATGTCCTGCTCCTCCAGCAAAGGGAGGTATTTGGAGAAGCCTATCTGTTCAAGAAACTCTGCCAAGTCCTAAGAGAGGTCAGAGACAGATGTACTTCTCTCAACAAGGAAGTTTTTGAAGCTTTTTTTTTTTTTTTTTTTTTACTAACTCCACCCTCTAAGATAGTGGTGATGGCATCAAGGGAAAAACGTGTGGCTCAAACACAGTAATAATAAGCACCTAGAGTTAAAGCTGCCAAAAACGTCCACTATCGGTCTGTGCAAGTGAGCATGAGGCAAAAAGGGGAAGAAGTGAACGCACACACACACACTCGTACCTTGGGGCCCACGTAGGCAGGGTGTTGGCCAGCGGGCCCGGGCATCGGACAGTTGCCGTTTCCCCCAGCGCCAGGGCTCTCGGTGCTTCCATGACGACTCCTGCCCTTGTGATGGTGAGTTTTGGCTCGTCGGATAGAGCTCCTCTTTGCCTGGTCAGAGTCCTCAAAAACAAAAGGAATCCCCAGTCTCTGGAAAATACTGAATCTAGCACCTAGGGCGTTTAGGTGGGCATTCATTCTATCGCTACTTGTGTTCTAATAATGGATTAGTTTGCAGAAGAAATTAAGCTAAGGGTCACGTACCTCATTGCTCTCGAGCGACGCCTCGCGACTGAGACCCTTCAACCCCGGCAGCCCCTCGCTGCTGCTGCTGCTACTGCTCCGCATGGTGGGCATGTCATTGTCAACGAACGGGCTGTCATCTGCGGGAGGAAGGCAAAACGCCACAGTCAGCCAGGCAGTTAACTCTGCCAACTCCAGAAAGGATCAAGTGGAAAATGAACCAGTGGGCGTTTCCTGCTAAAATACCTCTGCTGCTGTTGCTCTGCCCATCCAGCTCATTGATGGGTGAAGTGACATCACGGTTACAGATTCTATCGCTTTGCTCCCCTATGTTTCTGAATGTCACATAGCCCAGGGGGGCCACTGTGGGCTCTGAAAACAGAGCAACAATCGGTAAGACCTTACTGTGGTTAATAGGTTAGTTATTATGCCTTTCGCTAGACCCAACATTCCACTGTTTAAAGTGCAACTTGACCATTATAAAGACAACTTCATTTTGTACTTCTGTACATACTTTGGTTTTAGGCTGAATTAATAACTCTGTCCAAAACTATTGCCCACCAAACATTTGGGCTTTAGAAACTGACTCCACAGAAACGCCTAAAACCACTGAAGCAGAGGTGTCGGCTTACGCAGCTCTGGCCAGCAAGGAAACATACCTGCTGTTCTCGTGACAACAAACTACTGCTGTGATGCTACAATCTACAACTTATTTTTGCCCAAGTTATAAAGCGATGAACAAGAAAAATGTGGACTGTTTTTTTTTTTTTTTTTTTAGTCGACTTACAGACCAGTCATTTTCAGTAGTTATTAAAAGGCAGTGGAACATCTACTTGCACCAGTGTTACGCATCCGCATACGAGCAAAATACAAGTGATAGTGCCAGTACAGCAACGCCTCGATTCGCGCTACCTTCTATAGCCCTCAAGAACACACCTAGAGCGCTGATCGAGATATTACCGTGTTGCATCAACTATGCTATTGTCTTTGATACACACAGGTGTCCCGGCTGCAACGTCGCATGTTTCTCCAGATAAGTTTTAACAACGGAAGTTAGAAATGGAAAACAGCAGAGAACACAGAGCCAAAAGAAGAACGATCTGTGACATAAACGTTACCGTAGTGTCTGCCGGTGCCTCCGACTCTGAACTTGGCTATGGCCTGTGGCCCATCGTGAATGCTGGGCCCCTTGATTTTGCTGCGGGTGAGGCGTGGCCTGTGGGAAGTGTTGTCTGAGTCTTCAGATGAGCTGAGGTCCACAAAGTGCCCTGCTGTCAAAGCGAGAAGAGCCAAACAAAACCCATGCCGGAACTCACTGATAAAACACTCAGGGCAGCACTGACAAGTGAATTCGCAATCCCTGAATGTTAACTAAGCATCTGTGCTCAGCATCCCAACATGCACACACACGTCCCATGGCGTGGTACCTAGCTTGGACCTGGGAGAGTGCATGTCGATGAGGCTGGCAATCTTGGTGTGACCGTACAGAAGAGCCAGAGCACGGGCTGTCTCACCCTTAGCATTCCTCTCATCCACATTTACCCCCTGAGGGAAAAAAAAAAAATTTGAAAATCATGCAAATTCCCAGGCAATAACAATTATGCAACACAGATGGTGAACTCACGTGCTCTAGAAGGTACTGGACGATTATTTCATGTCCTGATGCAGCAGCCTCCATTAAGAGAGTGAATTCAGAGACTGGTTCTCTGGTGAAGAGATGCTGATCACTCACTGCACTAATAAACTGGGGGGGGGGGGGGGNTTTGGGGGGTGGGGGGGGGGGGGAGGGGGGGGGGGGGGGGGGGGGGGGGGGGGCAGTAAAGGAAAAAAAAAAGACAGAAGCTCCTCTGTTAAAGTCCACGTTACTCACTTGAGGTTGGCGTTCGCACTGTTGTCCAGCAGGAACTTCACCATCTGCTGATGTCCGGTGCTGGTACAGTGGAACAGTGCTGTCCAGCCCCTGGTGTCTTTCATCTCCAGCTCTGCACCTTGCTTTATTAGGCGCCCACAAAAACCATCACGCATTAGTGGCCCAAAGAACTGGTGTTTCTTCATCGACAAATCTTGTCCTGTAATTCAACCACCTGCCTGATGGCATTTGCTAGAGTCAGAGTAGCTAATGCACAGAGGTGTCGCTTACCTGCAGCAGAAAGTAGGCAATGCTCTCATTTCCACAGCTGGCTGCCAGCATGAGAGGCGTCTGCCCCTTCGGAGTGGTGGCGTTCACGTCCACTCCGGCCTCAAGTAGAAGGTTGGCGATGTTGTCGTGGCCGATGTAGGCGGCATACATCAGAGGAGTCCATCCACCAATATTCTTATGGTCCAGGTCTGCTTCTCTTCTGTGTAATGAGAATAAGCGGTAAACCGGTGAAAAACGTGCAAGTTTACCTTTCCTACAAAGTATTTCAAATGATTAATAACTGTTCAACACTCATTTTGTTATTCTACACTTATACAGATGTACAAGAGAGAAAGCAACGGGGTACTCCCACACAGACAGACACAGACAAATTGAGGGGTAAGTAAATAGGTTAATACTAGGTACCTGTAGATAAATAATTACCAAGCAGACAGATAAAAGTGGATAAGAAAGTAAACAACGGGTAACAAATGAGTGCAAAATAGTGGTGATGATGATGGAGGACTGATGTGTTGGTAGTGATCAGTCTCTAGTCTGACACAGCTGTGAGAAAAAGCTGTACAGAATCCATCTGTGATTTATGTTTTTTGCTCCTCTACTACGAGGTAACACTGTCTGGGAAGTAGTGCAGTGGTTAAGGGCCATCACCTTGGCTTCTGGAGACTCTCTCAAATCTCCAGTTCAAATCTCTCTTCTGGTCTAATACCTGGGACCAAGGTAGTCACTACAGTAAGCAACCTGCTTTAAAAATGGGTAAATTAGTAGTATAGAAAAGTAACATTTTGTTGCCTTGCTCAAAGGCACAAGCTAAATGAAGATAAATAATAACAACACTGAACTATCGCAGGTTCCATGTTTCCATCCATTGTCCTCAACCACTTAAACCTGCTCAGGGGGTCCAGAGTGCATCCTGGAATCATTTTGTGAGTGAAAAATAAAATTGTGCCACAAGCACATATCCACCTGCGGATGCACTCGGCCACCACGTCATACTGGCCGATGGAGCAGGCGGTGTGCAGGTCCAGGGGGACATCGAGCTCCTCGGGACGCAGTAACTGGCCACCGGTGCCCCCCAGCCACAGGGACAGACTGCCCTCCAGCTGCTCCGACTCGCTGGCTTCATCGCTCAGTTCTGACATCCTCCGAGCCGCTCCTGTCCCCACACACAACACACGGAGCTGCCCTCAGCACGGCACTTCCCACAGCTCGCCCCCGGTGACCCACCACCGTGCCTTCAGTCAACATGAAACCGCACATCACACTGAAAACAGAGCATCACTGACACTTTCACTAAACAAAGCCACATTAAAACATGTCAAATGTACAGCACACCTGATGAATGGCTTAAAACTGGCTGTTTCTTTGCTTCAGGCAACAGTTACACTCTAACTGCACTCCAGATGACACCCAGTCAAGGTGGTAGCTCAGCTGGACAGCTGTACACCACTTCATCACAATGAAACAGCCCAGCCTGCTCATCCCCCAGCTTACTTTTTACTCATTAGGTTAGTTAACTTCAGCTCTTGTGTTAGCAGTTATACTATAGCGCCAAAGCAAAGTTGTTCTACACAAAAAAAGTAGCAGCCTCTCTTTCTTCTGATTTACCAGTTAGTTCTCAGACGCCAGCCTTCCGCTGCTGCTCAGCTGTGTTACAAACGCCACCCAACACGGTTTCGTGCGGTTACACCTTTGTTACAGGAAGCTGTGTCCGGGTGTCTGGGATTTGTAGTCATTTTGATTTTCGGTCTCTAGGGTTTCAACAGCGGTCTCCCCCGAAAATGGACTTTAATTCCCAGAGACCCCGATGCCACGCGTGGCGGTCAGGTGACAGCCGACCAATCCAGAGTGAGTGGACGCTGACGTCACGCTCAAACATGAACTGAAGCAAATGGAGCGCAGTAGAAGTGAGCGCGCGGTTCCGTGAAACATTGTACGCGTTTTTACAGCAAAGGTTTTCAAAAGGTGTGTTCGAGCACTTTAAAACATAAGCTCTATCTCACAAATGTTCGTTTTAAGATTCATAGTAATGACGTCAACGTTGTCAAATGGAAATGTTTGCCTTTTGTTAATTACTACATAATATTAGTTACGATATGTTGGTGTGTGGGTTCGAAGCCGGCTCCGTCCGCGTGCGGTTTGCGTGCTCCTCCCACCGTCTGAAAGCAGCTATGGAGAAAATGCGTGGGGAACCCGAAGGCCTCAACTTTGGAAACTGTTTGCCGGAGTTGACTTCCATTTGCTGGCAAACAAACTATTCGTGCCAAAAAGTAGGAGTTGCGATGGACAGAATGACAGTCGTGGAGATGCTGCGTGGACCGAAAGTCGGGCTTTTGTTTTGAAAGATGGAGAGAAATTCCGCGTTTATGTTTGCAGATAAACCTCTTCCCGTCACCGAAACGTGGTGAGAGACGCAGGATTAGGGAGGATAAATTGTCAGATTCGGACCCCCCGAGTGTCAGGTAATAAACAGTCCAACAGCCAGATATTTCAAAGAGTGGAAAGTGATAATAGATGCTGGACAGAAGTCATGAGCCCGTGGGTGGGCCTCGTGCCCCATCTGAGACAGAGGTGGGAAAAACGTACTTTTCAGGATAACTTTTACACGTGTACGCCTACAAGGAGGGAAAATACTTTTTCTTTGTAAAGGAAAAAATGGTGTGGCTTTTGTGTCACGCTGTTACTCTTGTTCCTCCCATCCAGCGGTCAGCCTGGGGCAGAGGAGAGGAGAAGAGATGGGCAGAACATTTGTGCTTCACACGCAACAGTTAAACATACAGCTGTTTGCTTTGGGGTCGTCTGTAAATGAGCTGGAGTTTTTACCTTCTCTGACAATTAAGGTTTCTGGAATGTTGAAGGTATATCTGCATCACCATGTTCTTACATCTCCTCTGTGGTCCAGAGGTTTAAGGGTTGTGCTTGTAATTGATAAAATTGCTGATCTGGTCCAGCACCGAATTCTAGCTTAAATGTACAACTGTTGAGCAAAGAGCTTCAGAAGGAGCCAGCAGTGTGTAGCTCTGGGGTCAAAGTGCGACTCTGGAGGATGTGGGCAGGGGTTTGACTTCCAGGTAAATCAGTGAAAAACTAGAACTTTAAGGTTCATGTGGACTGCCATTGTCGGGGGGGGTAGGTGAGTAGCAGGGTTCGAAGGAGCACGTGGCCTAAAGGAGATGTCAAGACATGAAAGAAGAGACACTGTTGGGTGACGCAGCAGAGGAGGAGAACTTCCACAGTGTGTGGAACCATGAGGGTGACTGAACACCAGAAGTGGAGGAGGACAATGATGAGTGGGGGAGGGGTGGGACAGGTTGCTGCCAGACCGGAGATATGAAGTTTTTTTGGCTCAGTGGTTGGTGAAGAAGTTAGTTTAACTGTTTAAGAGAGCCCTTTATAATCACCACATTCCAGTTTCATACAAGAGGTGAACAACGCAGGTGCCCAGCAGGTGACCTTGTGTGGTGCAGTGGGGAAGGTGCTGCTCCCTGGTCCAGTTGGCTTGGGGTTCAAGTCCTAGGTCAGTGAGAGGAACCTTGGTATTTTAAAGTATGTAGATCAAGTTCCACAGTTCAAACACCTACCTGGTGCAGCTGGAACATGTGGCCCTGACTGAGGTTGTGGGATAGAGAGTAACTGATGTCAGTAGGATGGTATAGTAAGGTATAGTAAAGAAGCTGGGTAGTGAAAAAGGTTTTTTTTTTTTAAAATTCTTGGTAAGGCCCCGCCAAGGGGCCACTTCCCCCCCCCCTCCTCTCCTCACTCCAAAACACNAAAATTCTTGGTAAGGCCCCACCAAGGGGCCACTTCCCCCCCCCTCCTCTCCTCACTCCAAAACACCTCATACTCCACCACTGTATCTTCAGCTGGCACCACAGGCAGCAGCAGGCTCAGGTATATGGTCCATATTTACCTTTGCCAGGATTGAACCAAGGACNTTAAAATTCTTGGTAAGGCCCCGCCAAGGGGCCACTTCCCCCCCCCCTCCTCTCCTCACTCCAAAACACCTCATACTCCACCACTGTATCTTCAGCTGGCACCACAGGCAGCAGCAGGCTCAGGTATATGGTCCATATTTACCTTTGCCAGGATTGAACCAAGGACCTTGTGGTCAGGAGTCAAGCACCTTACCTGTAACACCACACCACTGCCTGCAACTCCCCCTGCTTCACACACCTCACTCACACCTCAGCACACTGATGGCTCTCATACGCATGGCACGTAAATGGAAAAAGATTGAGGCTTAGAGAGGACTTGAACCAACAACCACAAGAGGATCACCACGTGAACTTTCCCACTGTGCCACAAGGGAACTGCAACACCCTCCACCCACAGCAAACGTGTCCTACTGCTGCACAAGATGAGCCTTAAAGGAGGACAGCACTTAGACAGGCTTTAACCCAAACAAGCGCTGAGTCCCAGCCAGACACCTTAACCACAAGACCACCAAGCTGCTCTTAGGATCCCTTCAAAACTTACCTGTGATTCCAATGAAAAACAGGTGCTTTTCAAGCACAGAGGGCGGCCTGAGCTGTTTGACAGGCGACCGAGACCAAGATGGCACATCCCACCTCATGGCGGCAGGAGACAACTGTCCGCAGGGGTCCGTACAGCTGCAGTCCCAGTTTGGTTCATCGTGTCCTTTAGCCAGCAGGTTGTGCTTCTCTCGGGGAAACACAGACGCCCCACGGCTCCGTTCCTCTGCTGTTTAATGTCCTTCACTAGAAACCCGCGTTTGTGTGCAGATTCCCTGGCAGCGGCGCTGAGTCCAGCGACGGTGGAGAGATGTCGCCCCCTCGCGGCCGCCCTCAGATATAGACGCTAAGACCGGCAAGCGCGCGGTAGTTCAGTTTAAAAAAGGCTCTTCAGCTCAGTTCGATCTACTTCAGCAGCTATTAAAACGGACCCTAAACGACAGGCTTTTTTCCTCTGCAGCAGCAGGTCTTACCCCCCCGCTGCCTCATGGCTGATTTGAGAAAAGATGGGAGGAGTAAACAGCAATGTGAGCTGTCCGGCCCCAACCCACCACCTTAGTTCCCAGCTACTGAGCTCAGGATCCATTTCAAACAAGAAATCCCAATTCCAGATTTATTTTTTTTATTAAAGAAAAATATACACGTCAACTGCACTGAAGTTATGACCACTCTGCGAACATGAAGGTATCTGCACGATCAGGCACTTGAAAGCAACGTAAGACCAACGGGATCAGAAGAAGTTGAAGCGGAACTCCTCCTGCGAGGGGCTGAAGACGAACGTGTTGCCGCCGCACCCTGGGCCGTCCTCCTGAGGGCGCTGTTTCAGCAGCTGGCTCTGCGCTGTCCTACGGAAGACAGGCTTCCTGACCGGCTCGAGCACTGCCGCGACCCGGGCCGACCTCACGTCTGCCAGGCAAACAGCGGGGAAGAAAAGGCGTCACAAGCGGGATGGGCTGTGGTCGCGGCCCCTTTTGCTGAACCAATGTGTTTCATCAAGTCCCCGTGACACTGTTTTGAGCTCCTCGCACTCCACGGTTGCACCTCCTCCTTCACTGGACACACTGATCAATTGAGTGACCGGAAGCCCAAGAGGAGCTGAAAGCAGGATCTCCTGTTTAGGCAGCTAACTTCACTCGGTCAGTCCTCTGCCAACCTGTTCGCTGCTAGTCGGGATTAAACCGCCCTTGTTGAGGTTTGTAGACCAGCTACTGGTCAGTTGGCGGGATGAGGACCTGTGTTGTTTATACGGTTCAACTGTAACTCATTTCTTTATTCCACTCAACTGTACCTGTCAGTTCTGAACGACACGGAGGAGCCCCAACCCTCATTTATTATAATCAGATGCACTAAAAATACTTTCTAAAGCAATAGAAGCAAAACACTCACCTTCCCGAATGAGTTTAACCTGTTTGGCTTTTTCCGCTTCCATCTTTTTCCTGTAGTCCCCGAACATGGCTCTCATCACCTGCCTCTTCTTCACCAGGGGGGCTTTGCTGCTACGCAGGGTCTTCAGAGCTCTAGAAGCTTCCTCCACTGCAGACAGTAAGTATATTTGTATTATCCTTTATTGTTCTTACCCCCCCGTTCTGAGCACCATTGAGCTGAAGATCTTCCTTCTGTGCCCCCAGTGGACCTGCTGTATAAGTGGGTCCCAGAGTAAATGTTTCCTTACACGTTCCTAAAAAGTCACACACTCCTGTGCTGCCCCTGTTTACCCTCTGAGAGCTTCTCCAAGACGACGCCGTACGTCAGGGACCACATTTTCAGGGGCTGTCTGCTGTGGGGATACTCACTCTGCTTTGGGGTGGATTTCTGTGTCCTCAGGCCCAGTTCCAGCTGCTCAATACACCAGTCCAGCTCTCTAGCCAGGATCTGCTCTGCGGTCTGCAACACAGCAAGCAAAATAAGCATCAGCATCTCCTGTTCGGTTTCTTGGTCGACAGTCTAACGGACGTGCAGATGCATCACTTACGAGGGCAAAGGCGGGTTCTCCTGCACTGTTTGATGCTCCAACCTGTGATGCCACTGCTGCTTTTTTCTCACCTTCCACACTCTCTGGCTTTTGCTTCTTGTTCCTCGGTTTCTTCTTCTTCTCAGCTGTGGAACCGCCAGTCTTTGCGTTCTGCTCCGACTCCTGCAGATTGTCGGTGCCACCCGGAACCAGGTCTCCCTGAGCCGCAGGTGGTGCCAGCTCCATCGAGCCACTCGGAGCCACCTGGTGCGGTGGCCCTGAAGGGCTCTCTGCAGGTACCTGGAAGTTAAAGGTGAAGTGCTCTCCCTGGCTGATCAAGGGACCCGGGAGGCTCTGAGCAGGAGGACTCAGTCCGGTGGTTTCCTCACTCTGCACTGCTGTGCCAGCCGGGAAGAAGCTAAAGGTGAACGAGTTGTCACTGGGAATCCAGCTGAACCCACCCTCATCCCTGTTGGATGCAGGAACTGCTGCCTGGCCTGCAACAAAGCACAGCGCCCCCCGCTGTAGGTGAGGAGCTGCTGCTGCACTGCACTTTCACCAAGTGCTCAGTGTAAAATGCTGCTAAGAGGGACAGAAAGTCTCTTTACCGATGTGTGTCTGTGTCTCGTGGTCGTCGGTCATCCGCCTCCTGTAGTCACCGAACACCATCTGCATCATCTGCCTCTTTGTCACCGCAGGGGTCCTCTTGGACCGGAGCACTCCGAGCGCCCGCCGGCTCTGCTCCTCTGAGGGCCAGTTTCCAGGGAGATGAGATTATCTACAGCAGGGCAAAGACACACACACACACACACACACACACTGCACGTGCACCTCACCTTCCTGTGCAGTGACACTGTTTGTCAGCAAGCTCTTCTCAAGCTGTTGGATACACCAGTCAAGCTCATCTTGGAAAGTCCCCCACGGAGCCTTCAGTGATGGTGACAAAATCAAAGCGCGCCAAACAGTCGGTAGCTACACAAATCTGACATTTTTTGTTTTCTGTCTGGCCATTAATACCCGAAAAGACAAAATGCTTTCATTTCGCTTTGCCTGACAATCAAACGCCAACTATCTAAGCAGTTTTAAGTTAGTTTACCGCAAAGCCGGAGAGAAAGCTGAGCATTTACCTCCTCCATCTGATCGTCCGCTAAACGAGTGAGTAAACGAGAGCAGACAGTTGGGAGCTGCGTTCACAGGACACAGCGCGCGCATTTAACACACACACAGCGGGAGACTCCGCGCCGCCACACACTCCACACACGACGTGCACAGAATTGGCGCATAAATTCTGTTTACCTCTTAAACGGATAACACATTACTCCGCAAACCACTATTTTTGTAAGTGAAAATCGCGAGGCCGTGACGTCACGCCCCGTCCGACCGCATTTCTGTTCCTCCGAAACAAGAGTCTCCGTGGTGGAGTTCCGCCCCGAGGCTATTATTATTATTATTATTATTATTATTATTATTATTGTTGTTGTTGTTGTTGTTGTTGTTACCACGAAACACTTGGAATGTATTTGTGTTGTAACTTAACTAGGGCGGGGGGAATTTGATTGGACGTTTTCAGAAATGTTCAAACCAGCCTATTGTGTATATTCACTAAACACATGGCTGCTTCTGCTTAGTTTGGAGAAGGAAGAAAGTCGGGATGAAGATGAAGAAAATACGGGACAAACCAGCGGCAAAACGCACGGATAACCCGCAGCAGTGAAAAACTATGGATGGGAAAATGAACCATTCAGCCAGATGATAACCAGCACCAAGATTTCACGGGAAAAGCTTAAGGATAAAATGAAAGCTCTTCCCTTGAATTCCCCTGCAAAATCCCTCATTTATCGCAGCTTCAGTGTCTGCTGTCCGACAAATGGTCAGAGCCAGTAAGATGCGTCTCCCAGAATGAATAATAATCAAGGAGCAGAATCCAAAAATAGCTGCTATAGTAACTGATGCCAAGGAGGCTTCTATTATAAAGCTTCTAATTAAAGAGTATTTTTTTTAACTGGTCCTGGTAATTTACCCATGAAATGTGTTATTTTGAACAATAAGTTTTATTAACAATTACTTCAATCTTTAACAAATTAGACATCACTGGAGGGTGACGACTGCTACAGAAAGCAGCGTGTAAAATGCAGTGATTTATGCCAGTTGGTTGCTGTTACGCTGCTGTTTTCGGTGTTTACAGTAGTTTGCTTTCTGCAGTGGAGCCTCTCATGTGCTGTTCTGTAACTCATGACATCCGGAACTGCTTACAAAGTCCTCCAAACGTTTTATATTTGCAATACTGATTGCATTCTGTCTATTTTAAGGTAAAACTGTAACTGCAGCAACTCTACAGTAACTAACTGCATCCGTTTTAAAGCTGTTAAGTTTTCAACCATGTAGCGTAACTTTTCTCCTTGAAAATCATCATCTCCTGTTCCCCCCCACCCCTTCAGCAAGAAAAACATCCACAAGACAAGGTTTAAGATGTTTTTTAATTCCATAATGATAAAAATAATTCCATTAATTCTGTAAACCATTGCATAAATGCTATGATGTAAAAATTTTTTTAACAAATGTTAATTTACAACAATACAGGTAAATGATTATGCATCATAAATAATACCTTCTGTTTGTATGTGAAGAAAAAACGCCATTCATGTCTTTAAATATTAGACAACTATGTAAAGGCGTTCATAAATTAAAAAGAAAATTCCCATAATATGCAATTAATGTCTCAAGTTGACAACATACACAAATTAATATTCTAACAGTAATATCTTTAAAACAATAATTAGAGCATGTGCTATTGTATAACAATACATACCAAAATAAGGGATATGCTGTTCTCTATTATAAAATATCTAGTCCAATTATTTTTTAAGCAAACATTTTACTAAAGTTAACCTTTTCTGTAAGAACAAAACACACTTCTTTATTCTACAGATATTACTGTGAGACCCTGAGAAATCACCTTTTTTATCCTCTCTATCTTTTGATTAATAAATACAAAATTATATTAAATTAATGTGAATTTATGCTTCCGAGGATTTGTAATCTATCATCAGGAAATACAATTTTGCGCTACATCATAAATATTAAGATGTTCTCCAACATTATCCAGTGGCAAGAATCCAACTTTGGATGGTACATTCACTATCAGGGCATTGTTACATAGTCATCACCACCTCGAAACACACCTAGGGAACAGCAAATCCAGTAAGTTGAACATCATCTAATTTTTTTTTTTTTTTTTTTTTAAACAATTTTAACTATTAAATACTCCACATCCGTCTATCCTAAAATTGCCGGATATTCTTGTAAATGAACATGGAGCTTCTTTTATTTTCCATAAAAGATTGCATAAACACCACCAATACTATTACAAGAAGGAAATATTTAAGATTTGGATGCAAAAATGTTATCCACATCAAAATATAATAAACATTATCAATAAAAGTTGATTTACAAGCTGTGAAAATGGCTACCTAATCAGTGCTCCATTTCGATGTTCCGTTTGCCTCAGCTAAAGATCCGGACTGTGGACGGAGTCGGCGACGTACAAAACGGGGAAACAGAAATGCGCTCGTCTTCTATAAACACACCGCTACACCAGCATCATGGCAGATACAGACAGGCAGCATCAAAACAAACATCAAGGCCCTAAAGCTGTGGGATCCGAGCCTCTTATGGACCGATCGGGGTTGGTACGTTTTTAAGTGAGGCCCTCATCATGAGGTTTTACTGTTCGATTCCATCTGTAGCGTTAATAAAATTCTATTCATGTTTTCTCTGCATTCCCATTATCAATCCCACATTTATCCAAAAACGCTCCTCAAATCAGGTGTCATTCCAAACAAGGGGACTTACAGGTTCAAGACATCATCATGAATGAAGAATGGTTAACAAGTCCAAATAAGTGTGCGCAAAAATGTAACGTGAACTTTGAAAATATTTGCCAAGTCTCCTTTGCCGCTTTCGTCGGCTCACGCTCACCTTTTACGACAGCTGAAGGTATGGCTTCGGCTTTACCGCGGTACGCATGAAGGAACCTCTGCATTGTACGAAGATGTCAGTGACTGGACCTCCGTCACCGGACCTCTAATACATTAAAAAGGCACCATCATTAAACTTACCAGTTTCAAAACAAATCGAGTCTGTGGCCAAAGAAAAGGCTGTTGGGACAGAGGAGCAGTTTTTACATCCTTTGGGACGAGTACAGGATGTCAGTGGAGTCGCACCAGCTGTGGACCTTATCCCGTACTGCATAAAGCTGTCGCGTTTTGTGGTACCACCGTTCAAATTAAAGTCAGCCTTATGGACTTTTAAAAATCATATTCAGTTTATTTTTATATAGCGCCCTACTCAACATGTTTGCCACACAGGGCTTCAATGGACAGAAGATAAACAATCCAAAAGTCTAATGATTAAGGCAAAAACCATCTAAATGGAAGCTGCCACCATGAC
Organism: Arapaima gigas; assembly: GCA_900497675.1. Taxonomy (NCBI): domain Eukaryota; kingdom Metazoa; phylum Chordata; class Actinopteri; order Osteoglossiformes; family Osteoglossidae; genus Arapaima; species Arapaima gigas. Next base: position 796,115 of record UFQX01000119.1, read on the forward strand.
AGTGATTGACCAAAAAACTACACCTGTCCGTATCAGCCATAGCAGAGAATGTCTTCTATTAATAAACACGGTAACACATTATAGAACATTTCAATAAATGTAAAGAGGGGGAATCAAGAGCACCACAGAATTTAAATGCATATCGCTATGAAACGTAGTGTACAAACACTCATAAGCAATATAGAGACTAGTAAATGACATTTCAGCTCAGTAAGAAAGAAGGAATCTGAAGTACTAAATCCATACAGCCACTTGAAAAAATGAACACAAATGTTATTTTCTCCACATTATTTCACTATAGACAGTTCAAATTGTATAGCTGCATCCAATATTAATGCAATAAAAATATGACATTTTGTTTAAAGAACATGTATTTTTGTTCATTTCCACCCCATCTAGCTTAAACAAGACATCGTTTGGTAATTTCAGACGTTTTCATTTGAATGCTTAGAAATAACAGCTTCAAAAATGTTAGCCATCAAAAATACTGTCGAAGAGCAAATGTCTTTGGCAAGCCACGACAACTTGGCACAAGTCATTCAAATGCAGCAAATGCTAAATGAAAAACGCAACTGTTCTAGGTTAATTTGGGGGGGGGGGGTTGGAGCTAATTTTACATTCCTCCATTATATAATTTTTTTTTTTTTTTAAACTTTGTTGTAATAGAGTGCCGTTACATTATAGTACCTTCAAATTACGTATGGAGGAAATCTCGACAAAAATCAGACTCCCTTATGTTCAACAGATTACCGTGTCGTGTCTGTAAGAGCTCTTGTAACACTTTATTGTATTTCAGCATTTATGGACAACCTGACAAATACTATGTGAAAGGAAGATTATCCCTTTGCCATATGAAGAAAATACATTCCAAGCATCTAATTATTACAATAAAGAAGCAAACAACTAAATGAGCTTCTAAAGCATGTTTCAGTGGAGTAATTTATGAGTATATCTGGTAGTGCAATCTACATACATAATCAGAATAATAACAGTTCTAAGTACGATAACATTAACTGAATTTATCGATAACTTCCAGTATTCCTTTTTCACAGCCTTTAAATAACAAAATATATCATTCTGAATATCTTCTCATACCTTAATACACACCTCACACTGCACACCGAGGTGCAAAGACGCTCGGAATCAAACAATGTTTTCCAGAGTAACTGTGTCGAATATGAGCGGATCGGTGTGAATTTGGACAATAACATGTTTATGCTGTACGTGGACACAGTAGCAGGTCAATTCAGTTTGGTGGAGCAGCCACACCTGATGGGGAACACGAGTGAACCCCTGTGTGGCTGCTGTCAAGCGACATGTGTCTCTTTCACTAACCAGTCAGTGGCTGTTTTTACCACATGCACGCGCGCGCACACACACACACGCACACGCACACGCACACGCACACGCACACACACACGCACACGCGCGCGCGCACACACAGGCTCACGCACAAACACACACCTCCATCAGTACATTCCTAAACCTAAAAAAAGTGTTTGGGCATCAGATATTCACCACCCATCTAGAAAATTCCAACAGCTTTTACACTTGATGCTAAGGACATTTACAGACACACCGACATATTTTTTTACCATAAGGAATGAATTTCATTTTCCCCCCACAACAACCTTAAATTGCACACAGATTTATGTTTTCTGAGGCAAGGCACTTTGGTGGGTGAAAAACAAATATTTTTAACCTACAGACCAATTTGATGCAGTTTAGTACAAAAAAAAAAAACCTACACAGGTCTGTTGAACTATGAAATCAGAACAAAAATATAAACCTTAACTTTCACCTACAGTACATGTTGCAGCATCTTATATGTGCCTTTGATAATATAATTGCTGGTTATGCTTTGAAACAAATGCTTTCACTTTTTCATTGGAATATGTAGAAACTGTAAGCTAGTTTAAGCAGTGCCATTATCCTTGTATTTTATATGACAATGTGTTTACTATATTATGATTCTATACTGACAATTTAATTTGGAAATATTCTTGGCACGGTAAAACAGACTGATGCTATAGCACGTTTTGAAAACCAAAAATGTACTCATCTAAAAGCAGCTTAAAGCAATTTTGTAAAGTAACCTTTAAGAAGTTCTCTGCTCAAAAAAGTGCTTTTACAACAAATTAATCATCTTCACATATGTTTGGTAGCAATAATAGTGTTTGACTGATACTTTTACACAAGAACCATTAACAGTAAAAGGGCCGTGGGGTAAAAAATATCTAAGACATTACAACAGACACTGAACACTTTTTTATATTTGTAAATTATTTAATATTCTCAAATATTAATTGCTATAAAAATGGCTATATATGCATCAGTGTGTCAGTCAAACACCATTACCTTTTTTAAATTCAGTTACTACTAGAAAAACTAAATAACAAAAAAAAATGCTATTTCTAAAATGCTAGCATAAAATATTAGTATGTAGTTCTTCAAACAGCTAGATAGATGAATAGTACCAGAAACGGGTCTACATCACCAGCTCAGTATTTTTGTCTCACAATAAGGACATTCTGTTTTGCTGGGTGCGCAGTTCTCACAAAGGACATAATGCTGGCAAGGCTGCAGAACTATGCAACGATCACGTTTTTGGCAAACTATACATTTCTTTGACTGAAGCTGATATATTACCTGTGTGGAAAAGGGGGGAGGGGGGAAAGAAACAGTCATTAGTATCTTGTCACACCACATCTATACACACAGCTACATTGGTCAGTCTTGCTCCTATGCTGGGCCTTGAGAGACAGAGAGAGAGAGAGAGAGAGAGAGAGAGAGAGAGAGAGCACGACACACACACACACACACACACACACACACACACACACACACACACACACACACACACACACACAGAGGATCTCGTCACGCAAGGACTTTTCTTGGGCGGGTGACAACTAGTCTGATAAACCTAGTGGCGCCAGGACCCGTCATGCCTACCGTGTCGATGAGCTCGAGGTCCGTACGCAGCTGGTTCTGGATGGACAGGAGCTTCGGCAGGGGAAGCTGGTCCAGTTCTCCGTAGCTACGCAGCAGGGGTGCGCCGGGGGACCGGCACGCCGCATCAAATTTCTCCTGCAGCTCCTGCAGCCTGCGCTCGGCCTCCTGGCGCCTCTGCGCCGCTCGTTGCCGCTCCCCCTCAGACGCCTCTGCCTGCTCTCTCGCATCCCGTGCGTCCTTCTGCCAAGCATCGCAGGCCTAAAACAGACGGCCAGGTCACAGACTCTGCGCGCGCATCGGATATGCTGGAATACAGCAGCGTTCCTCACATGCAGGGAAAAGGGTGGAAATGAGCTGGAGGAGCCCCTGACCTGCTTCACCTGCCGCCAGGCCTCCTCCCACTGCTCGATCTTCCTCCTGGCCTCATCCAGTTCCCTGCGCAGCTGAGACAGGTCTGTGTTGCCGGAGCTCACTGGGGCCACTGTGCTGAACACTGGGGATGGGCTGGGGGAGTAGTTACTACTTGCAAAGTCCCAAATACTGCTGCCAGCTCCTCCGTTCAAACCTACGGCAAAATCACACACGTAATTGCGTCTCGTGTGTGTCCCAAACCAAAAATTATTATTTTAATCATCGTGAATGTTGCTGAGCTCATTCGTTTTCAAACTCAAAACACAATTGTGTGTCCTATTCTGCCAGCAGCGAGTACGATTCAGCCCATGATGGGATCTTCAAGCTCTTGTCTGTTACACTGATGCTATGATGGATGATATATGTACATGTAACAGAGCAAAGACAACCACTGGTGTTCCCTGAGGAGAGGTTTGGAAACCATGGCTTTAGCTGCTGCTTTAAATCAAGGTGACTTATAGCTGAAAATTGAACCGACAGGCACTACAGCAGGACCCCTTCTCCTGGGCCTCGAACCAACACACTTCAACTTTTCGTGTATGAATGAGCGAGGACCTTGTTAATGCCGACGAATACTGCAGCATGTGTGTTACACCAGTACCGCTTGCTGAGTGGAAACCAAACTGCTTTGGCACTGATGTGTTAGAGCCCCTGCTGGCTGACCCAACAAACGTTTCACAAAAGCCCGAGATCTTTCAGCATCCAGTAAGGAGTGCGGATTGTATTTCTAAGTACCTAAGGTGTTCTGGGAGGACACAGAAGTTCCCAGGAGGGGGCACTCTGCGTTAGCACGGGGGGTCTGCGACTGGCTCTGCTGGGGCGCCATGCCAGACAGGAGGGACTGAGACAGCGAGCCGAGTGGAGAGGCCGAAAGCGAAGAGGATGAGTGGAGCGAGGAGGACCGCGCCAGGGAGCCAGGAATGTTGACCGGGGCTGAGCTGCCCAGTAGCCTTGTGTCTGAGGAGAGAAGGGCATTTAAAACACAGGTGCAGTGTGCCACACACACACACACACACACACACACACACACACACAGCAAACCGTCTGACAAACACACACCAATTAGACCAACTGAGGGCATGTACCTCAAATGTCAATATGAAAAAGCACACTGACTTGTTAAACCAATGTCACCATTGTCTTGCTCCTCTAACTCTTCGTCAAGCGAGGCAACGTTGATGTCTGTGAAATTCAGGTCAAGAGCAGAACCTAAAGACCAAAACAGGAATGCCACTGAAACGTCAACTTTAACTAGATTTCATTATCTTTTAGATTCAGGTCTGTCATTTCATTACACGCAGATGTACGGTGGATAAAAATGCTTTGTGTGAGTTCAGGTGTAACAAAAACTGTTCTAGGGCTGCACTACACAGTACAGAAATACCTCGGTAACTGGAAATAGCAGTTATCTAATTAGAAAAGACTTGATGTTGTCATGAATGTGCGTGTTTATAGCGCGATGCAGTGTGTACAGTACAGCACATTTCACATGTTAGTCACTGCGTTACACATGGGAGATGAGGGGTTTGCAGCCCCACTTCAGTCTTATGACATGTTGAACAAAGGGAATAAAGTCACGTGTCAAAGTGTAATAAACAGGTTTATTTTTAAAAAATGAAACACGCAATATATGTCGTGATGCGTCGTGATCAAAGTGAAATGGGCAGAAACAGCTGATAACACCCATGCCGCACGTTTGGCTTCAGATAAATTTGTAACAGTACACGGGGTACAAGCGCGGTACTGTACGGTACTTATTTGTAGATTTTTTTTTTATTATGGATAAGCTTTGGATTTTAAAAAATTCAGTATAGCAAAAGATTCCGATTTACATATATAGGTATTAATTTTCAAGAGCCATTATTGCAAAAGTTAGAGGAATTGGTATACAGACATACTGTAGTTACTAACGTAAATATAAAAAAATACAAACAAGACAACCCACCCCGAGTGTGTCTTTATATAGAACATGCAGACAAAGAGGCACAAGATACGAGGTATAAATAAGTATAAATACACTAAATTTTTCATGTTTGTGAGGGATCCGGGCAAAAACAACGTCCGAGAAAAGCTTTCCATTACCATTTAAACCCAACAAACTTTCACATAAGCAACTGTCAAATAACTAATTTCTGGTTTATTTATATTTCAGAGTAACAAGAAAAGATCAAATTTGAACTGCAAAATTACTAATCTCTCACTTTATCTATAGAGAAGAAAAAATATAAAATAAAACTGCACCATTACCTTCAGACACAGAACAAACAGGAAGCCTTTTATATACAGTCTGTTTGCTATATCAGCCTCACGTGGGCGACGTAAGAATGCCTTGTGGATGCGATCAAATTGTTTGTCTGGTACCAAGCCTCAATGAAACTGCATTAGTATACATGCAGGGTTGAGTGTTATATGATGTGAGTTTTAAAGTGTCAAATGCGAGCAGAATATAGATTATGAGAGAACTGCAGAGCAGGGGGTACAACAATACTGCTTTCTCTCAGGGGGACCAATGACTGGCCCACAGTATGATTTACTCAAAATTATACACAACAGCTCAGTTTTTTTCCAGCTCATTTTAAAACACACTTGCTTCTGCACACAAGAAAAAAACAAGCAACAAACAGGTATGACAAATGTTCCACCCCTGAAACATGAGCCCTCAACACAGGTCACAGTCCTTAACCACTGCAAGCTGCATTACTGCCATTTTATTTTCTGTTCTCCAAAGGATTTGGTTTCAGGAAATGTTGCCAATCCAGCAAAGTACTACAGCCGTGCCGAAAGCAGCGCAGTGTTTAAAATCCACACTGCGGGTTGACTGCCTATCCTGCTTCAGTCACAGCAGGACAAGTCAGGGCACCTCATGTCACTGTCAAACCTGTTATTCTGAGAAAGTTCCAGAAACCAGACACTGTCAAAAAGGGGCAGAGTCACAGCGTGGTCCCCGAGGTGGTTCACGTTAGCGCGTCCAGTTGTATAATTCACTGAAACCCACTATGGCAAAGATGTTTAAATTCCGTGGCGTGTTTACATCCCACGTCTCACGCGTTCACTCTGCCATGCTCGACGCAGGGAATCAGAGCAGGAATGTAACAGTGAACTATTAATGTAAATTTTACATTCATGAAGAATGTTTTTTCACCATAAGTCCAACCAGTAAGACAAGAGCATCGCCAGGAGAGCACAACCATGCACAGTGACTTAACATCCTGCAGAAGACAAATGCAGCGGGACAAGCCTCACACACACTCACTCCTCCTGCTCTCACTTTGCCACCACACACTCCACCATACAACGCAGAGCTGTCAGCCTTCCTGTCTTCTTTCAAACTTAACAACACTCCCAACATGCGCCCTTTCTCTCATCAGTTGCAAGCAGCACACTGCATGTACTTCCAGTGTTAAACACATGGAAATAAGTAGAGACCAACAGACAGGAATGTGCCTAGTGAATTATTTCCAGTTGAATACACACAGACACACTGTGGCTAACAGAGAGTGAGAGAAGCAGGCAGGCAGGCAGGCAGGCAGGCAGCTTACGAGATCCCTGTAGTGGTCGCCTACCTGGGAGCCGGTGTCCTCCCAGCTCTGTGCTGACTCACGACCGGCAGCAGCTCCTCCCGATTCCCCGCAAACACAGACAGACCAGCGCGCGCGCACGCACTGCCTCGTCGCCGCTCACGTGAGCATCGCCGCCAGTCAGCTCCCCTGAGCGCCACGGCACAAAGGCCAAGACGGGTCAAGCTGGTTCACAGTCAGCGTAAGCCACGTGCCGCTGCAGCCCAGCGACAGCTGCCTTTCTCGGCCCGGCACACCCACCAAAGCAGTTCTTCCTCTGCAATACTCAAGAGTGTGAAACCATTCTCGTTTTCAGTTGTCATTTCCCCCATATTAAACTTTGTACAAAAGTCTTTGTGACAATACTTAAAAAAAAAAAAACCAACGAGCTGCGCTCACGTTTTGAACCTCATTTCCATAATTCGCATGGTTGCAGGCAGCTCTGTCCAGAAAAGAGCTATTGGCTGGCGCACCAGCGCCCCCTAGAGACCTGTCAAACAACTGAAGGTCGCCAGAAACGAGCACTGGGAGTAATGCTCCATCAGCTGTTGGTATGTACAGTATTTTCCTCAACACAAGCTGCCCTAGTGTATACGTCACATACCCTAAAAATGCACATTCTTGACAGGAAGGGAAGGGAAAAAAAACAATTAAGTCACAGCAGAGTGGAAGCTGCACACAGGAAGTATTTTCCTGGCAGGAGCACTATGCACTGAATGGGTATGCCAGGACACACATGCATTTGAATTTGTAACCACTCCCTGCAACAGATCTTGCAATGTACAGTCATATGGATATTAACCCCATCTAGGAACAGTTTATCACATATTTATTAAAAATAAAAGCATTTCTGGGAAACTAGAGGTTGAACTGCCGGTATAGGCAACATATTAAACAATACAGTACATTGGACGCAGATTTTCTTTTAAGATATACATACTTCTCAACATACTATAAGATTTATAGTCCAGGATATGCAGTACCTCGCAACTACTTGTTCAATACATATGATTGCAAAAAAGATACATCTTCAGGAGTCAAATTAATGCCCATGCAACTCTATGCCTTCAAAATGTGTTCTTGACATCCAGTGTTATTTTTACACAAAGAACTACTGAAGTCAAATAACATACAAAGCAGTATGCCTCAATCTCCAGTGTTTTGTGGATGACTTCCACGTGTAAAAACTAAGGCAGTTAAAGAGAATGAGTTCAAAACATAACATCTGGCAGCAAACACACTCCGGCATATTGGTGGTAGTATAATAGTAACAAATTTTAAATTTTCTGCTCCTGCAACAGGTAATTGAAATTCTCATCCAGCTGTACTGTGGAATATCAATCTGACATTGGTGTTGGGATTATGTTAGTGAACAAATATGATTATGCCAAAGAATCAGAATCTAATTTTCCTAACACTAATTTTTATACCAAACTGGATAAGGATGGCGTATAAATTTTCAAATTAAGATTCATTGCTTTGTTCAATCAGTGTCTCTGCATACATCTCATTCGCAATGTAAACTTCTCACTAAAACCAACTTAATATAGAGACATTCGCAATGAAGGTTGAACATTGAAGCTTTACATTTAATTTGACAGGTGAGATGGATTGCAACTTTCATCATCTTACCCAAAGGATGTAGGTGACCGCTATCCATTTGTCTAATGACATTCCAGATTCATATTTAATCTGTCACAGTTGATATATTACCTTATACCTCATGCTGAAGAGTTTGCAGCACTACAATTTCTCTTAAATATGATGGCCTGCCTAGAGATTCTTAGTTGAACGGGCAAATACTGCACAACAATAGATTTGCTATCTGAGAAATAATTATGACTAAAGTCACATGGTTGCCCAGTAGGTTCTAGCTTCAACCTGCGGCTGTCAAATTTCTTCGTGGGACGTTTGACAGAGAAATTTACCATTTACACATCAGTTATGGAGAGGCCTGTTTGACTTGCTAAAAAACGTTAATGTGTACTTAAATCCGATGCCTCCGGTTATCAGCTTCAATGGTTAATATGAATGAGATCTCCTTTTGGGCACTACAACTGCAACAGCCCTGCCCTACAAACCTACAGATAAAAAAAAATAAAAATAAAAAACGCTGCTTGCCTCCCTCTCGGCAGGTTCTCTTACTCCCAGTGGAACCTCAAGTAGAAAACATTTTGAATGGGAAACTAGTAAAATGCTTAAGAGACACAGAGCCTGCGCTAGTACTTGGTTAGACACTGCACTTCAGTAAACAACAGAAATTCTTGTAAATCTGGTACAGATAAACATGCCAAAAGACACACATAAAATCCATACTGCAAAGCTGCCCATGATGAACTACAGCATACTGAAATTTACATAAGACTGCTCCTTTTTGTAAAACCTTGTTTTTCCACTTTTGCCTACTACAGAGGAAGGAATGTGAGGGATGACCCGAAATGCACTAATTATACATACTCTGTATACAAGAAAACACTGCCATTTTACCATCACTGCGATTGTAAAGTGCATGTGAACTCAGAAATTGCTGCATTGCGTCACACCGTTCTGTGAAACTGTGAAATCACACAATGTTCATCATATATCTTCACATCTGATCTCTTTTCACGCCCCTGCGACCTACACTACACTAGAAAAATGACAAGACAAATCCAGAACATGCGTAAAAAGAAGAGCGATATTTAAAAGGCTTGAGAAATCATCACTTTTCCATATATTTCTTTGCAAGTGCATTCCCACCTCACCTCTTCATTGCTGTGCTACTGAGCAGATCTCTACAACACTCAGGGGCGCTTATATGGAAAAAATGACTTCTGTCTGAAACGTGGATTGATAATCTTCTTGATAGCGTCATTAAATGAGACTTTCCGCTTTTGTGTCTGTGCAAAACAGCTCCTTCAGAAAACCTGGACTCTTCTGAGCGGCTGAGGACGTAACCCTGAAAGTTACACATCACCAGATGTCATATTACTACTATACAACAAACCACCATTTTCTGGAAACTTCTGATGGCTCTCCGGGTTGTTTTATGCTGTAATTCTTCCAGTTAACATATTTTGTTTTGGTATTCTGGTGTTCTTATTTTTAACAAATTCAGCTACATTAAATTTATCAACTCATTGCTGAAAATAAGGGGCTTGGAGTGGCAGAAACCAAAATGCATCACGGGATGGCTTTTAGTTGAGTTATAGGTAATGACATTAAATACAATTCTACCATCCCTTTTGAGTTTTGTTTTATTATGTGAATTTTAGTAAAATAACTAGACGTGGTTAAAATCCGGCTGCTTGTAGTTAGCTTGACAACTTACATCACTCTCACACGCTAGCAATGGTCAAGCTACAATAGTTCAGAACTACAACTTTTGGAATGTCAACAATAAAAAACTATTTATGAGCGCTACATGGACCATCTTCTACCTGCACTCTCTGACCAGAGCACCAACTCAATAACTGTTTGCAACATAAAACTTGTTCTTATTTGAACATGAAAGAAAAACACCTAAACTATGGTGTGTTGGTGGTGATGAGCAAAGGCTTTCATCTGACATACCTATTACTGACTCAACTGTGTTGCTCCCTGGGTAAAAAGGGGTGGCTTTTGCATTCATCGTCGACAAGGCGGTCGGGGAGGAACTATCAGAGCCAACACTGGAGGCCAGGCTCGACGTGATGCTGGACGTAATGTTGCATGCCATAGGGTTCACCGCAGAGAAAACACTGATAAGGTTCTGCAAACAACAGCAAAACAACCATTAATCTAATCTTTTTTTTTCTTTTCTTCCTTTTTTTTTGCCATGGAGACAGGAACCACGTGACCAGGCTGAAACACTCACAAATCCTTCTTAATTCTGGTATAAGACTATAATCGGTATTAACATACTTGCTCCTGCTAAGACTACTTATGGAAAAACACTACAGCAAAATAAAGCGTAGAACGCGGCACATTTAACACTGTTAGCTCTCGGGAATAGACACATTATGCCGCAAGAGTCACACAGCAAAGTGAAACACAAACAGAAGCTATTCCATAAATGAACTAGACTGTTAATGTGTTTTCTTTTCCACTCATTTTTCAGACTACGCAGGAAGCACTGGCATAACTGGGGGTTGTTCAAACACTGTAAGCTTCTGCATGAAACAGTCTGATCTTAGCCAACCCTTTAGGGAAATTCAGGGTTAACTTCACTGTTTCCTAACTATCCAGCTTCTTAAAATACACAGAAAGTAACATTACATACATGAATAAACACACAGTTTCATGCCTACTCACCCCATCCCAGTACAAACCTGTTTTTCTTGGTCCGTCCTTTGACTGCTCTCTACTGTGTAACCTTTTAGCATTTTTGCCTGAAACACACGTAGCATTTATCACGTTACATAACGTACAGCTTAAAGAAGTTATGTGACTGTTGACATTATTTACATCTAAATTAAAACATTCATATACGGTTTATATTTGAGTTTAATATTATGCTATGAAAAAGCAATGAAATGGCAAAGTAACACAATGCATTTTTTTCTTAAGAACAAACAAAAATATGGCACAGAATACAGAAAAAATAATACTTGATTAAAAACTTATGGGAAAATATGCATTTAACTGCTAAAATACGGATAAAAAAAACAGTCAGCATAAATTAGGAGCATTTGAAAGTGGCAGTTTGACTGCATGTACATGGATAACTACAGTAAGGTGGCTGCAGACTGATTCTCCATCAGAAGAACATGAGAGAAAGCTCTCGTATACCTGATCTTCTCGTTCGAAGCCTGGAGCTTTGGGATAGTCTGATGTCGGAGAGGAAACACCAGACATGGCCGTTTCTGAACACGAGCTACCATTAGTAAAGCATTTGGGTCTGCTGATGGGTCCGATTGGGGACAAGGAGCTGTTGCTTCCTGAGCTTGATGTTACAGGGCTGTCAGAGCATGAAACCTGAAGGTGAAAAACACAGTGTCTTTGTATGACTGACTCAATAACGTTTCATATTAATAAAACAACACCTCTTTTGACTTCATGACTACTAGCCTTTTAAAGACCACACCAGAAACCAAGCAGAGAATTATACATCGTTTCTGGTGAAAGGCGAAGGCTCAACAAACGTAAGGAATGCGAGTTCTGTCACGGGTCAGAGTATGCAGTTAACCGCGTCTATCTGCACTATGAGTTTTTAACAGTGCGATTCAAAAGCGTAACTTTAGTTTTTCTGCAACAATGTGACAGTTTGTCAGTGTGCTCCATTTACAAGTAAAACTGTCTTGTTAAACCAAATTAAAATACTTTATGCACCTCCCTGAAGAGGTGGAGAAAGAGGCTGGATGGGACTTACAAGCCCTTGGCCATCAGCGCCAGCAGTGGAGGCCCCGCAGTTTGCATTGCCACCCCAGTCACACTCAGAGAATGGCTGGGAGGCACACTTGGACTGGGGGCCCATATTCATCACAGTGAGCAGGGAATTCAACGTCTCCTCCGTGGAGGAAATTCCTGCGAGGAGAAAGAGAAAGCGTACAAAGCCCAGTTGTTACTCTGCAGTGCAAGTGGAATCAAATGAGAGAAAACATGCCACTTTGCACAGGCTGATTTACATACTTTCCACATGTGCAAAGGCACAGAAAGGTCCCCTGGGACAGTATCCTGTCTGCCGCATGTCGTTGCATTTTGTGGATTTGTATATCTGGATAGAAAATAAATAAAAGAAATACAAGTGTCATGAAAAATGCTTTATATAACATGCATTCATCTGAAAACCAAAATATAATACAGACAGTCGTTGGACTTATGACTGAGTTAGAGACTGACGGCCAGGTCATAGGTTAGACCGTTCTGACACTCATTATTTCTAAGTGTGTAGTCCACCATATGGTTACTTTACTTCAAATATTCACGTATTTTGTTTTATTTCTCGTCAAAGCATAGCATATTTTCCATAACATTATTAAACCATTCAATGCTGTATTGTTTACCAAAGTTTCTTTTTAAAAAGTAAAAAATGTTATGAACATACTGTAAGCACTTCAATATTCTACCCCATATGACAGCAACAGGTACTACGTTACAAGACGTCCACATACACGTTTTAATTAGCTATAAGATGCTCATTTGCTTACTGAAATTCCTGGAAATCATTACAATTTAATTTTTTTTGACAATTTTCATCCATTTAATTTTATTAATTGTTACTATTTTTTTACAATTTATTATTACTGACCATCGTTAGTGCGAGTCAAGGACAGTTTGTACGTCTAAAAAAAAAAGGCACATTTAAATTTCCTATAATCTACAGCTAACGACCAGTTTTAAATTAACCACAAATAAAGACAGTTCACTGTTAACATTATTAAGCCCTCCCTCCCCAACACATGCTTTGAAATTGACTTCAATTGAAGCCCAAAATAAGTTAAAACAATTAAAGAAAATTTAAATAAAAATAACACAAAACAAAGAAAGAAATGCGATCTGGGCTGAAAGGCCTCACAGCCACCCACCTCTGGGTGGAACTGCTGTTCGGTGCGTGAGTGGCAGTATTGGCAGCTGTCCCCGCTGTCGCATTTGGCGGGTTCGCCCCATTCATCCCCGTGTTTTACATTCGGGCACGGTGTTGACCTGCCACAGCAAATCACACATCCACTGAGCAAACATATATTCGGCACATTTAAGTCAAACTTCGTTGCAGTTTCACCGTATACCTGTACTTGAACTTGCGAGGATTTCGCCTCCTGTCCCGACTGTTGTGGTAATGTGGACACGCGTAGCCCTGTCTGCAAAGCCGGGGAGGTTTGGTACACTGCTCCGTCTTGTAGTTTGCCAGAACAAAATTTGTATCTACACCAAGAGACAGAAAGTGAACACGGCGTTAGTGTTGTGTCTTCGACATTCACTGAAACGCAACGCTATTCATTTAATGTCGTTCCTCACCTTGCCAGCGGGGGTCCTCAGTGAGGATCTTCTCAATCATGGCCTGACTAGCTAGAACGCCAGGCTGCAGATCAGGGATTCCTTCCCCTGCACCCAACTGGCCATTCTGGAGAGCCTCTTGTGCCTGTACCTCTCTGTAAGCACACGGGGGAAACATTACACCACCAGCACCATCACGACTCCCCCCCGAGGAACCTCCAACACCAAGGGCAGGTATTCGAATTCTTCGCTGTTCTGTATTTGTTAAGAAGACTAACAGAATTAGCAGTTTCACATCAACATGTTGGAAGAGAAAGTGTTACTGTCCTTTCTCAGGATTTTGAAATACACTGCATTTCTTGCCAAAAAGTCCATCGTGTGGGAATTCATAAGAATGAGGGCCATTCTGGGAACAACAACTCCACAGATTCCATGTTCAAAATAAATATGATCATTACTGTAAAGTATCCTATTGTGAAACTGGTCGTTCCTAGAAAATCTTGTCAACATTAACAGTCACACCATGTTGTTTACATATTTGCTTGATAAAATTCTTATAAAACATAAGTACTGTAAGATTTGGATATGTCACTTTTTAAAGTATACTTTACAGCTTTAACTACTGTAATGAGTAGATTTGTCCACCTACTCTTTCTTAAAGTGGACTCTGAACAGACACAACCCATTTACTGGACAGTAACTACTGTATACAAATGAGACCTACAGTGACACTTAAGATGACAACCACTTGTTATGCAGCTGTGTATGGGAAAAACACATTCTACAGCAGGTTGGATGACAAAGACCACACAAGCTGTACTGTACCAAAAATATGCCCTTAGTTTGCTGATATTGATCCAGAAAGGCAGCGAATGTAACTGAAAAGTAGAGCTTTTGGGGGAAATCAGTGAACAACTAATAGCAAATTAACTGTCTTTAGCAAATTGCATTAAAAATGTATTTCACTTTGTTTTACACTTTCACAACTTTTTTTTTTTTTTAAATCTCCAAGACTAGTAATTCCGAAGGAAGCATAAATTCAGCCACCACTGGACTCATGGGTAATCTTAAGGGAACACCTGGAAACCCTGCCCTAGCAGCACGGATATCATACTCCAGAGATGTCTCAACTGAAATATTTATTGAGAAGTGCAGCATGAAGACTCACCTGATGTCATAGACTGGGGGGCGCAGGTCATGGGGCCCATGAGCGAAGGCACAATGCGGGCCGTTCTTCACACAGTGGCCTCGGGCATCGGTTTCATGGATGCACGAGCCGGTCTTGTAATAGCGCAGGTGGTATTTCCGCTCAGTGTCCCCAGTCGTCCGGTGCAGGTATGGGCAACTGGACAGCAAGGAGGAGGTACAAAAAAAAAAAAAAAAGCAAAAAAAACCCCCAATGGTCTGTATGCATCTTATAGGCAAACGTTCACAGACTGCGACATACATCTTTTTACAGAACACTCAATATCAAAGGACGTTCATCTGCTGGTCTGCTACAAATATTCAGGGTATCTGAGTTTATTAATTTAATATCTCATCACCTGTCAAATTATTAAACTCGGCAAATGCCGTCTGTGCATCTGGGTCCATTTGTTTTCAATCTTTCCTCCCTACAACTGTGAAAACAGCTGGAACAACATTGGCAGGAGCAGCCACCTTCAAAATTGCTGTGTACTGCAGCCACATCACTTAATTTGAATAAATGAAATTCAACCTCATCCAACAAAGTCAGCAACTGTTGGCAAATCAATGATTCCCTTCTTACTGGAAAATGTAGTGTACATATTTGTGTTTGAGCTTTGTATCGAGGTTAAAACAGCTAAACACTAAACACAGACGCAAAGAACAAGGACTTAAAATCTCAGCTTTAAACTGAACAGGTTAGCTAACCAATGATCTTCACAGATGCAGCAGGACTATGATATTCATACAGGAACAGTTGCTATGGCAACAGCTCTGATGAAATAAAAGAAGGCTGGCATCGAACAAAACATACCAAAAAGAGGCAGAGGGCAACAGAAAGCACCCATATTTTTGCAGCATATCACACTGATGCTTTGTTGTAAAATTCAGGTTAGTCTAGCAAAATGCAATGTGTACAAAACATACAGGTGCAAGAATATTCAAGGAACATTTAAATAGAACACATTAATACATAATACTGGCATAAATGTACTGTCCCACTTTTTAAATGTCATCATAAACAAAGCTGCTTGTAAGCTAAATTATGTTTGCAGCGGGAGGTATTGGACGTCGGTGGGTCCTATTTGAGTCAGACAATCTACAGACAAAAAAAAGATAACATATTGACTAAGGCAGCACTGAGCTCAGTTTGTTTACATTCCCATTCTGTGCAGAAGTGTGAAAAAATATGAAGCGGAAGCCTAATGACATTAAAAATGTATGCAGCAACCAATAAGACCAACATAAGGGTCTATTGTTTATAAAAACAATAAAAAGCAAAGCAACAGGTGAATAGGCAGAATATACATGCTCAAAATGTGTTTGTATAGCACTCAATAGAGGGGTAATTGTTAAGAATCTGCTTGATTTTTAAAATACACTTTAACTGCGATATAATTGTGGTGTGTAGTAGAACACTTTTTATATAGCAATTTTCAAATTTATATATGGCCACATCATAATTGTCCACAAATGTTAACTGGGAATTGACAGGTGAATGTGGACCACCAGACCTTCAAATTACCTGACAGCCGTGAAATTAGTTTAGTAAATCTAAAATGTGTGTCATATATAAATTACTCAGTTTGATATGAGTCACTAAGTAGCTTAACAAAAAGAATTTTTTCTCCAGACTAAAGAACATCTTGAACCAAACATTAGTCTGACTAAACTCTGAGTAGTTCAAGAACTGAATGTACGAAGATCAAGAAGTAAAATACTATCGCAGATCGACAAAATGCCACTTACAGTGTGAAATCATACAGCACAGATATGTTTCCATAAGAAATGATGGAAAATGTCATTAATATGAACTGATGTGACAATTAAGTACATGAATGATAATGTGTAAATCCATGCTTTGTATTAAAAAACACAAGTAAAAAAAGACTGAATTTAATCCCAGTGGAGTAAGACAACGTGGGATGTTCAGAGAGTAAGAAACACTTCATCAGACACATTTCATATTTATCTTTCCTTTCTTATGTAACCATTACTGTAGCTTTCCATTCTTATTCTTAGTTTACTGATAAATAAGTAACAGGTACAGGATGCATTTTTTGGGATGCTGAACATACATTATGGAAGCACATTAAATCCACCATAGTAGCAGCAAGAGACAAAAACAAACATAGCTTCTTCTTGTAAAAAAAACAAAAAAAACACGGTGCTGTTCCTCGACATATTTCATAAACGAAAATAAACTTTCTAAAATTACTAAATCGCTGGTTTTGTAAATTTTGGTTCCAAGTTCAAAATCATCCCTCAGCTGGTTTACAGAAGCGATTAACAGTGTCGTGTAGCGGGACACGGGAAAAGGGACATGTCTGTGAAACAACATCAATTGGGCCACAGTGTGTATGAGTCAATTACACAACCGGTATTAAATATTAAATCGGGCATAAAAGCCCTTCTCACATGGGAACTCTGTCTTGTAACTACGTTATCAAAAATGCATGTGTAAGAACAAGCAGCTGGAATATTTAAACATATTAAACATGTTTACAATATATTTATACTAAAATTATATAACATACATATACATTTAATTAATAAACTAGTGCTTATATTTCTAACATTTCCTCCAAAAAATATTCAAATTCTAAAAAAGATGTGACTGTACAAGTGATACACCAGGTTGTGTAAAACAAAAAACAGGCGAGGGGATGGATTGAAGTGGCGGAGCGGAAGGATGGGACTGAGGAAAAGGACCAGCAGTGTGTGTCTGTGTGTGCGCCACACAAAACACACCAAAAACAACATTCCAACACTGGTCCTGTCTAAACAACCCCTAAATAAACAGTGCAGTTTTACATTAACTTAGTGCCTGCAAGGACACCTGGGAGGAGAGAGTAATAAACAAACACACCTCCCTCTGTGTGTGTGTGTGTGTGTGTAAAACCCCCAGGGCTTGGTGCTGTTGAGTACATAAACTCACGTCTGTTTTTCTCTCTCTCTGTCTTTCACACACACGTGTCCCTGTTTATTCCAACACACTGCAGGTATTACTAATGTTCGTCTTCACTTATCTGTCTTTTTCACACACATTTACTCTCACAGCCCTTCTATCAACGGTACAACAGCAGGAACCCCCGTCTGAAGAAAGGCATTTTTACACTCTCGGACAATACAATAAGCCCATTTTACGTTAAAAAAAAAAACTGCTCGACGTGGCGCCGTGAGCGCGGTGGCCGTACTCACTCGTCCCCGTCGGGGCAGATGCCGGTGGTCTCGTCGTACTTGGTGCAGTACACGTCGGGGCTGTAGTTGAAGGTGCCGTCCCGCCGCCGGATGGGTCGCCGCCGCCGCTGGTTCAGGAAGTGCCAGTGGAAGCACGTGAAGGGCCGGTGCTGCGCGCACTTGTGCTGCAGGAAGAGCGGGCACTGCTCCGTCCGGAACTCCTTCAGGTAGCTGCGGGGCGCGCGACAACGCCGTTACACGGCGCGCTCGGACGCCACATGCGATCTTCGCGGCCCCGCTTATCACTCCGAACGGCACATTCTGCACTGACGTACGGCGCGCGCGCAAACACATACACACATACTGTATGTAAACAATACGGCGAGCAAGTGTGCAGCCCTCTGACGAAGTGAAAAAGGAAAAAAAAACCAGAAGCGGTCATAACCAGTTTCACATTTCCGCGCA
Organism: Arapaima gigas; assembly: GCA_900497675.1. Classification (NCBI taxonomy): domain Eukaryota; kingdom Metazoa; phylum Chordata; class Actinopteri; order Osteoglossiformes; family Osteoglossidae; genus Arapaima; species Arapaima gigas. Next base: position 814,762 of record UFQX01000119.1, read on the forward strand.
AACCGAGCAGAAATGTTAAAATTAGCACGTCTGGGAATATTTATCGGTTTAAAGTGTGGCCCGAACGCACAGCATTAACGCGGCGTCGTGCACGAGCACAAAGTTGCGCAGACACTTCACTTCGGAAAATCAGGCCAAGATGGTTGATTAAAAAAAAAATATATATATATATATATTATATATATATATATAAAAATATATATATAATACTCGGATGTCTGCGACGCAAGTATCTTACGTCTAGTTTTTCTGAAAAGCATTTTAATACAGTCTAGCGACAGAAGAGCTGTTTTACTATGCACTCCGGGTGATTTGTTTACCGATCTTTTATTTATTTAGCTAGCTACTAACGTAATGTGCATTCTGAAGAACAGCGATGTTGCTGCACACAGAAATGCACCGTTATTAAATAACTCGGCGGATAAACGACAAATGTTCGACACTTGAAAACAGTAGAGTACTGCGGATTGTAATTCTTTCTCTAGCTTTCGCTTTACTTACGTGTAGTGGGTTGGTTTCTCTGTTTGAGGAGAGGCGCTCACCGCCGTTTTCGAAACGGACGGCATTTTCAGTCAAAACAATCGAGCGCGCATGCGCGAGTACGCACGCTCGTGCTCGCCGCCGCGCGGCAGTGCGAGCCACTGGCGGGACACATAAACACACGAAGTGTGCTACAGTTGTGCCACGTTGTTATTTTTCTTAATTTGTTGCTTTGCCGGTGTTTGTAAAAAGCGACTTGCAGTTATTTACCCAGTTACACAGCACGTTAATTTTACTGTAATAACTCTGGGTAAGTACTGCAGCAGAAGTGGAGGGTTGGGTTTCAACCCCAGCGTTCATGTTGTCTGGCCGTGTCCTTAACGGCTATTCCACCTGCTCCTTCTTTGTTTAGCTGGTAGAGTAGAATAAAGAAAATCAGTTAGAAAGCTTCTTGCACTTTTACTAATCTGCTTTTTGTCTTTCATAGCGTTACCACTGAACATTACACCCAAACAACGAAGAGGACACGTCTTCATTCTCCGTAGGAGGTGGGTATTCAACTTTATTTTGCCATATTGCCAGTTTTTCTTGTTGTGTGGCATAACTTCTGTACACGAAATTTGATTTGACTGATGAATTAATATTTGCCCTATTTTTCCGGGGTAGGCTCTGGCCTTCTGCAACCCTGACTTAGACAAAAGGGGACTGAGGGAACTCAGTGTGTGTATGACTGTGTGTTAACCCTAAGGCTCTGAAGGCCACGTCTGAAATTTCTTCCTCTGATATATATGCGCTTAGTTTTTAAACACAATATTTTAACACCCCAAACGTGAGAGGAACACGTTCTTTGTCTACTATATCTGTTTAGTCAGTGAACGTTTCTATCAGCTCGCGTCTTCTCTGGTGATGTCTCTTCGAGGGCAGTGGAAATGATAAATGGGGTCTACCAGGCAAAAGTTATTTTCCAAATAAACCTACATCCTTCAACACTGAGTCCCTGTGTTAGTTACGAATTTTCATAGACATTTCCCAGCATATATTCAGTTTTTAAAGTGTATTTCTTTCTTAAGTAACCTGTTTTCTCAAAAATATTTGTAGCAGAATGAACGCAATGTGTATTTACATACCCTGCCATTGAGTTTCAGCAAAACGCATCAAACAAACAGGGGACCATCTTAGTTCAACTCGCTTCCACAGTGTTGACAGCTGCTCTCCGGTCTGCTAGTGGTGATTCTAATATCTCCAGTGAGAAGAGGCAGGCGTGCTGTTTCCATGGAGACGAACGTTGATGCAAAATAAGTCGGTCGTGGAGGAATGGGATGTTACCAACAGGCACTGTATACAAGTTTGTAGGGAGACCATATATTGGTTTTTAGCCATTTCAGTTTAGTTCGATGTTTTAGTCTTACAACGTGTTTTATGTAAAGTAACTAATTTCGATGTTTTTACCGAACGTAAGCGGCCAATACAACGAAGGACGTTTGCATTATTACGTCTTAACTGATTTGGACTTATTAATAAGTGACTTTATTAGTGTAAACGTGTAAACAAGCCCTCTAGAACTCAGGTCTTGGTGACGTAATACCGAGGTAAAAAAAGAAAAAATCAGTAGGAGTCAGAAAATGGCATAGCATAGTATCAGAAAAGGCTATAACTTAGATTCCTTCATTGTTTATGTTAATATTTGAGTTGAAAAGAAACGCGAGGGCTTATCCGTACTCATGTGTCGATAGTACAGTGAGTTTTGGAATTGTAATTTGGCCCCAGTATTATCTTTTTCAGCTATTTTCAAATCATAAGCGGCATTTTGTTGAATGTGACGTAATGCAGCGCTGACAAAGTGATTACGCGTCGGGTTTTACGCCGTACGTGGGAGAAGGTATAAATAGGACCGCGGCGCGCTGCGTTTGGCTCTAACTGTCCTGTATTGAAGTTTCAGCAGGCGGGTGAACAGAAAACCCCTAACACGGTCTGGTAAGTATGAATTTTCTTTAATTCTGTTTTTGTTGCTTGCGTGAAAGGTTGTAAAAGCATAAGATTGGAACGAGATCGTTTCTTAGCCCTTATTTTCAGAAGTTTTTGTTGGTATGTGGAGAGCGGATGAGGGGAGCAGTTGAGACGCGTTATTGTCGGCGCTCAGAGGCTGGATCGTTAGCTCGCCTTCGTTTTTTATTATTTCTGCTTTCATAGCGACCAGATGTTCTTAAACGCTGCGTTGTTCAGCTCCGTCGGCGACTAGTGTCGCTCGGAGGTGTCCCAGGTCAGTTGAGCTCCGGTGTAACGGGCGGCAGGCCGGCTACAGCCGAGGCGGGAGAGACAAAGCGCGGAACGCTCGGCGGTGTTTGTTCACTTGAGGGGCGCCATGTTACAGCTCGAGCCTCTTCAGATTGAGGGAACGGAACGTGTCTCCGTCGTGTCGTGTAATGGTGGCACGAGGGAAAATAAACCTCATAATTAACCCCCCTTTTTAAATGAGGTATTAATTTTTACGTCCACAAAAACTGTTTTTCAAAAAAAAAAAATCCTGGGCACATTTTAGCTGAAATGAATGTTGGACGGCGCTATCCGGTGTACTTCGGATCTGGCGCCGGACACATTTGAATCTGTAACGGCGGTTCGGCTGCGCGCTCGAGACGCGGGAGCGAGCGGGGCCTGAGCAGCTCGCCGCATCCCTGCCTCATTTTAACATTTACAGTAATACGGACAAAACAGGCGATCTGTCCTTTACTGTGTGTTTTATATAGTCTAGTACTCGTGGATTTTAAAGCTTTTTAACACTTTAGCTGAAATCTCGAAGTTCAGTCTGAACACAATTATTGCACTAAAAAAAACAATCCTCGCAAAAATGAATATTTTCTACGTGAGGCGACGGTGGGGGGAAAGGGGGTTTAGACGCGTGTTTCTAACCAGATGGCGGCCATTATGCCGTCTGCTGGTCTTCACCACACAAAGGCTATAAACACAGCAGTGAGTGTTTGACTTTTTACAGTCAGTCATTTATACAGTGTGTATTACCCATTTTACTGACCATATTGCCATTTTCGGCGTGGAGAGAGTGGGTTGTGGACGCGCTGATAAACTGTTTTGTTTAAACTGGATTTCCGCGCCTCACTGGAGGGAGGTTCATGGCCGACAGCTCGGCATTGTGCTGTTGTCTCCTGGCTGAGTTGAGTGTTACAGTGGTATCTGCCGGTGTTTTTAGCGCTGTGTTCGTACGTCGAGGGAAGAGTGAGACGCTATGGCCCGTACAAAGCAAACTGCCCGAAAGTCCACCGGTGGAAAAGCTCCGAGGAAACAGCTGGCCACCAAGGCTGCGCGGAAAAGCGCTCCCTCCACGGGTGGCGTGAAGAAGCCCCACAGATACAGGTACGTCGCTTCGCCGCAGAAGCCCTTCTTTCCACTTAATGTCTTCCACCATGTCTGCAAGCTGCCCCTGTGTCTTTTTGCACTTTTAGTGAACGTGATGAGTGATACACGAATAGTGTTGTTTTGCATCTATAGAGCCTGGGAATTTGTGATTCTCGGCTTTTACTCAAAATAGTTCAAAGCTGGTGCTTTTTAACGATGATGTTACCTTTCAGAAATTTTCCACTTGTTGCTCTTGACCATCAGTTATTATTTTAAGAATTGTACCGTTCCATTTTAACGTAATAAACTTGCCAAATGTAGTGTATATAAAAAGTGACACGGGTCATGTGGTGGTGGTTAGACATGAACTTATTAACCTGAAAATTTCCATTTTAAATTCTCACTCCTGTTGCTGCTGCAGGACTCTTGGTACTTCAGGGTGAATTTGAACAGCTTTCCTAAGCAAATGGCATCGGGCATATTTGTGTGATCAGCACATAGGAGGTTTGGAGAGTTGGTTATTTGTAATGGAGTGTTTCTATGCATGTATACGTGAAGACCTGGAACTGTGGCCCTGAGGGAGATCCGTCGGTACCAGAAGTCCACCGAGTTGCTGATCCGGAAGCTGCCCTTCCAGCGCCTGGTCCGAGAAATTGCACAGGACTTCAAGACTGACCTCCGGTTTCAGAGCGCAGCCATTGGTGCTCTGCAGGTACCTTATCTCATTGTAACCCTTTTATATTTTTTATGACCAACTAAATGCAGTAGTTTAATGTTTGTAGATAAACAAACGGGGAAGGTAGCTGAGTTAGCTTTGAGTCTGAGGTGATTTGTAGACTAGATGATCTGTGACCGGAATTGTCACACTGACCCAATTGTTCCGGTGCAAAACAAAGCAGTTTTGCTGTGCTGCTTGATCCTAACATTTTACAAACTTGTGGATTCTTAACAGGAAGCCAGCGAGGCGTATCTCGTGGGTCTCTTTGAGGACACCAACCTTTGCGCCATCCATGCCAAGCGAGTCACCATCATGCCGAAGGATATTCAGCTGGCAAGGCGAATTCGTGGCGAGCGTGCTTAAATTCACAACCAGCTTTTTAAACTTTTTGGGGAAAAACATTTTGAATTTTATTGAACTGCATATACCTACATATGGAGGTTCAACTTAATTTTTGTATTTTTTGTTAAGGTCTTGGTAGAAAAAGCTAGTGGTTTACAGTGCAGAAGTAGCGAACATTTGGTAACATTCCCTCAAAACTCCCTCAGGTTTTTAATAAGTAAATTTGTATCAGACATTGTTATACCTCTAGCTTATTGTGCTGTAGCTTATGTTGTATGCATGCTTCATATTGGATAAATTATTTGTAGACTTGTATAACCTCCATTTCATTGCTTTTTGCATTGTGATTATTGGGTTGTAAATAAACTTTCCACTACCTCACCTGCTTGTGAAACTTAATTTAAGAACTTATAATATGCTCTAGAAGCTAGGCCAACTAACACTCAGTCATGGTGCACTTGTGATTTCAGCCTACTACCATCTTCTAGGGTTGTTTACATATGCCTTTTGTTTTGGAAAGCCCACAGTTCAATTTTAATGCTTTCTTTAAGTGGTCTCCTGGTTATAAACATACAGCTTCACAGTGTTGGTAAACAAGTAGTAAGCAAATGTTGCTTTATAATGAACTTCAGGAGAACTTAAATACACTTTAATGATGTTGAACATTGCCTCATTACCAAAATCTGTACAAGAAGTCAGGCTTTTTTTATAGTTTCACATGAACTACAGTTGAAATAAACCTGCTTCTCACAATTCAACGAGTTGCAAGTTTTTCCTCAGTGATGGTCATCCACAAAACTGCGTTCATCCTAAAGTCTCACCCAGGCAGTTTTCCAACCTCAGTTTAATGAAACGACAATTGCACTCGTTTCACATTCTCAGCTTAAAGTTAACTGTTAAAATAAGCAAAGAATCAGTCATCAAGGTCTTCTGTCAAGTCTGCAATAAAAATGCAAATATTCCCAGTCAGGAATCTGACCTGTTCACCTCTTCAGCTTCTTTGCCTTCATCATCCTCAGATACAAATCCAGGCAAGTGTTCATAAAGTTGTTTCTTGAGCTGCTGATCTATTTCACTTTCTTCACGGAAAAAGCACCAAAGTAAGAAAGCAATCCCAACAAGACTGATGGGAAGAACTTTCCACCAGGGCCGCTGATACCGGCTCCCCAGCGAGTCCTCCACTTTCCAGGTGCGGTGGCTTGCTTTGCTGGTGGAGAACTTGATGGGTTTATTATGGTCTTCGTTTCCAGGGCTGTGTGATTTCTGCCACGTGTGAGAGGTCAGGACCAGACTCCTGTGTGTGTGAGGTCTCCTTGGGTAAAGATGGAACACTGAGTCACAACACAATGACTGTTGACATTGAAAAAAAACTGGAAGTTAATGGCACTTCCAAGCAACCCTGGAACACATTGATAATTGAATAATCATTGAATTCTTTGTCAGATACAACAATATTAAACTTCACATTGAAAATTAATGTCATACCAGCCAAACAATACTGCATGTTCAAGGTCAGACGGAAAGCAGCATTAACAATGCTGCCCCCGTCAAAACAACTTTTATATGAAAAATATCTTTTCAAAAGGTAAAGGCTACAGTGGATTCCCAGTTAAATAAAACCAACCCAGAACAGTTGGGGGTAAAAAAATCTGACATTTGCCACGGTATCCTAACGTGACCACCGACATCCACGCCCATTACTTCGAAAACACGGCATCATAATGATTACATCTTATACAAATACAATGCAATTAAACACACTTACTCAAGCGTTGTCTTAGTTCCACGAAACAACATCCTACGGATGCACACTGAGGGGTTTAAGAGAAAAAACGCCCTCGCCCCCGCCATGATCTAGCGCGCTGTTACTCAAGAAAAGATGTGGTGTCACTTTTAGTATCATCCGCGAGAAACTTAGTAATTGAGAAGAATCGTTCCGAAAAGAGAGTTGAAGTACCATTTATGCCACTTTCTATTGTAATAATTAACATAACGTGTTAATTATTAACTTGAATTTGAAATATGAAAAATACGTGCAGTTATCCAGTGGAGACATTGTTCTGGAAGCGGCTTCTGCAAAGCACGGAATCATTTTTCTTGAACACATATGACGATGGAATTGTAACTTCCCGGCAGCCCAACTGTACGTAAAGAAATCCCCACCAATCAAAAACAGGTACGAGGAGGTCTCGCGCCAATCGGCACGCAGACAAGGAACCCGGCGCGTGCGCTCGCCCGTGTGGTGCGGCACGCGGGGAAGTTGATGTTTAGAACGTGTTGTGGTGTTTCTCGGCGCTAACTTGGATCTGGGGTTAACGTGTAAGTATTAAGTTGTTTAAGCGGCTCCTATATAGTGACAGCGTTGCACGAAGCTGTAGTAAAAAACACCTTCAAGGAAAAATAGTTTTATGTTAACTTTGTTGTAATACTGACGAGCTCTGTGAGCGAGTCCCTCAGTGTTTGGAGGGTCCCGGCCACGGGCCTCAGAGCTGTTTCAGACATACAGCTTTCGTGGTTTTGTGGTTTTATAACTTCCCAGTAGTGTGTGTGTGTGTGTGTGTGTGTGTGTGAGAGAGAGAGAGAGAGCGAGCGAGTAAGTGACTGTGAATATCATCCCATCTAGTATTTTTGCTCTTTCACTTCTGCTTCCAGGACAGACTGTGGCCGCACATTAGACAAGTGCTTATTTCTTATTTTGTGACAGAGTAATATAATCATACTGTGTTGTGCGGTTTTAAAAGGCCTGTTGTTGTTGTTTTATAGAAACTCCCAGGACAGAATGGGGAAGCGCAAGCAATGCGAGGCTGATGCTGGATTTAATGTGGAGAAAAATAAGAAAAAGAAGAGGAAGGACGAGGAAGAAACAGCAAGTTTGGCGTTGGAGAGCAATGTTTGTGCAGAGGATGGAAAAACTACCAAGAAGTTAAAAAAGAAAATGAACGAAATGGTTAATGTATGTATTTATGGGTGTTGGGCATATAAGTGTAATTGTGGTGGAAACAAAATGGATAATAATACAGTAGAGTTTGTTATAGTGCACATTTATAAAGCATTAATATATTAATTATGCCAGGCCCTGGCTGGTCTTGTGTTTAATGCAAGACATAGAGGTCATTTTGTCTTGAATTGTTAGCAATTTTTAAAAATTGAATAAGCTTGGCATTGAACAAAGGTATTGGCTAAATAAAGGTTAATAATAATTAAATGCAACCACTTTTTTGAAGGGTATGGCAGGTGCTGGTTATGACACACTGGCCTGAGTTAGGGCAGTCAAGCATTATTGCTGTTTAGCAAATTGTTATTGATGGTTATGGTGTAGGAGACAAGACACGTGTGTGAAGAGGTCACAGAAGTGAAGATCAAGAAGAAATCTAAAAAGCATCTGGAACAAGAGAATACAAAATCCAAAGTGGAAAAGAAACGGAAGAAGATTCATAAAACAGAGGTAAGTCAAAATAGTGTTGTTATCACAGCGTAAAGAGGAGAACTCTGGGAAAAGAGGTATGTGTACCAACATGCTCTGCTACATCTCGTTTAATGCATGGTTTTGGTGGTAAGAGAAGAATCTTTTTTGTACATTCAGTATTTTAGTTCCAGAAACTGTGATCAGTGCAAAGTTAAACAGCTGCCACTCGAGTGAGTGGCATTGCGTGTCGCCGCTAGGTGGCGCTATATTCAAACACAGAGATGAAGCCTCGGTTCAGTTATTGAAAGTGGTAAAAGTCTTGGTTTGGTGAAAATGCACAGTAGACGATTTCCTGGTTCCTTGTTGCTGCCTTTTGCATATTCAGAGGTTGTAAGTACATAATCGTGATAATTTGTCAAACCAAAATGAACGATCAAAATTTTAAATTTTTTGTAGAGAAAAATCCTGGTTTCATACACAAGTAAAAGTAAAATTGCATTGTTTTAAGGTAAAAGAATACACTTAACATGCAAACTTGTTTTCTTCCATTTTTTCATTGACTCTTCACTTCTTATGCAGAGTAGGGCTTTTACATAAATATTTTAAACTTTTTTTAATTGTATAGGCTGCAGAACAACAGTGCTGTGTGTAGTTTTTGTAGTTTTTCATCCCTTTTGACGCTTTAAATGCATTTTGAAATTCATGAAATGCTAGTTGAGCTGGGTTTTTTACTTGCATTGGGAGATTTTAAAGTGTACATGTTTTTGAGACATTTCAGTGGTTTAGTGTGCTTCTTCGGCCACATTTGATTCGTCGCTGTTCAGCATCTCTGCGTGTGTTCAGTGTTTCTACACTGTGGGGACCTACTGACCTAGGATCACAGTCAAGCTGCATCTCCTTGGAGTTTATAAAAGATTTTTGTTTGAAGCACTTTGTTCATTTGTTTAGCTTTGTTCAAGGCAGCTGACCAGAACTCAATTCAGATCGCTTTCATAGAGCACTTTTCTCACACAATAAAACAGCGTTTATAAAAGCATCAGAGAGATTTGGCAGAAGCAGGTATGACAGACAAAGAGTAAGCTTATAAGTAAAAGGTTAGATATATGTTTAATAACTATAAGAGCTATACTAGCTAGTCAAGCTACGGAATAAGCCAGTAACTGAGGACAGGAAAACAAAAGCTTGTGACTTGAAGGTGAGGGAGGAAAATAAACATCTGGGGGTCCAAGTGCCAATGGCTGCCCACCTCTCCTGGGCATCATGGGTAGAAAAAGAGAGCCAGTAATTACAGGCAAGAGAACAGCAATAGATATATACAGAGGGGACTGCTTGCAAGCAGTAAAGAAAGGACAGACACACACACACACACACACACACACACACACACACACACACAGAGCGCAGCGCAGCACAGCACATAGAGAAGTGGGTCCGTTCCTCCTGACACATCGAAGTGATGCTGAGTCTCTGCTGTTTGATGCTGTTTAACTGTTGCCTGGAGACACAGAGCAGACATCACTGCTGTGTTCTTACAACCGTCCATTACAGCCAGTCAAAGGATCGTTTTCTGTAAGCAGTTATGTTTCACAGCACGTATAAATTCACTCAGCTCTGTTCCCCTTTGTGACAACGTTCATCCTGACATCTAATTATTTAACAGGAAAACGGTTTTGCCTCACTGGGGCATCTGCTTCAGGCCAGTTCCTTTCATGAAGGACAAAAGGTGCTCTTTTCATGTGATTGATCTCAATATGAGTGTCTGAACGTCATTATCCTTTTTGCTCTCAGAGGGGACAGAGCTCTGTCTGACATTTTCTTTGAGCGTTTTGCTGTTTGTCATGCATTTATCATCAAAATAAATGTTAAATTTATCCTTATTCCATTTTTTCAATTGACATAGCAGGTTTGTCTGTTTTTATTTTATTCATTATATTATGATTTACCTGTATGTTGCTAGTAAAATGGACTGGGGTCACATCCAGGGCGTCGTTTCATAACCGAACACTCAGTGATTCTGGGATAGGCTCCAGACCCTCCCAGCCCTGATCTAGATGAAGCATTTAATGATGACAGATGGATAAATGGATGTATATCTATAATGCGGCGGACTGATTTGACTCTCACTACATCTTAAAAGACCTACAATGTCATTTTCTAGCTGCCACAAATTATTTTTTTGCATTATGACTTTTAGATTTTTGTGATATTTTAGAGCAGTGCTTTTGAAGGCTGTTTTATTCTTTCACAGGAACATATGACATGTTTTTAAGGCTTACTTTGCTGAAAGGTGGGACAAAGGTGAATATCTACCACAATGAAACCTGCCGTTCAATTTGCAAATGTAATCATGGGTAACGCATGCATTACTTAGTACCTTCTCTGGGCCACGTCGTTGGTGTCATTCTGTCTTTAATTGCTGTCGATGTTCAAAAATACATATTAAACGTCTGTCGTTTGCACTTCCTTTGGCAGAGGGACGGTCATCGCTGCTCAGATGGTGTAGATGTGGATCAAGTTTTTGTTTTGTGAGATGTAAGCACAGCTTCGGATGAAATCAGTAATTTGAAATATGCCGCAGAGCTGCTGTTTGCCAAACTCCACAGAGAAAAATCATTCAACAGAGATGAGCGTTCCGCTAATACGGTAATTAATGTGCTCAGATGTTTATTGCGGTGGCAAGAGAGGAAATGAGGGCTAGTGATTTGTGTCACAAGTGTGCAGCCAGAAAGGGAGAATGGCTCATCGCAATGGCTGCTGGGCGACTTTGGTCCCTGGTTTTCCAGCTACTTATGCTTTCAGTTTTCTCCAGTGGGATGTGGGGTCCTTTAGCACTGGAGCTGCCAACTGTGGCTTTGCGTGTTGTCAGCGAAATGCTTTCGTCACATAAAATAGGTCAGGGCGGAGCGTCTGCGTATCACTGATGGTGAACGTAGGTGGAAGGCCTGACATTTTGCTTTTACAGCTGTATCTGTGTGAGGCTTTGGCTTTATTGTTCTCCCCTGTGTGGTTTTCTCCAGCTCAGCATGCCTGTAGTGTAGCACCTGTGTAAGTCCCGTCATCTGTCCTTTTACACATTACATGATGGCGTCTCTACTGAGAATTACATGTTTGTTTTAATGGGCAGGTGAATTACAAACAGACAAAATTGTGAAGTTTTTGTGTGTAATTTTTTAAGTCAAATCCAACGTTCAAAAGCTCTGATGTAAGGCTACCTGTTTCAATGCCGTTGTAACAGTTCCATACACTGGGCCATAGCATGTTACCTCAGGCTATAACAGCTAGCAGAAAGTATTACAAATCACGGTTGCTCATTAATCATGTCCACAACATACTTTCTTTGGGTGCCACAGTTATCACCAGCTGTGGAATATTTTGGACAGTATTTAAGAAGGTGTTAAGATGGAAAAATCAGGTGTATTGAACGAAAACGAAATCAAATCCAGAAAGGATTCCTAATTTCCATGCATTTAAAATTGTATCAGGTAATGAAAATCCTCCAAAAACAATGTGATGTAGCAAAGGTGACGAGATCTTTATTACATATTTGGTTTGATCGACGTTATAGTTTAATATATGCTCTGCTCCAGTATTGAGCACTGAAATGCCTTTTGGGCTTGATGGCAGGTGCAAGTGAACTAACTAACCTTTATCCAAAGAGCCATCTGGCAGGTTTTTTTTCCCCCCAATCAAAACTGCTGTTTAAAAGCTTGCGAGGTGCTGTGCAGACAGATTTTTCTCCGTTTCCATCACACCGGTTGCTTAGCTTCTGTTCATTTGCCGATTCATCGAATGTTATCAGCAAAGTATTGACAGTAGCTGTGGGACATTGTTTCTGTACTTTCCCACAACAAGCTTAATTGTGTTATCTTTTTAACCTAGTTAAACTTAGAGTAACCCTGATTAAAAAAAAGTTTAACTTGTATTCCTTTTTTTTGGTACATTTTTTAATTCCCTTTTGAAATATTTAAGAAAGGAGGTCTTGATTTAATTGTTGTACCGTAGCACGTATTTGGAGACTGGTCAGTTTGAGTGTGAACGTTTAACCCCTGCATGTCCCTGTCGCGTCCGGCCACCATCACCTGTTCCCTGTTACAGCAACACATCAGCCTGGTTCAATAAAGTTTTAAGACCTAAGTGTGAAGTGGAAAAAGTGACCCCGTTTTAGTGCTTCGAACCCAGCAAGACCCTTCCTCTAGCGAAAAAGTGTCTCTGTAAGTGCGCTGCAATAAAAGATGAAGGAAATATTCAAACAGGAGTTCCTCTCAATTCTCACACTTTCAGTTCATAACAGTTTATTTCCTGATCAAGTGATGTCTGGAAATGTTCTGGAGTGATGGCATTTGTATGAATGTACTGCTTTAAGTTTAACATTTTCCCTGGTTCCTCAGTTATGCAAGTAATGCACTGCCTTCATTTCCCAGGCTGGGATGTCACAGCTGGAAAAACAGATTTGTGGCTTCAGTCTTGTGTTTCCCAGACTATTCGGAACCCACGACCCACCGCTGCGCCCATACTGCCTCGCATTCACTGAACCTGAGCTTGTTACTTAACTGCTGTGGTCAAGTGATTTTTTTTTTTTTTTTGCGGTGTTTGAACACATAAAACAACGTGTAATAATGTAATAATTTATTTTAAATGCATATAAATTTACAGTGGGTGGCATGGTGTCTCCTTGTTGTGCCTGGGCAGTTCAGACGAGGTTTCAAATATAGCTCAGTCTGTGTGGAGTTTGCATGTCCTCCCATGTCTGCGTGGGTTTCCTTAAGGTCCTCCAGTTTAGTCTCGCAGCCCAAAGACGTTTTTCAGGTTAATTCATCACTCCAAGTTGCTCATAGCATTTGTGCGTGTGCGTTGCCTTGCTGCCCTATCATGGACTGGTGTTCCACCCAGGGTGTAGTTTTGCAGCCTATTGCCCAGTGATTTTGGGTTAGGTTCTGGACCACTGTCACTCTGAGCAGGATAAAGTGACTGGATAATAAATAAATGGATGAATGGATAAGTTGAATATCTCATGTAAATAGTATGTTATCTTTTGTACAACATACTCTGCTAAGTTGTGAAATTTTGCCAACGTAGCTGGTTGTACGTGGTAAAAATGCAACAATCTTCATAATTATCCAAAAACACTTTTAATGAATGTCAAAGTTTTCATAGGTCATATGGAATGAAATAAAATACATATTTTTTTTTTTTTTTTTTTTTAAATTGAGCAATAATACAACTTGCGACACTGGTTAGTTGTACATGGCCTCTGTTGTTTTTTGCTGTGGGTGGTGTACCTCATGATAACATGTTCATTTTTTGCTGGGTTGTGATCCTTTCAACATTGTTGTGTGTTCATGTATCTACAGAGAAAGTGAGTGTGAAAGCTGACCTGTGTCTTAGGAGAGCTTTGCATAGGAAATGTGGCCCGAGCAGCATTTCACAGCTGATTGCATTTGCAGCCATTTTTTAAGCTTTTGTAAGAGCTGTAAGTGTTCTGTGTGGCTATACATTTCTTATGCTTGTCTGCCTCCTTTGTAAAGTAGCAGGTAGCTCAAAGTTCCTTCCCAATGCCTGGGCTGCACATTTACATGTGGGTTTCAATTTACCTCCATCAGTGTATGTTCTGTTAATTCACCCCCCCAGGTTTTCTCAAGTAGCCATTTTGTTTGTTTTGCACTGTTCTGTTGTGCAGTTGGGTAAGTGCTTGTAAGTAGCTAAGCGTCGAGTACCTGCCGTTGTAAGCCCCCTTGAACAAAGGTATCAGCTAAATATAGATTAATACAATGGTGAAGTAGGCAGATCCATTACATGTGGCAGGTACGTTCCGATACTGATCAGATTTACAACCAGCAATTGATGGCTTATGAAAAAGATTTGATTTTTGTCTAATTTTTTGAAAATCTTTTCCCTGCTTTGTGTGAGCAGTGTACCTAGTGTTTAATTGATTTTAAAGTACATGTGGAAAGCATAGAAAATCTAATCTAGGCTAATTTTTATTTCCTTTTTGCTAGATATTATGAGGGTGGCACAGTGGCTCACCAAAGGTCACCTGGGCCGGTCGGCTGATAGTTTGAATCTGGCTCGGTCTGTCTGGAGGTTGCATGTTCTCGCTGTGTCTGTTTCCTCCACGTCCTCTGATTTCTACCCACAGTCCAAAGACATGTGATTCAGCTTGATGTTTCACTCTGAATTGCCTATTGTGTATATTTGAGTGTGATTGGATGTGTGTGTGGTCACCCTGTGTTGGACTGGCATCCCGTTCAGGAGCCTAGGTCCCTCTGCTCTGGGACCCCCGAGAACCTCCTCAGGATCAGTGGGTACTAATAATGGGCGGACGAATAAATATTATAAGGACTTTCTTGCACACAAACATGAATTACTGTTGTTGTTTCTTTTTTCGGAAACCACTTTGAAATGTAGCTTACATCTTTGTTGGTATCATGTGCTTTCTTCCTGCCTGCTAAATATATTATTACCTGTTGTACACACCCTCTGATCGCTTATTTTAACATTGAACGTTAGTGGATCAGTTGATGTTGGCATTGTCACAAAGTCTGAAGTTATCGTGGCTGTTAGCCTGAGTCTAATATTGTGTGCACGTCTTTTCCTATGCGACCATTTTGCTGTTTGTACTCTTGTTGTTTTCCTTGTTGTCGTAGCCATTTGTGTTTTCAGTGATGCGAAGTGAGGCTTTACAACAATGTTCTTATTGCTGTAGTGCTTTCTCTTTGACGAAATGGCCTTCACTTTTTAGTTTGGCGAGAAGACTTGTGACCTGTGTTGTAGTCTCACCTGTAGCCAACTGCATGTCCAAATACATATTTTTTGTGGAATTTTCAGTCATGCTGACGTGGTCTTTTACTTTTCACCACATTGTGAAATTGTAATCAAAGCTATTACTGTATTTTGCACTTGAATGTTATTCATTCATTGAGACACTAATCTGTTGAGAGACACTGGTTTCTGTGTTTTTGTTGAAGGTATTTCTTTAACCGTTTACAAAAGTAAGCGGGCTCAGAAACAGAAAGAAAACCATGTAATCAAAATCGTGCATTTGCTGTGGTCATGCACTTTATTGTGTTAACGTTTTCTTCTTTGACTCCTGACTTGTCTGGTTTTTCAGGCAGTGGTCTGTAGATTCAGGCCTCAGATCGCAGAATTCCAGCAATACTAGCTGAGAAGTAGGAATAGACTGATACTGCTTGCTTTTGTTATCTGTTAACACACCATTGCTCTGTAGGCACTTTGGAAGGAGTTATCGTTAAAATGGCATTTTATGTGACATTTTTATGGCCTCTGGCAGGAAGCTTCACGGATGACTTATAAATTAAGCTTCAGTATGACTATATTTTGAAAATAGTTTAACAGGAGTCAATTGTATGATTTAAAAAAAAAAAAAAATTATTTGTTTTACATTGATATGTATGTTTGTCCAAAATATTTTGATGTCGGCTTTTTATTTATATATGTTTATTTAATAAATCTGTTAAGACAGTAGTAGTAATAACAGTGACTAATAATGCAGTACATTATTATGGCATCCCATCACAGGCTGAAAAAGATGGCAGAACTGCAAGCATCTGCTCCTGTGTTCTATTTCTGTTTACCATCTGTAGATTTTTTAAACATTTTTATTTTTATTGTTTTTATTTAGTTAGTTTATTTATTTGAGTGTAACAAATTAAAAATGAAGCCTTTCTACACTTAAGTTCATGTTGGTACATCCTGGACTTCATTCTTTCCACTGGCTGATGACACAAATGTTCCAGTCCTTTTTTGATATTATACTTCAGATGCATCACCCCTGATTGGAATCTGTAAATCCAAAGTGTGCTGGTAAAGCCTGTAGAGCACAGACCAGCTGGCCTTCCCTTTGACAAAAAGACGCATCTTATCCCTAAAGGTTTCACCCAGGAAGCTGTAGATAATGGGGTTCAAGCAACTGTTGGAGAAGGCAGCCAAGTTGACGATGTGGCCGGTCAGCGGGTAGTCGTGTCTTAGTGTTGTGGCATTGCGATGAGAAGGGTTGGCCGTGCCCTGCAGGAGCTGGATGCTAATGAAGACGTTCTCAGGCAACCAACAGATGAAGAAGACGAGCACCACCACCACTATCATGCGTAGTGCCTTCTGCCTCCGGGGCCACAGTCCTCGATGCTTCTGTGCTCGCATCAGAGTGCGTACGATGAGCGAGTAGCACAGGCCGATGATCGAGAAAGGCACCAAGAAACCAATGGTCACCTCCAGCCACTGAATCTCAAAGACGTTTGCAAAGCAGAAGTTCACCTCGCCTCGGTGCTGTATCTGCACTATGGTGAAGGGCAGTAGAGTTGCAAGAATTGAGGCCCCCCAGATGAGGATGCAGCTAAGTTTTGCATACTCTATGGTCCGCAGGGGGCTGGTGCTCATTGTGATGGCCAAAGCCACGTAGCGATCAAAACTCATCCAAGTTAAGAAGAAAATGCTGCTGTACATGTTGACCTGGAGGAAGAGAGACATAAAAGTGCAGAGGATAGCGATGTCGTAGTACTTCTCGTTCAAATTGAAAACTTCGATCAGTGAGTCGGCGACCAGGATGAGGTCAGCCACGGCGAGGTTGACAAAGTACAGGTCTGGGATTGTCATTCTGTCTCTGTGGTTGAGGTTCACCATTAGGATAAGGATGTTCCCGATGAAGCCAATAGGAAATAGGAAGATGGTGTAGAGGCAGGAGAGGAAGAGGCCTACAATGTAGAACTGGTAGGTGTCTGTGTTGTCTATCAGAACGCTTCCGCTGCAGTTGGATGAAGCGTTCAGCGGCTCTGTGCCATTTTCACAAAAAATAATTGTCGAGGAACTCTGTACATCCATGCTGGTTGTTTGCTTTGCCTTCTCATGTAGTCTGGACTTTCTTCTTCATTTTTACAGTTCTTTTCTTTGAAGGGTCTCTTATCTAAGCAGTGTTTCCATTTTGCTAATGGTCTGTTCCTTCATGAATTATTTAATCCCATTTTGATAGTTTGCTCTATCTCTTGTTAAAGGGAAAGAATAAACTGTAAAGAAGTATTTCCATGGTCTGATTCGGTTATCGTGAATTCCAGAAACACAGTTGTGGGTGCAAAAACTTGGTCAGCATCTAGAAAAGTTGTCTTGGTGGTTTTTTTTTTTTTTTTTTTTTTTTTTTTTTTTTTTTT